>JAVJIF010000243.1:0-257500 GCA_038442645.1 Agave tequilana | reverse complement strand
CGTCGTAGTTCTGAATCTCAACAAGACTTTCAGGGTTTGAATTCTGTGCCCAACTGTACATCGAATCCATATGAGATACAGGTTTCAAAGCTGTATACCCTGAAGATTTTTCAGTTGTTCCAAAGAAATGGGCAGTTGTAACGACACTCTTTTCAGAAGAGCTGAAACACGATGGACCTGGATCAAAATATCTGGTTGGTGATTTTTCAGAATCAAAAGACAGCTAGGAAAAGTTCAGTTAAAAGAAGTCTGATGAACTTGATGTGTCTTATAGTTGCTCATTATTCGAAACAGAGGGTATCCTTTGTAGACATATTCTGTGTATTTTGTGGCGCAATCACGTTACACATATACCAGAACATATATACTTCAAAGATGGAGGTTGGATTCGCATTACAAAAATGTTGCAATTGAAAATGGTATTAGGCCTTTTCCCAGTCAAGGCACTCCAGGGACGGCTAGATTGTGGACACTTCGTTCCAAATTTAATGCAATTCTTGAAATGGTCGCCAATTCTAATATCCATCTTTCAAAGTTGGACGCAGTTTTGGAAAGATTTGCTGAAGAAACCAATAATGAATACAAAGCCATGTCAGTAAATTATCAATCATCACATTCTAAAACTAATATTGGTTCTAGTGGATCCGTCGTTATTCTGCGAGATGGTGAAGAATTGACTATACGCGTTCCAATTGGTCTTGTACCAACCAAGGGGAGGCCTAGAGCTGCATTCAGGCTTAAGTCTGGTTTTGAAGATTCTCTATCTCAGAAGGAAGTGAAGCATCGAAGATGTGGAAACAGTCAAGAGCTGGGCCATTACAGGACTGGTTATCCATTATTGATATTAAATTAAACCTGTTATATAATTCTTTCTAAAGTTTTATGTTTCAAATTCTTACTTTTCCTTTTTAATTGCAGAAGAAGTAGTTTCATGTTGCGTCTACCTAGAACGAATAAAGTGTTCATGTTGACAGCTTCAGTCATCAACTGCGACCATGGTCACACAGCGAAGAGAGATTCATGTCGCATACTATGACCTGCGTGTCATTATAAGTAGATTTTTATATCCTTTTTCACATCTATTGTTCTTTTTGTAAGCAGTTGTACTTTAGAGTTTCACTGTGACAATGTTGGCCTATATAGTTTACCTTTTAGTTTATTGAACATAGACATCGACTTTGGTCACAAATATAAGCAGTGTATGGGGATAATCGCGACCGTGGTCGCAGTGTTTCATTGCACGGGAAGTTGGTTTGTTGCTTTTCAAGTGTCCCCCGTCTCTTGGTATTATTATAACATTTGAATATAGTTGAAATTTTCCACTCAAAATCCATTTCGACAATTTTGCTTTATGTCGTGCTTTAGTCCACTGAACATAAAGTAACACTGCGACCATGGTCGCATTCATATTTGCCCATTTGAATATCGACTTTCTCGATGTCTACACCAGTTTCATAACTGCGACCAGAGTCGTAGTTGGCTGACGTTATTTTTTTATTGACTGCGACAATAGTCGCAGTGTCATCCTTTTTATTTAATTTTAACATCCATTTCGACAATTTTTCCGTATGTCGTGCTTTACTCCACTGAACATAAAGTAACACTGCGACCATGGTCGTATTCATATTTGCCCATTTGAATATCGACTTTCTCGATGTCTACACCCGTTTCATAACTGCGACCAGAGTCACTGTTGTCTGACGTTATTTTTTTTTGACTGCGACAATAGTCGCAGTGTATCCCTCTTTATTTAATTTTAACTTCCATTTCGACAATTTTGCCCTATGCCGTGCTTTAGTCCACTGAACATAAAGTAACACTGCGACCATAGTCGCAGTTCATATTTGTCAATAAACTTAGAACTTCGACAATTTCGACAATAAATGGCTTAAAACTTGGCACCGTAGTTCCATGTTGCGTCTACTACATGAATAAAATTAGTGAAAAAGGTACAGCAGTTCAACCAAGATTAAGTAATAAAAATTATAATTCACACAATTAACATTACAAAATAGGCTTATATATTTATAAAAATCAAAATACAAATTTAAAGTGCTAATCTACTCGTCCTCGTCATCACCATCATAATCAGATTCGTCCTCTATATTATGACTGTGTTTGTCTTCTGTATCGCTTTCCTCCTCTTCCTCCTCTTTACCAACAATCTCCTCTTCGCTTTCTTCCTCTTCATAGCAGTATTTTGGTTCATCAATGAACTCCCAGAATGGGTTATCTGTATCAAGCTCATCCTCTGACCCGTAGCGAGAGAACGATTCAGAACTATACATCCAATCATCATTAGATGATTGGCTTCTTTCCGGTGAAGATGGTGGAGAAGACATTTTTTAATCTGTTTCTGAATATTGAAAGAGACGAATTTCAGCAAAACCTGTTTAGTATGTTTGTAATCCTCTAATGATGACCCTTTATATATTCTTAATCCTAGAATTCTAAAAGGTTTATGCTCTCAAACGACGTGAACATGTCCCAAATTTATTTTCTACCTTTTTTCATAAATTGTATACTTTCTAGGTGATTGTTCAGTTTTCAAAACAGTTAAAAAGTTAATATATTATTACATGAAGTTACTTTGTACTTTGAACACGTGAAGATTATTATTTTTTTAATTTCTTATAGTGAAAAAAGACATGGAGGATTATGTTTACGTTTCATTAAATTAATGAAGTTAATAAAATTAAAACATATATAAAGGGCTATGTGTATAAAAACTTTGGTGTCCCGATTATGACAATGCGACCACGATCGCAGTGCGATCTGATATATGATTCAATAACTGCGACCGCGATCGCTATCTCGATTACATTATCGCAATATAAGCAAACGATGCAACTCCACAGGTTATGACTGCGACTTTAGTTGTAGTACAAATTCTAAACTCATGTTTGTTTCTAATATCAATACAAATTAGTAAAATGCACTGTGTAACAGCAGTAAAATGGAAATAAAGAAATCTCAGTGGATTGTATAACAAATGTATAAACTCGATTCTAAATTAAATTAATAAAACTAACAGACTACTTTTACATCTATTGTTACATTTATCAAAAAAATAAGGTACATCAATGAATTAACAATATTATAATTAAAAAATTATGTCAATTGTCAGTCTTCAAATATCATCCTTCTTATAATTTCTGTTTCTTCATCCCAACTTTCTCTCTATCTGCGAGTATCATGTATACAAGCTCGCTTCTTAGTCTCTGTACATCGGCAGCCGTCACAGTATCAATAGCTGATGGACTATCAAATGCTATACTTTCTATGTACTTGCATACATATACAGCGCAATCAACACTGAAAATTGTACAGGAAAATCATTAAATAAAATTAGATTTTTGTACTCAAAAAAAGCAGAAAATATGTTAGGTAAATGTCACAAAAAAATACATGTTTACTTGTTGGGGGCATCTTGCGTATTTTATATATATTTTTTTCATTAATTTATTGAAATCAATTTTAAAAATCTGTAATAACCTTTCTCTCTGCTATGTCAATAGAAAAAAATATCAATATTAATCAAATTAAATGCAAGCATTCAGTAATCGCAATATTAAAAATCAACTCACCATTGTTTTTACATCTGTTTGATAAAGCTTTAATGTACTGCTTGATTTTTCAGCTTGGACCAAAGAGTTGTAAAAAATCCCCTCTTGTGTATGGCAATCAAATACCAACAAGGTCCAGTGAAATTCGGGTTTCTTGGCACTGTGTTTGTGATTGATCGGGAAGAACATGTACTGCACATCAATTGTCCAGTTTTTCAACAACTGCTTGATGAAATAATTTTCAAGATCTCTACTTTTAGATGCAACACCGTACTATGAACAACAAAATTAAATTCAAAATGAATTCAAAATATAAAAAATAATATGAAAACCAGATGTTATTCTGACAAGACAACAGACTGCGATCTTAGTCGCA
Source organism: Agave tequilana (assembly GCA_038442645.1). Lineage (NCBI taxonomy): Eukaryota > Viridiplantae > Streptophyta > Magnoliopsida > Asparagales > Asparagaceae > Agave > Agave tequilana. The sequence continues at coordinate 253,558 of JAVJIF010000243.1, read as the reverse complement.
GTGTTTTTTGGTTCATATAATTTACGTTGCGACCTTGATCGCCATCATTGGTATCCATGTTTAATTTTTAAGGATTTCTTAGCAACCCCGTCTGTTATATTAACATGCACTGCGACCAAGGTCGCAGTGTTGTTATTGACTAAGACTGTCGCCTACAACTGCGACCAAGGTCGCAACCTTCATTACTCAATTGATATTCGTAGGATTAATAATATCCTCAACTGCGACCTAGGTCGCAGTACATTCGTTATGCCTTATCGACAGTAAAGACGACTAGTAGAATATTTAACCTTCAAAAATTTAATTCACTAAATTAATTAGAAAATTGATATTTCAATTAACTGTAAAGGAGAAAATTGATGTCTACCCAAGCTTCGCTTCGAAAGAATATACTTTTTAATCCTCCTCTTTTCTCTAGATGCTTCATGTAGAAATAAATTATATTGGCATCTAAATCTCTACTGAACATCAGGTCCTCAATGTCATTTTTTGCAATAATTATTCCGTTGTCAGTATCCTGATATGCAGTAGAACTGTAAGAAAAAAAAGTTAATAATTATATTGTTCTAATATAAATATCTAATAGTTTTTGATATGATTTTACATAAAATTAATTAACTTGCTCAGAGAATGCCTTGTCCAAGAAATTTTTAATGAGAGCTTGTTGATGTGGCTGCAGAATTCTATACGCAGTGGTTTCAGTCAAATCCCTGGTTGTTGGTTGAGTGTCTGAAATCTGTTCGTGGCCGAAACCAGTGGCAGAAGTCATCGCGATCTCTTTCAGCGTGCTTGCGTTCTTTGACTCCCCTTTCTATCGTTCTTTTAGAGTAATCCAAAACTTTTCTTTTTAAGGATTGCTTCCGAGCTGGAGTCTGTTCTTGAATTTTTTCTTCAGAAGCTCAGTCTTTTTGGAGTTCAAGTATCTGTTGAGTTATATTTAAAGAAAAAGTGGAAAAATCTTCCCCAGCAATAGTTACTTTAAATTCAGAACCCTTGATTTCCTCCTCTTCCATTTTTTTTCTTCTGCTCTTCTGCCTGCTTCTCTATCTGCTCCCTCATCCTTTTCTGCTTCTTCTCCTCTTCCCTTTTCCTTCTCCTCTCCTCTTCTTTCATCCTCTCCTTCTTCTCTTCCACCTCTTTCTTCTTTTTTTCTCAAGAATTTTACGATTTTTCTCCTCCTGCGCCCTCAGCTGCCTCTTCTTCTCCTCCTCTTCCTTCCTCCTCTTCTCCTTCTGCTGCTCCTCTTCCTTCCTCTTCTCCTTCTCTTGCTCCTCCTCTTCCTTCCTTCTCCTTCTCCTTCTCCTTCTCCTTCTCCTCCTCTTCTCTCCTTTTCTTTTCCTTCTCCTCCTCTTCCCTCCTTCTCTTCTCCTTCTCCTTCTCCTCCGCAGCAGCGGCTACTCTCAGCAGCTCTTCTTCTTTCACTTTTAATTTCCTCTGCTGCTTTTTTAATTTTCTCTTCTCTCTTCTCTCTCTTCTTTTTTCTTTAATTCAGCCTTGAGTGTTTTCTCAGTCTTCATTTTTTTAATTTTTCTTTCTAACTGATAAACATATGCTGTCAAGTACTGATTTTTCACTCCTCAAAAGTTTAATTTCTTCAGCTTGTTCATCCCGTGGTGCTGGCAAATAACCTGCAATAATTGGTTCTTGTTCACTCGTTCGTTTCTCAACTATTTCGGCCGGTTCTGGTTTCGTTTCCGTCGGGATGTTAGCTTCATTATGTGTATCTTCTTCTTCTTCTTCTTCTTCTTCTTCTTCTTCTTCTACCTCTCCTCCTTCAACAGGAAGGCCAATTATATTTCTTTTATCATTCAAAATGTTGGCCATCCGACACAAAATCTGAAATAAAAAAATAAACTGAAATATTATAGAAATCTTATAGTTGTACCGCAGATGAATGAAACATTTACTAGAATAGCTAACAAGGAACTGCGACCTAGGTCGCAGTTATAAGCATTAAATCAGACAAATAAATCCTTACTGCGACCATGGTCGTAGCACATATCAATGAAATAAATATAACTGTGACCATGGTCGAAGTTTATTTACAACGACTTATCAAGGAAATGCGACCATGGTCGCACACCATTGTGATGCACATAAATTGAACTGCGACCGAGGTCGCACTCCATTTTAATGTATAAAATTTTAATCAACAATATATGGTCGCTAACATTTAAAAACTTACGATATGTGCGTCAAGCTCATTTAGATCAAGTTTAAGCAGAGCTCTGCTAATGTTTTGGAGGTCCCATCTTACTGCCCGTGGGGTTTTGTCCTCCAAACCAGACCTCGGCTCAAAAATAAGAGCCCTTTCACAGAGCCAATACTGCAAATTGCATAATTATATTAGTTTACACAAATATTCACAATATATAAGAAAATTTCATACAATGTTTGCCAAATATGATATTCATACTTACAATAATTTACACGGAGCATCCTTGCAGCTCGTACGTGGTGTGCCTGAAGATGTCCATTGACTCAATCAGGAATTGCCAAACAGCTTTAGCCCAGCATATTGTCCTTATCAGCTACATATTGGCAATCTGTTCCACAATATACCACGATACCGTGCATTTACTGTCAGAAAAGAATAGAGTGGGCTGACATATATAGGATGATTATTGTCGTAAAGTCTTGAGCTGCAAGTCTTTGTCTGTCTCTTATAATTTCATTTAAAGTCACTTGTTGCTCAAGCAGTTCATCCTTGGTCACGTCTAATTAACTCCTCCTTCTTTTCTTGACCAGAAGATCATCCAAAGCTTCTTCAATGAATACTTTGGTGATCTTCTTTATATTAGGAAAATAATATTTTATAACCCCCCTGTCCTTCATTGTACACGTCTTATTCATAATAAAATCTGCCCCATTGATAGGGAGACCAAAAGTTAGGGTAACATCCTCCACTGTTAACTCAATTTGTTTGCCCCCAATTCTAAATGTCCTTGTATCCCTATCATACTGGTCTATAATTCTCCGTACACTGATGTTTGATTTTAGACCTTTTTTGTAATCACCTAGAGGGGAGTGAATAGGTGATAAGCTAATCTAATGGTCAATTATGTGGAATTAAAAGCTATATAATGCAAACTAAAACTTCTTAAACTAAACACCAAGTATAATACAAGAGTGTAGCCGGATTCCCCGTGAAGGGCTCTGGACTAACTCCTCAAGATTCCTCTAAATAAGAGTTGAGGTGCCACGTTGGCTCTCTTGGTTGAATACTAGTGTTAGCAAACAAACCCCAAGCATCTAACAATATGAGCACAAATATATATCAAGTATATAAAGATGAAAGCAATATAAGCATGCAAGATATAAACAAGTAAGAGATAGAGAGAGCAATCGCAAACACGGGAGATTTGTTTCGAGGTTCGAGCACACTTGCTCTACATCCCCACCTTCAACACTTGAATGATTTCCACTATAATCGATCCCACCGGATCACTCGGTGCCGCAACACCTATAAGGAGTTCCCACTAGAACTCTTGGACTCTCTAGTTCCTCTCTTGTTCCCGAACACACCGCAAGCCCACAAGCTCACCGAGGCCGCACCTCAAACACCGAGTTCCCACTAGAACCCGAAATAATGCGAACACACACGTCCACCTTCTCAAAGCAAAGATGAGGTCTTTGGTGATCACAACACTTTGATCACCTAAAAATAATCTCACAATAACACTCCTATAGGATGAATATATCAATGGATAGCTCAAGTGTTTATGAGAAAAACAAGGATGAAATGTGTGGAGGAAAACACAAGAAATCACTTTGAAAACTCTTGATAAACTCTCCTTTTGAATGAAAGTATTTGGCTCTTAAAACTAGTAGAGAAAACCTCTTAAAAGAGTAGGAAAAACTAGCTCCAAAACCCACTAAAAATCTTAGCTAAAACAGCCCCACAAAGCCCCATTTTATAGGGCTCCCAAAAACTAGCCGTTGGGAGCCAGGATGACCTGTCGGTCGACCGCCCGGTCGACCGGCCAACGGTCAAATTTCTGACCGTTGAGCCAGCAGTCGACCGGCCGGTCGACCGTGGCAAGGATACAGAGAGTTGTGCTCTCTGCCGGTCGACCGCCCGGTCGACCGTGGCCGTTTCCAGAGAGCAGACACTCTCTGGCGGTTGACCGTGCGATCGACCGGCCTATCCTGTGAATGTCGGTCGACCGTTCCGGTCGACCGGCTCCTAGTCCGGTCGACCGCCAGAGCCTGGCAGGCCATTTACAGGATTTAAAACTTGAGTTTTTTATTTAAAATAAAATCCTATAAATTCACGAAAAATCTACAAAAATAGTTTCAGTGTAATACTTTGATATACAAACATGTTTGAGCAAAATCAAAACATGTTACAAACATTTTGAACTATTTTTGTAACTTATAAATTTTGGCTCAAAACAAAAAACTGTATTTTTTCAAATTGGTTTTTCTAAAACTTCTCCAAATACAAAAATAAGATATTTTAAACACTTTTAAAGCATGGTTTGTATGGCTATGATCCACTACACATAATAATGAAATATCTATGTTTTTGACAATAAGCACTAAAACGGTTTTGGTTAAAACATATATACTTGAAACTCCAAAAATCAAACTGGTATTTTTCCAAAATGAAAATTCTTTTCTAAAATAAAATCTCTTTTATGAAAACTCATCTAAATCAAGAGTGTGTGTGTAAATGGTATACTTGAGCAATCCACCAACTATTCTATCCTTTACATTTTATCTAAAAATAAAATCTTAATAAAAATAAACCTAGACACAAGTCTTGATCTTGAAATCTTCACTTGAATTTTTCTCCTCCTTCTTGACTTGGTCCAAATACGATCCAAAGAGTTAGACTCCTCTTGAGTACATGATGTGGTCTTGATGCATAGGCTCTTGAATCAAACCGTGTTAGCTCCAAAACTTGACTTTAAATCCTTCCTTGAAGCTAAACACCTACTAAGATCTTGATCACAAATCTGAGACAACTTAAACACAAGATCATTAGTACTATAACTACATGAGTTGATCATCATCAAAACTAGAGTGATGGGCCTTTGGGCCAACAATCTCCCCCTTTTTGATGATGACAAAACTCATGGAGTTATATATGCATGGATTAATGTAAAGCTTCAAAGAAGCTCCCCCTTAACTCATGCATAGCAATAAACAAATAAATATGAAAGCTCATAAACATGTATGCAAATACAAGGAGATAAAAATGTCAATCAAGCATAAAACACATCAAATTCTTTTTCTCCCATTTGCAAAACAAAACAATATGCATAAACATAAATTCTTTTTCCAAAACATGCATATATACTAAAATACTTCTCCCCCTTTTTGTCAATCATCAACAAAGGGGTTAAAGTAAAAACAAACCAATGTTCTCCCCCTCTTTGTTAGAAACAAAAATCAACAAAGAGCTTAAATCAAACAAATCAATAAATATATATATGCGATATACATTCATGAAGAGGAAGACGCTAAGTTAACTTCCCTACATAAATGCATTACATGAAGAACGGATGACAAGCCCTAATTCACATAACACATAATATGTAATGCATAAGAGGAGATGTGGAGCTCCCCCTACACACGTGTATCACATAAAGAAGAGTTGTCAAGTTCCTCAATATAAGATACACTCAACATGAATCTATATGTAGAAGAGATGTTAAGCTCCCCTTACATATAGGCAATACATATCAAAACATTTTTGATATTTCTTATTAAAGCAAAATTTTAAATTTTCTCAATTAAACAAAATTTTGAGATATCTTAGTAATCAAATTTTAGGATACCAAATGTAAATAAACATTACAAATTTTGAATTTTTCTTAAATCAACAAATAGGTAAAACATATTGATACCAATTGAAATTTATAATAAATTTGAAATTGAAACATATTGATACCAATTTTAAAAAAATGCATAAGCTTATTAAAATGTCAATTGAGATACCAATTGAAAATAAAGTTTTAAATCAAGCTTAGCATAAACTTTGTGCTCTAGATATGTGAATCAATTGTAAATCAAGCACAAGAAAATCATATATACGTATGATAATACCAATAGAAATTGATATAATTTGACATTGAAAACATACATATATAAAAAACAAAATTATGAGTATACAAAAATATATCAATTTTGTACCAAATGAAATTATGATACCAATTGAGATTATGAAGTAAAAATAGTGTATAACTCATACCAATCCACCCTTTTTATGCACAAGATAAAAGATTTATAGTTTTAGCATGCAAGGCATACTCGCCCATCCTTCCTCCCATGAAGGGGTAGATAGGGGTTTTCAAAAATAATTTTGAAAATATTTTAGCATTGAAAATCACTACCAAATGAAGAACAATAACTAGTTAAAAATAATTTTTGAAAAAACTGGTTAAAAATCTTTCAAAACAAGAAATCAAATCATATGTATCATGAAACATACTAAATACACAAAATTCGACACTCAAGGTCCATTAAAGCTCAAAATGATCATGAATAAATAAATAAAGTGTGAGTGTACAAGAATCATGTAACTAGCATTTTTCATGAAAATAATCAATGAAGCTCAAAAACAAACATGAATCTCATTTTATCAAACAAACATGAAAATCCATTTTTCATCTAAAAGCAAACTTCTAGGTATATGTATGATTTAGTCAAAGCTAACAATATGCATACATATCCCAAACATAAAAAGAGTTTATGATATAATTTGCATGAAAGCAAGAGACTCACGGGGTATACATGTATATTTGTTGGATTTGAATAAAAAATACATATACATGAAGCAAAACATGAAAATAGGCAAAACATGTATAAATGAGAGAATCATCAAAACTAGCCTATACATGTGCATATAGTGAGTACAAATGAACAATGAAGTGCAAACATATATGAATCAATTTGTTGCTCACTACTTGTACACATATAAATACCAGTTTTGACAAATACTATATCTAACCATGTATTTACCACATGAAGCACAAAACAAATGAAACATGAACATGCTAAAAATATCATATATGAAAAAGGCATGTAAATATTAGGAGTTTTAGAGATAGTTACCAACACATGAACTATACTCTAAGTCTCCAAAACATGGTGGTTGTCCCACCAAACCTCCTTGATAGCGGTGCATCAAATATGTGTCCATCGAGTCCATGTGCATCCACCATCAATGCACCAACTCTCTCACGTCGTGTGAGAGCCCGCACCTACGTTAAATACCAAAGGTGAGAATTTTGTTACCCATTTTCTTTTGGGTCCTTGAGGGTTAGTCTTATAAGGAACCCAAACATTTTTATTAGCAAAATTTAAAGCATTTATCTTATCATAACAAAATTTTGCTAAATGGCCTTTGCGGCCACAATGTGTACATTTGTACACTCTAGGATGCATATGTGTATGAGTGTGATCGTGGCGTGCAAAATGTGCATATGCATGATGTGGATGATGTGCATGAACATGTGAAACTTGTTTCTTTGAAAACAAGGTTTCCAATCTTTTATGGTTAAATGCATATGTGCTCAAAGTTGAGTTCAAACAATTTATTTTATTTTTCAAAAATTTAATCTCATTTTGATTAATAGTGGAATGTAAAGAATGGTGAGAATCATTATTCTTTTTCTTTTTAAAAACATTAACTTTTTCTTTTTCAACAATTTTTCTTTTTAAATTAGTGTTTTCATGTAAAGCAACTTCCTTTTATTTTTCCACGAAAACAATCTTATTTTTCAAAGTAGTGTTTCCTTCACAAAGATCATTCAATTTAGAAAGCAAGGAAATATTTTCATTTTTTAAAGATTCATTTTCTTTTTTAATGCATGCAACTTTATTTTTAAAAGAATCATTTTCTTTTAACATGCAATCAAATATCTTTTTCAAATTCTTGTTATCCTTTTTAATCATGTCATATTTTTCAAGTAATTGTTGACAAAAAGATGCAAGCTCATCATATGACATTTCAACATCTTCATCTAGCTCGGATTTGGTGTTTATCTCAAGGGGGTTATCCCCTTGGACCATGTAACATACATTGAAAGCGTCACTTCCAACATCCGAGTCGCTCCCGTATAATATTGTTCTTTTTCGGGAAGGGAGATCAAAGAGTTTCATACTACAAAAGCCGAATCAGTGTTAGAAACCCTAGATAAATAATCATCATTTAGGGTAGATCTCAAAGCATGTAGGGCTTTTACATTAGCCTCAATATTTTTGCCATTTAAACAATAAGAATCTCTAGTAGTGGCAAAATAAATATGAATGCCTAGGGCTTTGAGGTACAAGGACATCTTAACCTTCCAAGTTTGGATGTTAAGGATGTCAAAGGTGGGAGGTGACATGAAATCCATGATGTGTGAACAAATATTGTGATTAGCTATAAAATGAGGATTTTTTAACTCTAGGTTGTAAGACCCAAATCAAGAGCACTTGGCTCTGATACCAGCTGTAATCACCTAGAGGGGGTGAATAGGTGATAAGTTAATCTAATGGTCAATTATGCGGAATTAAAAGCTATATAATGCAAACTAAAACTTCTTAAACTAAACACCAAGTATAACACAAGAGTGTAGCCGGATTCCCCGTGAAGGGCTCTGGACTAACTCCTCAAGATTCCTCTAAATAAGAGTTGAGGTGTCGCATTGGCTCTCTTGGTTGAATACTAGTGTTAGCAAACAAACCCCAAGCATATAACAATATGAGCACAAATATATATCAAGCATATAAAGATGAAAGCAATATAAGCATGCAAGATATAAACAAGTAAGAGAGAGAGAGAAATCGCAAACACGGGAGATTTGTTTTGAGGTTCGAGCACACTTGCTCTACGTCCCCGCCTTCAACACTTGAAGGATTTCCACTATAATCGATCCCACCGGATCACTCAGTGCCGCAACACCTACAAGGAGTTCTCACTAAAACTCTTGGACTCTCTAGTCCCTCTCTTGTTCCCGAACACACCGCAAGCCCACAAGCTCACCGAGGCCGCACCTCAAACACCGAGTTCCCACTAGAACCCGAAACAATGCGAACACACACGTCCGCCTTCTCAAAGCAAAGATGAAGTCTTTGGTGATCACAACACTTTGATTACCTAAAAACAATCTCACAATAACACTCCTATAGGATGAATATATCAATGGATAACTCAAGTGTTTGTGAGAAAAATAAAGATGAAATGTGTGGAGGAAAACACAAGAAATCACTTTGAAACTCTTGATAAACTTTCCTTTTGAATGGAAGTATTTGGTTCTTAAAACAAGTGAAGAAAATTTCTTAAAAGAGTAAGAAAAACTAGCTCCAAAACCCACTAAAAATCTTAGCTAAAACAGCCCCACAAAGCCCCCATTTTATAGGCTCCCAAAAACTAGCCGTTGGGAGCCAGGATGACCTGCCGGTCGACCACCCGGTCGACCGGCCAACGGTCAGATTTCTGACCGTTGAGCCAGCGGTCGACCGGCCGGTCGACCGTGGCAAGGATACAGAGAGCTGTGCTCTCTACCGGTCGACCGCCCGATCGACCGGGGCTGTTTCCAGAGAGCAGACACTCTCTGGCGGTCGACTGTGTGGTCGACCGGCCCATCCTGTGCACGTCTGTGTACGTCGGTGGACCGTTCCGGTCGACCGGCTCCTGGTCCGGTCGACCGCCAGAGCCTGGCAGGCCATTTACAGGATTTAAAACTTGAGTTTTTTATTTAAAATAAAATCCCATAAATTCACAAAAAATCTACAAAAATAGTTTCAGTGTAATACTTTAATATACAAACATGTTGAGCAAAATCAAAACATGTTACAAACATTTTGAACTATTTTTGTAACTTATAAATTTTGGATCAAAACAAAAACTGTATTTTTTCAAATTGGTTTTTCCAAAACTTCTCCAAATACAAAAACAAGATATTTTAAACACTTTTAAAGCATGGTGTGTATGGCTATGATCCACTACACATAAATGATGAAATATCTATGTTTTTGACAATAAGCACTAAAATGGTTTTGGTTAAAACATATATACTTGAAACTCCAAAAACCAAACCGGTATTTTTTCAAAATGAAAATTCTTTTCTAAAATGAAATCTCTTTTATGAAAACTCATCTAAATCAAGAGTGTGTGTGTAAATGGTATACTTGAGCAATCCACCAACTATTCTATCCTTTACATTTTATCTAAAAATAAAATCTTAATAAAAACAAACCTAGACACAAGTCTTGATCATGAAGTCTTCACTTGAAGTCTTCTCCTCCTTCTTGACTTTGTCCAAACACGATCCAAAGAGCCAGACTCCTCTTGAGTACATGATGTGGTCTTGATGCATAGGCTCTTAAATCAAATCGTGTTAGCTCCAAAACTTGACTTTAAATCCTTCCTTGAAGCTAAACACCTACTAAGATCTTGATCACAAATCTGAGACAACTTAAATACAAGATCATTAGTACTATAACTACATGAGTTGATCATCATCAAAACTAGAGTGATGGGCCTTTGGGCCAACATTTTTCACCTCCAAATTCATCATTGTAGAAGGCCATGAAGATTGGGCCAAACGGGATCTTCTTCATCGCATCTATGAAATCGCCCTGAATATGCTTTTTGAATTTCCTAATGAATTCGCACATAGGCTTTAGGCTCAATCTCAGAGGATGAACCTTCACTTGTTGTTTACTTATAGATAAAGAAACATTAAAAACATTAGTTTAATGTTTATTTAAAAAATAAAAGAAAATAAGACTACGACCTTGGTCGCAACAGAATTTAATAAATTATAATTCACTACAATCTAGGTCGATTGATATTTTACACTGTGACTCCGGTCGTAATTTTCTAATTAAACAAAATAATTCACCAATTATATCGTTGTGTATCATATTAGTAGCCAGTTAATCTAATTTAGTTGAACGGCAACATTGCGACATCTCAAATAATTTTTAAAACTCTGCGACCAAGGTCGCATACATCTAGAAGGCTAATTCAAACAACTGCGACCCAGGTCGTCAGAAAAGGGAAGGAAAAAACAAATAATTTTTAAAACTATGCGACCAAGGTCGCATACAACTAAAACGCTAATTGAAACAACTACGACCCAGGTCGGCAGAAAAGGGAAGGAAAAAATAAAAAAATTTTAAAACTCTGCGACCGAGGTCGGATACATCTACAACGCTAATTGAAACAACTGCGACCCAGGTCGACAGAAAAGGGAATGAAAAAATAAATAAGTTTTAAAACATTGCGACCAAGGTCGCATATATCTACAACGCTAATTCAAACAGTTGCGACCCATGTCGACAGAAAAGGTAATCAAAAAATTAATAATTTTTAAAACGCTACGACCAAGGTAGCATACATCTACAACACTAATTCAAACAACTGCGACCCAGGTTCAAAAAATTAGAAAAAATTGGACCTTGGTTGCTGTGTTACAAAATTTATAAATTTAAAAAGCGATTCATGATCGCAAGTTTGCAAATCTCTCTCTTATTTGGGACTATGGTCGCATGTTTTCAAAAAAAAACTGAAAGAAATGGAATGAAATCTGAAAAAAAATATAACTATTAAAATTTACAAACCCTAAAAAAAATTTGCTTTTGTTTTCCCATTACCTTTTTCCGCGGATGATTTCTTTGGCGCTATATGTAGCAAATATATTTTTAAAAAACTAAGAAATATTGTGAAACAATAGCACTAATCTCTTCAGAATGATAAACTTAAAATTTAGATCTGTAAATTTTTTTGAAAGGAAATGTTTTACATACAGTAAAAAATTTTGAGGGAGAGTATTTTCGTCAAAGCCACTGTTGAAGTGACTGATAGTAAGTCGGGCGGGATTTCTTTGGTTTTTTTCCGCCAAAATTAATGTCAATTTCGTAGCTATTATGTTGCCACGTCCCGCTAGCTGAGAAACTCTCTCAGCCGTCGGTTGAGGTACAGTAACCCCATATATATACATACATACATACATACATACATACATATATATATATATATATATATATATATATATATATATATATATATATATTAGCTTTGTTTTGTAGCCGCAGTTGCTTGAGTGATTAAGTCCGCAGGAGTGTTTTTTCACTTAATGCCCTAAGACCATCTGGTTTGGGAGCATTGGTTCAAAGCTTGTTACATGAGTAGCTAAGAAAATCTAATATGACAAGACATCTTAAAAATCTAACAATTTTGATTATCAATTAGTTAGGTGCCTTAGGCTCAAGAAACCTTGGTAGTTACGCAAAAGATAGTTAAAAGTGTTTAAAAAAAGAAAAAGAACAAATTTTTCATTACACAAGAAATATGAAAGTTGGAGTCAAACATTCCCAAGCTTAAGAATTACATCACGATCATGGGGTGCGTAGGATCTGAGACGTAGGATAGGTGGCAAAAAGTTTAGGATATGACGTTTTATTTTATAAACAATATGATTTCTTGAATTGATATTGATATGGAGAATGAAATTTGGGGACACTCGTGACTTTACTAACTAGTTAACTAGTGTAGATAATAAAAATAATTTTTCCTTTTCTTGATTTTCGGTTATTCTTATTTTACTTTTGTTTATTCCTTAATCTCATTCTTTTATGGATTTTGTGGGTGTAATCCACTGAAAATCCTTACGAGATAAAACTCGTCCTATAGGAGTAATCTAGAGTTTTAACGACATGTTGCACGTGCTAAGTGCAACCGTGATTACTAAGAAAGTTAGTTAGATTAGGTAAATTTTGTTATTCTTTTTATTTGTTTTGCTCACGGATTAGCAAAAAAGGTGTTGGAGTATTTGATTGACATGAATTTATACCATTTGTTACTCTCATTTATCTATATTTTTCTATATAAATAGTGTTACTCGAGTGTTTTTAGTGGTGTTGCAGTACAAGTTTACTAAAAGGAGAAAAGATTGAAATTGCACATTTTGAAAGAGTGGTTGGGACTGCTTCATTGGACCTTCAGTTCACAATCCAAAGAAATCTACATTCAAATCTAAATGGTTGAAGTTCAGCAGGGTAAAAACGTAGTTCCACAAAAGTCTAAGGGTGTAAAGGCAAAAGATTGACTAGAATTTCAATTTAGAATTTATATTTATTCACTATATAAATCATGTAAATTGTATGGACCTTTATGTAAAGAGCCAAGATCTAGGCTATAATGCATAGTCTAGGGTTTTCGGCTGCCCTTGTTTTGATCAAATTTTGCTGAGATTTTGACCACTTTTTTCAGAATTTTTCCATTAAAAGAAGTTAATTTTCAGTGGCTCATTTTTGGGCCGAAACTGATTTTTGATTTAAAGATCATTTTATCATTTTGGCACTTTGCTTTTATTATATGATCAGTGAGAGCTTTTAGGAGTTGAATTGTTTATTATTTTTTTTTAAGGGCTCTATTCATCAGTGAGTACTTTGGATTGAATATGTTCTCTGTTAATGTAAATGCTCGTAATTGCTGAGTCTCATCAGGGGGTACTTTTAACTTTAGCGCTCAGTTTTTTAATTATTGTAAGTGTGTGGGAAAATTGACCATTTGCCAATTGGTTGCGTCTGCACTACAAATTGATTGAAGAGTTTTTCTAGTGCTTTATTCACCAGGGGAGCAACACGTTGTGGGGTTAACTCAAAGACTGTGCTAGCGGTGTCAACTGGCCGTGTCGGTCCAGGCAGGGCCCAGGCACAGAGGGCCAGCAGGTGGGTCGGACCGGATCGGGCCTGTCACGTCCGGTCATATTGCAACGACTCGACCTGGCCTGGGCCCGGGCCCGGATTCTATTTCTGGAACCCGGGTCCGGCCTGTGACTCGGGTGACCCAGACCAGGGCCGGCCCGAATTTTTTAAAAAAATAAAAAATTGTTTTATTGAATATTAAATAATATTATTTCTGAGTTTTACAGAAATGTTCTGTGGGTTAGTTGTTCATTGGGCTTTTGTAGTTTAGGTGAGGTCATGAGTTATAATCCTAAAATTTACAATTATTTTTTATATTAAATTTGATCAATGGAGGGGTTGCTAGTGGCGGAGGGGGCGGCAGGCGGCGGCGGACCGCGGCTCGGACGAAGGTGGGCGGTGGAGGCACGCCAGAAAATCTGGGTCGGGCCGGGTCGGGCCGGGCCAGCCCCATGCCCGGGCCTGGCACGGCCCAGGTGGGCCGTGGGCACCTTTGGCGGACCCGGGGCCAGCCCGGGCCCTGCCCAGGTCCTACCCGGGTCGAACCTTGCCTGGGCTTCCTCGGGTCGGGTACGTGTGGGTTGCCGGCCCAGCCTGGCCCACTTGACAACCTTAGACTGTGAACATAGCAGAGTGCGTTTATGGGGTGGGGCCTACGGGGAGCCTTGGCCTTTGTCTGTGAGATCCACAATCTCTTTCCTTCTGTGTTTCACGCGCGCGAGTAACATTTTTTTTTTTTGCTCACCGCGTGATGTTCATCCCACGCGGTGAGTCGTCAGATGGCCTGGGCACTCCCACCTGGTGGGGCCCAGGCCATCTGACGGCTCACCATACGCGCGGTGAGTGTCAGGCGGTGAGCAAAAAACATTTCCGTGAGTAAGGCTCTACTATATAGGTAAATGGTTCATTGGTTAATTAATGTTAATAGTTTAATTAATTTAGTTAAGTTTAATTAATAAGTTGAAATTAGTTTAGTTTTTAGTTAATAGTTTATTAATTGAGTTGAACTTAGTTATTTAATTAATTATGATTTATTGGTTAGATTATCTATGTACTAGTTTAATTATGTATAACTACATTCCGTGCGCATCTTGGGTAGGTGAACCTAGGCTAAATGATTGAGTGGTCAACCTATAGTCTCCTACTTAGGACTGTACCCACACCAGTTGACCTATTACTTTTAAGAGATTGATTTCTAGAACCACTAAATATTTGATAAAATATGCACCTCTAGTTAATGATCCATGCTTAGGATTTTACTACTTTTCTGCATTTAATTTGATTTGTCATTTTTATTTACTTTTGATGGATTAAGTAATGTGGATGATACTATGTGCTTAGATCTAGTATTTAGATTTAATTTGCCTGTTAGGAATAGGAATTTGGTGATTAAAAATAGCCCAATGAGACAGGGTTGACCGCTTGATTTAAGTTTAGGGGGATTCAATCTTAGGTGCTTGAATTGACTTTTTCTTAGATTGTCACCTAGCTAAACTCAAAAGTCACAAAACTTTTGAGCAATTCGCCTAGAATTGTTGAAACCGTAAGAACCACCTGTCCTTATGGATCGACTCTCAAATGCTACATCGAACGATTGTTCACTTGCGGTTAATATAAAATGAGGAGAGTAATCTCCCTATCAGCAGGCTTGGCGGCTTCGAGAGCTTTCCCCTTTTTTTTCTGAGCGGTAGGGGCTATGGCTGCAACTTGGAAAACGTTTTTCCTTGGTGGAGCCATCTCAGTAGCGCGAGGCTATTTTGAGGAAGGGTGAGGGTATTGGATGGGCAAACTTAAGAGTGTGGACTTAAAGATCCCAATGAAAGCATCAAATGCAGTGGGTAATTCTTAAAAAATTTAACCACGCATCTAAACTGTTAAAATGTTAAAACAAATATTAGGTCAGACTAACACAAACATAGAGATTTACGTGGAAAACCTGAAAAATAAAAAGCATAAATAGAGAGGATTTCACTATAATTCAAAAAAAAAATACAATGGTTATCGTTCTAAACTCACAAAGTTGGGTTTCTAGGTTGAATTGATCATTCCCTTGGAAGGGGCATGCTATTTATGCTGGTAGTGTCTGTTGAATAAGGTTGTAGAGTCCAACTCTGTTTAAACATTTAACCGCTTATCTCAGAGGCGGTTTAGAGCTAAGCATCTTGATTTGTCTACGACCAATTGTAGATATGGTTGATCCGTTTCTGAGCTGTAGCTATCAGGTTTGGGTGAAGATTTGGCGTCGAGATAGGTCATAACTGATTCCATCTTCTTCCAACCACTTGAATTGCTCGAAGTTTGGATTGTATGAAGATTCTTGTTCAGAAATTCTAGAAGCGGCCACGTGTCACTCGCTTGTTTGAGGCTGGTTGGACGTCATGATCTTGAGGAAGTCGAAAACTGATCACTATAGTAATACTAGCTATAAGTTTCGTGCACAAGTGCACGTTGCTTAGATGTACTATTTTAGTAACAAATTGTTTTTCTTGTATTTTTTAATTTTTTTTCTTTGTACCACTTTGATTTTCTTTATAATTTTGATGTTTTATTAAATGAAAATTAAATGAGTAGAGTGACATAAATTAATCTAATGATGAAGCGCTAATAAGTCACTAACCTCACATAAACATGTTTAGTGCAATAGTTGCTCTGAAGATTACTTTTACTCGGTTTTCATATATGATATGACTAATCTTACATTTCATAAATAGAGGACTATTGAGCAATAGCAATTTGAGAATTCTCTCTAAGTTCTAATGTTAGAAGATGTAAGGTCACATTATCTATTATCACATATAATGCATTTGAGAACTAATTCTCGTTAATCCCAATGCTAACTTATAATACACTTGAGGACTAATTAGCATCTTCCAATGCAGGTTTCCGTGATAAAAAAGTGTGTGTGCGTGTCGATATATATATATATATATATATATATATATATATATATATATATATATATATATATATATATATATATATATATTACTTTTGAGGACTAATTAGCATCCGCAATGCAAGGTATCATTATAGAGAAATATTTGTCCCATCAAAAACTTTGATGTGATGTGAATCATGTTGAAAAAAAACTCACTAATAATCTGTTTGTTTGCATCATATATGGATAACATATTTTTTGAATACAAATTGAAAGCAGAATTTGTGGAGGAAGGAGGTAATTTGGTTTTGTTATCTTTTTTCCATTGCAAATCTAGAAAATTTTTAAAAGTTTTTTAACTTTTCTATCGTCTTCCTTTTTCTTTATTAGGTTTTAGAATGTTCTTTTTTTAAGAGAAAAATTTTAAAATTCTCTGGACTGATATTATTTCTAACCCCCCTATAAATTCTGAATATTTATTTTTCTAAGAAAAGGTTCTACAATTTTCTGAAAGTTTCATATTGATCTTTTTACTCATCTTTCACGTATCTAAAAAATTTAATTTTTCAAGAAAGAAATTATGAATGTTTTAAAATTTCCCAATTTGGGCCTTCTTCTTCTTCCCCCTCTCAAATTTCTAGAAGATCAAAGATCCCCAATTTCATCTTGTTTTTTCTTCTTTATCCAATTTTTTGACAACTTTTACAAACCAACCATACACTCGAGAGAGTGAGAAAGAGGAATCAGTGGAGGATTGAGAAAGTGAGAGCAAAAAGAAGAGAGACTCGGCGACGGTAGGTTGCGGTGCACTATCGCTGGCCTGCAAAGGGGCAATGGAGATAGAATTTTCAGAGATGAACAAGGTAAAAGACATGGATGGATGGAAGAGTGGGACTTTGAGACATCGGCAATGGTGAGAGGGACGAAGGGAGATGTCAACAAGCGATGGGCTAGAGAGAGAATATTGTAGTGATTTACAAGAGAAAAGGGTTTCTTCTTATATTTGATTTACTTAAGAAATTAATAAATAAAATCTAAATCTGAAAATTAGTCAAGAGGCCAAGACCTTTTCTTATTTAATCAATGGTTGAGACATGCTGTGAATAGAAACACAAGGTGCTTTTATAGTTGTGTGTGTGTGTGTGTGCGTGTATTGGTAAAATTTTCCAAGAGTGTCTCCTTAGATTACAATATAAGGAGGCATGTTCAAACCCAACCATACACCATTCCTATAAATGATCCATTCCATTCATCATGATTTTCATGTCCTAAGATGTTTATGTATAGAAAATCATGCGATTTGGGCATTCTTTAACCCTCGATCAAATGTGATCATTTTTTCTATTATTGAAAAATCATTCATTTTGTAACCATTTTATGCATGGGTAAATAATATTAAGAGTGCATGATTTTTTATACACAATTATTTTAAGATATGTATATAAAATGAATCAAGAAGATCATCCTTAGGGGATGCTCCATGGTTGGATTTTAGGGCATCTGCTTATTGTAATCTAAGTAGACACGCTCGGAACACTTCGCCATAGTTGAAAATTTTTATTTCTGAGCTTCAAAACAAATGCACAAGACCGTGATGATAGCCCCTATTCAAAGTTAGCAACCAAACATATTTCAAGTGCTTATGGATTGCTAACAATGAATATATTACAAATATCTAAGCCTCTTTTATGTTTATTATTTTTACAGTTTGGGAATTGTAATTGGAGGCAATTTTTAGGACTTTTCTTTTATTTATAGATGGTTATTATGAGTGGAAATTTTTATTTCTAAGATTCAAAAGAAAAGCATAAGGCCGTGATGATAGCCCCAATTCATAGTTAGCAACCAAGCATATTTCAAGTGCTTATAAATGAGTAATAATGAATATTTTACAAATATCTGAATCTTTTATTTTTTTTATTTCTTATGTTTTGAGAATTGTAATTGGGGAAACATTAGGGTGTTTTCTTTGATTGATAAATAATTATTATGAGTGAAAATTTGTATTTCTGAGCTTCAAAATAAATGTAGAAAGCCATGAAAATAGACCCAATTCTAAGTCAGAAATGAAGCATATTTCCAGTGCTTTAGAATGGCTAAAAATGAAGATATTACAAAATTATCAGCCTTGTCTTTTTTTCCCTTGCACTTTAAGAATTGTAATTGGAGGTAAGATTTGAGCCTTTTCTTTTATTGATAAAAAGTTTTACTAAAATATCTACTTGTATTTCACAGAAGCTACAATTGTGACCAAAATGGATAAATTGCTGATAAAAAGTAAGAAATCATGATATATATGAGGGTTAGTATTTTGATGATGTTTCTTACTTGCTCCTTTTGCCACTCTACAATTTTGTATAGAGTTTTTAAGATATATTCATCTTTCATATGTTATGGGTTTGTTGAATCCACTTCCGGCTCAAGTCTCCACTGAAAATATTTATTCTCTGTTGGAGAATTTGTCACAACCCCAAAAATATATCCTTTATTCTTACTTGTTTTGCATTGTTTTAATGGTGGTGAAATATCACAATAGTATGTTTTCGCTGCTCCTCCATATGGCCTGCAGGTACCCTCTCTTCTTCCTCCAAAATATTGCTTCCTTGCTACCTGTGTGAAAATTTGTTGATTCTGTGAATAAAGTGGCATTTTTCTATTGTTTTAGCCTTTGCTATTTACTTGGCTGCTGCCTTTCTGATGATTTCCTGTTGTTGGTTGTTGTTGACTTCTTGATGGGTGCTTGCTGTTGGTGTGGCTACTGTCTTTTTGATGAGTTGTATTATTCTGCCTGCCTTCGAGTTATGTTGTTCTGCCTACCTTTATTTTTTTACTTTTAATACGCTAGCAGGTTCAACCGCTAGTTGAAAAAAAAAAAAAAAAACTAGTCGTTGGATTCCTTACTTGCTTCTGTTGTTGTTACAATGCTTTATTATTTAGGTGGTAATCTTATTTGGGATGATTTAACTTGGGCCATTATGCTTTCCTCGGGCCCAATTTTCTAGGGCTCCAAACAAGGCAATGATGAAAAATTCTGAGCCCCACACTTGCATTGTTGCTGTCAGGCCTGGGCTTTTTCTTGAGAAAATCTGAGCATTATCAGTTTTCCATTCTCTCTTTTCCTTACCAAACAGGCCCTTAGAGGACGGTTGCATTGAGGAACTACCAAAGGATGCTCTATCGTTTCGGTCGGCACCAGGATTTTGGTGTATGCAGTGTTTGTAGAGGCAACGATTGTAAGTTAGCTGCATTTAAAAAAACTTCTTTGTATATTTTATTTTCATTATAAATTTGAAATTACTTTTTTCATGTGTCTTCATATCTTTTACTTACTTTTTCGTGTTATTGGAGAGGATGTTCCTAACTCGAAAGCATTATATTATTGATGATGATAATGAGCGCAACTGTAACTGATAATTTTTCCTTTATGTATATGGATATGCAGTGCACATCTGGTCTATGTGCATACTTACACTAGTACATAATACATGATTAATGGCACCTAAAACCAACTTTAAATGTGTCTTTGCAGCAAACTTCTGTCCAGGTATCGCAAAAAATCTCAGGTATATGATGGCCGTTAAAAATCGTCGTTATATATAATTTGTAATATCGAGTTTAAGAAAAATGGATGTTATAATAGAACATTTAACGTCAGTTCCTATAAGGAACCAACATTAAATGTTGATGTTAAAGGTCAGACCTTTAATGTTGGCTTCGCAATGAACTAACGTTAAAAGTAAGCCTTGAATATCGGTTCTTTTGAACCAACACTAAAAGTTCTTTTAACATTAGTTCTCAAAGAACCGATGTTAAAAGTTAATCTTTTTAAAATTCTATATATATATATATATATATATATATATATATATATATATATATATATATATATATATATATATATATATATATATATATATATATATATATATCCCTGTACATATACATATTGTTACAGATATTCACAATACACATATCAATAGATATCCAACACACTTCATATCCCATTTAATATCCAATACACAGTAACATCCCTGTACATAACAATAGATATCCAATAAACATTAAATCTAATATATAGACATTAACAATAGATATCCAACATATTCATATCAAATATAAATTAAATAACTGAAACTTGAGCCACCAATGAAACATGCACCAAAATCAAATCCCTAATACAAATTTTCATCCAATACATATTCAAAATTCACAACCAACAAATTCATATTCCAATATAAAATACACACGCACACACTCACACACACACACAGACGCGCGCGCGCGCACACACACACACACACATATATATATTCTAATACAAAAAATACATATATACATTCATATCACTAAGGAAATACATGCACCCAAAAAAAATTCTCAATACAAAAAGTATCTCACCAATCCGGCGCTCTACAACTTCTGTATGTGCTGTTTCCATGAATGATAACTCAAGAGATACCTTTGAAAAGAACATAAAAATATAAAATAAGTATCACAAATATGAAACATGAAACAAACTAATATCACAATTATGAAATATGAAATGAGTACCGTGAATATGAAGCATGAAACAAGAATCACCAATGCTTATTTCATCTAAACTCTAAATATCAAGTATTACACATATCACAAGTATATGAAAGCTAAAAATCATTTACTACGAAGCATGCTCTAGAGCAAATTCCGCACATTCTTTGCGAATATCATCCACTTCATCATCCATATATTCTTTTTTTATTAAACTGCAAAGATATTAAAATATTCATCATGTTGTTTTAATATTAATAAAATAATAAAATTAAATTATGTCAAATGATTATACATGTATTGGAATGAGATTCCATTGAGAAGCAATGATCTCTCGCATAAATTGCATCATGTAGTATCCGCACAACACGCTCTCCGATTGACGAGGACAGTGCAAGAATTAAATTAATAAAATATAATTAAAATATTGTTAATTTTTGAAAAATATCAAATACTAAAAGCAAAAACTTTAATAATCCTCCATGTCGGATACATACCCATAGACCACACATTTTGATTACTATTTGTGATAAACGTGGGCATGAATCTTTTCATAAAACAAAAAAGAATATTAATAAGAAAAATCTATACTTGAGCTAATGAAGTAGACATAGGTATTATACACTCACATATTAATTACATCAACAATCAAACTTCGCGGCTGATGTAACGAGTCCAATCAATATACAATAGTATTGTGTGGGTCAATCATACACAACATCCAATGTGAACTATAACAGAAATTAGTATGAAATTAAAAAAAATAATAATTAAATTATATCATAAAACTCAAATACTTACCCCATACTAAATGGTGCAAAATACAATGGACCGCACTGACATCTTTGTATTATGTTCATGATAAAAACAACTTCCCCTTTTAGTATCGACTGAAACACCATAAACACATGCGATACTATATGGACAAATAAAATCAACATAAAAATGATACCCATATAATCGGGGCCGAACTAGCACTCGAAAACGTGTATTTTGTAAAATCAGTGAAAATGCGTATATGTGCTAATGTTCCCTCGATACTTCCGTTATAGCATTGGCTCAACGGGTCGAATCCACAGGGACGGGAGGTGATAGAAGTATTAACAGTTTTTTTAAAGTCTTTTGTTAACAATTCTTCTTTATTAAAAGAATTAGAAAAAGAGAAAAGAAAAGAAAAAGAAATCCAGCATGTGGTAGGTGCAAAAGGGGTGAAGAAGGCGATGAAAACGGCGATGTGAAAACAAAAGAGAAGTAGTTTGGAAAACAAAATAGAAAAGAAGAAGAAGCTTATAGTAAAGAAAATGAAAATAAGGGTGAACAAAGAGGATGGTCAAAACAACGATGAAAAGATAAAAGAATTGATTTTTAAAACAAGATAAAAGAAAACTCATGGCTACTAACTACTAATTACTCCACTAACCATGCTAACCTCTTAGTGATAGTTGCCTCACATGGATCCTTGGCCATCACTAATCCTTGGCTTCAAGAGACGATTCAGAGCATGGCCCATAAGATTGATCTTCTACATTCAAACAACACATCCATACCACTAACAAGTTGCAAACTACTTATTAAATCATCAAAATCGGTTAGAGGTGAGCATGAAATAAAGAAGACATTGCAAGTTAGCAAGTTAGTGGATTAGGTGTTAGATATGTTAGAATGTTAGAATCCATCATCATGAGCCATCAACGGCTCTTGCAAGAGTAAGGCCTTGTAGAGGCTATTAGATCCATGTGGATTATCAAGTAAGTGGTTAGATGGTTAGTGGTTAGTAGTTAGATTGTCATGAGAAGAAGAAAAGTTAGCCAATCATCATGTAGAAGATGAAGAAGATTACATTAGAGAAGAAAGGAGGCACCTTTACATAAATTGTCACCATCATTACATCAGTCCCTCTCTATCTCTCTCTGAATCTCTCAGGCCTACTACAAGATCTAAAAACGAAATGAACATATAAAATACAAGAAATGAAGAACACCTACCTACACTACACTAAAACATAGAAACTCTAGCCTAAAATTAAAAACTGCTTCATTTTGGACCTCTACAGGGGTTTATATAGGCAAATATAGCTTCTAGAAGACGAGACGGGGCCACGCGTCGAAAATCGACGCGTGGCCCCACTACATTGTCGCAGATCCATGGCAACACCCACGGATCCGCGACAATACCAGGGACAAAAGTCCCTTATTTTGGTACGGGGATGCGTGGCGCTTCGGGGGCCTTCTTGGTATATTCGTTTCGGATATATTCATCCAAATCTTCGTCTAAAATGCGCAAAAGTCTAGATTCAATGCATCTTCTAGAAGTTCCCTTGCTTGGCCTCCAAGTAATGCAGATTTAATTACCCAAAAATGGGTTTAATTAAGCTCTTATTACTCTTTTGCCCTTAAACTCTTGATTTACCTGCAAGAGAGACCAAAACACGATTTAGACCAACATTTTATTCATAAATCGGTGAGAAAATGCGATATAATAATGCAGAATTATAGACTAATCACACCCCCACACTTATCTTTTGCTCGTCCCGAGCAAAACAAGAAAAAGAAAAACTATACTACAAACGTTATTACACCACTTTCACAGGTGACGCGATTGCACTGAGCGTGTGCAACAAGTCGTTAAACCTCTAGGTTACCCTAGAGGAGGAGCGTTGTCTCCTGAGGGTTTTCAGCGGATTGCACCCACAAAATCCATAAAGAAAGAAGACAAATGTTAGTATTTTTAAAATGCATTTTGAAAGAGAGATAAGTTTTTGAAATATTTTATTAAAAATATAAGCGATCTAAGGTCATAAGTCCACCAAAAATTATTCTTCCTTAAACTTAGTCTGTACGCAAGATCATGTCTTCAATTAAGGTAAGAATTCAAAATTGGATTGAATATTTTATCCTTCATAAAACCTAGATAATATGCACTTTGTGATGGTGAAGATTTCTGAGATTTCAACTCTAACCATCAAGCCATTTATTATATATATATATATATATATATTTCTTTTTCTTCTTTTTTTTCTTTCCTTAGTTTTTTTTAGGCTTTCTAGTTTACCCGAGTAATGAGCCTTTAACCGATGACTCCTAGACCAAACGGTTTTAGGGCACCAGATGAGAAAACATCCCTCGGGTTTAAGGACTCGAGTAAACAAGGCCACAAAACTAAGGGGGATTATTTGTTTCTTTTGACCACCATTAGGCGTGAATAATCATGCTTCATAAGGCATAATTATTTAGCTTAATAAGTGATGTTTTATTCATATATTTTTTCTTTTTATTTATTTTTGCTTTATGGCATTTTAGGTCTTTGTTTCCATCCCAAAAATTGTGTAAGTGTGAAGTGCATACTATCTAAGGAAAAAAATTCAAGATAAAACTATCTCTCCAATTTATCTTACTTAGCCTATAATTTTAAACAAGATCCATTATTTCGACTAGGTTTAAGATGTCATAATTAAGGCTTTCTTAATTTCTAAGATCATCTTAATTTTCTTAAAAATTGATCAAAATTTTATCTCTTATTTCAAAAAGTTTTTAAAGAAAGAGAAAATTCCTATACAAAAGGGAAGATTTCTAAAAGTATCCTAAAAGAAGTGTAAAAGAAAGAAACTCTAAAAACTCTATGTTAGTAAATCCTCCCCCACACTCATCTCATGCATTGTCCTCAATGCATCGTGATGTATGTATGCATGAAACAAATAGAGAGGGAAGGAAGAATCACCTTAAGGTGGTGGTTCCGATGGCGGTCTGATTGATCCACGAAATGCGGCCCAATCCAAGTTGCGTTGAATCCGAAGGAACCCACCAGAGACCTCTATAATACAACCCACTAGAATGATGTATAAATGTATGATTTTTATTAAGAGTTCTACCCTATCTAATTTCCAAATTTGCAAAATAATTTCAGAGTCAAATTTATCAAGACCCTTGTCCCAGAATGGAATGATTGATTTGGACTCAGGAAAAAGACTTAAGTCAAGTAAAGGTTCAGGAGTCGAGATTGGTTCAGGAAGTGGGTCCAATTCAAGAAGATGAAGCTCAAGTCCATATTTATTTCCCCATGATGGAATGTGACTTTCTAAGATTGGTGATTCGAGTTCAAGAATAATAGGTATGGGAATCAAAACTGACTCTAAAATGTTGCACAAATTGGGTAACAAACAGGAGTCAATATTGATTCAGAAATTTGAACTGGATCATAAATTTGAGGATCGAAGTCACATTCCTCATTGAGTTCAATTCCATAAAAATGAGAACTTGCCAATTTATCAATGAGACTTTCAAAAGTATGAAATTGGTTAAGTTCAATATGATGATCATAAAAGATTGGTGATTCAATTTCATAATGGACTGGCACTGGATCCAATACTGACTTGGGAAAAGGCCTGAATTCAGGTAAAAAAACCTCAGTCAATATTGAATCAGGAAGTAAAATTGAATTACCAAGTTGAAGTTCAGGATCATATTCATGCTCAAGTTCAATCTCAGGAAATGGATAACTTGCTAAAATGTCAATGAGATTTAAAGTTTGGACAAGTTCAGATGGGTGTGCTGAAATTGAAACTTGATGTCCAAAATGACAAAGGTCCTGGGTCAGATCAATAGAGTTAGGGATAGCTGAATTGGTCACAGATTGATAAGATAGAGTTTCCTCATTCCTATAAATGCTAACCAATTGATTCAATTGTGTTTCCAACCTATTGATAGACTCGACAGATGATTTTTAAAATTGTAATGCGGACTCTTGTAAGACTTCTATACTCTTTTCTAGATGTGACGTATCTTCAGGTAGTTGTTCTAGAAAAGGAGTGTAGGAATCTTGGTTCCCAAAACAACAAGAGTCATGGGTCAAATTGATAGAGTTAGAGATATTTGAATTGGTCAAAGGTGGAGAAGAGAGTGTTTCTTCATTCTTATAAATGTTGACCAATTTGCTCAATTGTGTTTCCAACCTATCAATAGACTGAGAAGAAGATTTTTAAAATTGTAACGCAGACTCCTGTAAGATTTCTATATTCTTTTCTAGACTTGATTTTTCTGCAAGTGGATGCTCTAGAATGGGAGTATAAGAATCTTGGTTTTGAAAATTTTGTGAAGAATGTGAGTCCAACATGGTTTGAGATTGAAGCTTGGACTCACACAAGAGTTCCTTAGTCATTTTCAGAGCAGAAGGTTGTTCATTATGAGGAGGTGGAACTGAGTATGACTCTTGAAAATATTGTGGAATTGGAGAGGCCAACATTTTCTGACGTTGTCGCTCGGCCTCTTGTAGGTTGGCTTCTATACTCTTTTCTAACTCGAATTTTTCTTCAATGGGAGGTCCAGAAAAAGGAGTATAGGAAGCGAAATTGGGGAATAAATATTGTGTAAATTGTGGACAAGGTGGTGAAAAATTGGACTCGGGAGAGGTGAATCCCCATTGACTCTGTGAAGAGTTGAAATTATTTTGAAAATTATATTTATAAGAATGAAGGTATGGGTTATATTGATTCGGATAAGGCCAACCCGGTGTATTTGTTTGGTTCATATTGTGAAAAACTGGGTTGGAATTATCCGGATTGAATGGGGTCGGTGTGAAATATGAATTCATATTCAGATTGAAAGAATTGTTATTGTTGAATTCCATTTCACAAACAATCACAAACAAAAAAGAAAAAGCAAACAATAAACAAAAAAAAGAAAAAAATTAAAACCAAGCCTATATTAAGGTTGACATAGACCTAGATGACTCCTAACTGGTCGATTATCCGGGGGAGGTTGTTACTTGAAGCCGACCACAAGCTAATTGGCTAGGTAGGGGCAAAATACGGTGGGAGGTATCCGTACGTAAGCAACGAGCCTTAATTACGCCAAACCATGGTATCTTCGAGGCATAACCTCTTAATCCCCAACCTTAAGACACCAATTTCACAAGAGTAAGATTCAAAACAAATTCCACCCTCAGTCAATCTCTTAATTAGTCTGAGATGTCCCTAGGGGTCAATGTCTATCAATTTTTATTAGGGCTTAGGTTGTGTGAGTTGGGAGGTGATTTTTGTGCTAAGGAAGGGTGATAAAATCCCCACCTTATCTTGTATGGATTTTGCCCTTAATTTCAATTTGTGCAGTGTGCAATATAGACAAGAATATAATACAAAGTGAATAAATCACCCACGTGTTTGTCCTATGCTATATGCAATGCCATATGTACACCTCAGTCCAGATTATAACAACAGAACAAAATACAGTATATTGGAATTGAATTGACACGTGCCTAAATGCAAATGTATAAACCGTTTTAAAAGCGTCCAAATACCGTATTTTAGTTCTTTAGTTTATTGTGGTGTTTAGGCAATCAAAGTAGGAAAGTAATAGTACAGATCCACTAGCTATTACAATGAACACATCCCAGCACAACAAGATATACAATGATTACAAAATAGCCGCGTTGGTGCGGCAAATGTCGCGTTTGCACGACTTTTCTTTAGAAGCTGAGTCCCTGCTTTCAAGAGCAGGGAGCTACAATGCTAATTGGGGTTCTGCAATATTAAGTTCCTGTAACTTTGACCTACACACCAAAATAGAGAAGAAAATGTTAACAAAAACATGAAAATAAAACCATTCCCGTTCCCCGGCAACGGCGCCAAAAATTTGATCGGGGCGGAACTAGCACTCGAAAACGTGTATTTTATAAAATCAGTGAAAATGCGTATATATGCTACTGTTCCCTCGATACTTCCATTATAGCATTGGCTCAACGGGTCGAATCCACAGGGACGGGAGGCGATAGAAGCATTAACAGTTTTTATTCACGTCGGTTGTTAACAATTCTTCTTTGTTAAAAGAATTAGAAAAAGAGAAAAGAAAAGAAAAGGAAATCCAGCATGTGATAGGTGCAGAAGGGGTGAAGAAGGTGATGAAAATGGCTATGTGAAAACAAAGGAGAAGTAGTTTGGAAAACGAAATAGAAAAGAAGAAGAAGCTTGTAGTAAAGAAAATGAAAACAAGGGCGAACAAAGAGGATGGTAAAAACAACGATGAAAAGATAAAAGAATTGATTTTTAAAACAAGATAAAAGAAAACTCATGGCTACTAACTACTAATTGCTCCACTAACCATACTAACCTCTTAGTGATAATTGCCTCACATGGATCCTTGACCATAATTAGTCCTTGGCTTCAAGAGACGATTCAGAGCATGGCCCATAAGATTGATCTTCTACATTCAAACAACACATCCATACCACTAACAAGTTGCAAGCTACTTATTAAATCATCAAAACCGGTTAGAGGTGAGCATGAAATAAAGAAGACATTGCAAGTTAGCAAGTTAGTGGGTTAGGTGTTAGATATGTTAGAATGTTAGAATCCATCATCATGAGCCATCAATGGCTCTTGCAAGAGCAAGGCCTTGTAGAGGCTATTAGATTCATGTGGATTATCAAGTAAGTGGATAGATGGTTAGTGGTTAGTTGTTAGATTGCCATGAGAAGAAGAAAAGTTAGCCAAGCATCATGTAGAAGATGGAGAAGATTACATTGAAGAAGAAAGGAGGCACCTTTACATAGATTGTCACCATCTATTATATCAATCCCTCTCTATCTCTCTCTGAATCTCCCAGCCCTACTACAAGATCTAAAAACGAAATGAACAAACAAAATACAAAAAATGAAGAACACCTACCTACACTACACTAAAACATAGAAACCCTAGCTTAAAATCAAAAACTGATTCGTTTTGGACCTCTACAGGTGTTTATATAGGCAAATATAGCTTCTAGAAGATGAGACGGGGCCACGCGTCGAAAATCGACGCGTGGCCCCACCACATTGCCACGGATCTGCGGCAACTGCCACGGATCCGCGATAATACCAGGGACAAAAGTCCCTAGTTTTGGTACGGGGATGCGCGGCGCTTCGGGGGCCTTCTTGGTATATTCGATTTCGGGTATATTCGTCCAAATCTTCGTCTAAAATGCGCAAAAGTCTAGATTCAATGCATCTTCTAGAAGTTTCCTTACTTGGCGTCTAAGTAATGCTGATTTAATTACCCAAAATGGGTTTAATTAAGTCTTATTACTCCTTTGCCCTTAAACTCTTGATTTACCTGCAAGAGAGACCAAAATACGGTTTAGACTGACATTTTATTCTTAAATCGGTGAGAAAATGCGATATAATAATGCAGAATTGTAGACTAATCACCATACGATCACACATCTGATATGAAACCTAAAACAAAAAAATTAAAATAACAATTAAAAATCCTAAAAATATTGATCGCTTCTTTCACACATTCTTTTCAAGTATATTTTGCATCACCTTTTCATAACTTGGCATGAGATGTTTTATCTTTTCATATACTTGTTCACTGTTCTTGGAGCTTTTTCTTCTTCTATAGGTTCATTAAACGCTTTCTGTAGCCTCCAATAATGGTGTAACATGGGCAAGAACCTCCAGGTATCAAGGTATAGTGCCTTTCTCCCATTCTTTAATTTAAAGAGAATGTGTCTTCTTTGCATATAGGATATACTTTGTGTCTTTACACACTGTACCCTGACAAGTTATCGTATGCTAAAAAGTTATTAATTGTACAAAGTAATATATCCCGAAGTGTGAAAAGTTTTTGATGATATGCATCAAATACTTCTACTCCTTCCTTCCATATTATCTTTAGATCCCCAATAATATGTGCCAAATAAATATCTATATCATTTCTCGGCTGTCTGGGCCCCGATATTAGATATGATATTATAAGAAACTTGCGCTACATGCATAACCATAGAGGAAGATTATGAATAGTAAACACAACTAACCATGTACTGTGTGTTGCTCATGTTGCCATGTAGATTCATTCCATCCGTCGAAAGACCTAGCAGGAGAATTCTTGCATCACTCCCAAATTCAGAACTTTCCATTAATTATATTCCATTGTGGAGAATCAGCCGGATACACAACATACTATCAATAATCCTCCCATGTGAATACCACGTTAACCTCTTCGCATGTTCTGCATTCCTAAACATACATTTAAATCTAGGTATTATGAAAAAATACTATAATACTTTTATATTTCTATTATTCTTTACAAGATGCATAAATCTTATTTGTAACTTAAACATTCATAAGGATTATGCAAAAAAAAATTGATATTTCAAGAGTATATATGTATTTTAATTTGCAAGTGTATATATAAAGGAAAATTCGGTTACATTAAGAAAATTTGTATTTGTAGTGGTAATCTAAACGGGTATACATGAAAGTAAAGTTTTCTGAGGAATAAAGATGCAAAAATCTAAGTTTCAGAAGGTATATTTATAAAAACCAAATAATAAATTAAGGAACCAAGCAAAATAGTATTAAACAGAAGGTATATTTATAAAAACCAAATAATAAATTAAGGAACCAAGCAAAATAGTATTAAAACAAGTGCACGAAGAGAATTCACACTTCTCCCCAACAATAGTAGGCAGTTTCACAGGCAGATAGAGCTAGAGCTCTTATTCTAGTAATATTGCCTTTACTGCACAGGTACACAAGCTATTCTTCCATAATGCAAAACCACATATTAACACACATCACACATAGGCAAGAATATATAGAGATACATATATCATGCAACTAATCAGTGGTAGAGCTCGATAATGCAACGCATGGCCCAGTGCTGGAATTATTTTATACTCTTTGAAACCAGACTCTATGAAGAGTTTCTTCCATTCGTTTTCAGTCCTGTGCATCCCAGTCAAGTGAACCATCACGTGCATATCTAAGTAAAGTTTTGTTTCTGTGAGATTTGGGTGCACACCATCGCTGGTGGCATCCATGACTTTGTCAATTATGATGACTTTTCCTCCATTTTGTTTAGTGGAATCGCTTTCTTACATTATTTCAATATCTTTACACATTCGTCGCCATTCCAGACTATGAATACCCACTACAAAATAACAAATCATCTTACTGGGATTACTGGAAGAGAAATAAATTTTATATCAAAGAAAATTTCCAACAAGGATTGGAGCATGCAGGCTAGTTTCAAAAAACACACTTACACATGATAAAGGAATTCAAAATTTAATCATATTCCTAGCAAATGTTATTATATAATATATATATGGGCTAAATTTCTCAAGATGAACTATCACAGATTTCTCAGAGACCTAGTTCAAAACTTTAAATTCTAAAATAACCACTATTTCTTGGAATTTAGAAATAACTAATTTCTTTTTCCGTTAGTTACCTTTGCCGGATCATCATGTGCTCCTTATGTGATAACTTTATGATCAATACTTCTTACAGAAAAACATAGGTTTTCTTGAATTATAATACTTAAAACATGCATGAGATAATTTGTTCTTTTCGCATTCACCATTAATATTGTTTACGAGGATTTATTAAAGATGGTAGTTATTTGAGAATTTAAAGATTTCTAATAATTTTTTCAAAAATTAATGATATCATCTAGTTTTGAAAAAGCCTAGGATACGCCAACATGCATATGTCATTTTATCTTGAGAATGAGCACATCTGCAGGAGGAATGTGCTTAAACATATCTCCAGCTATATACTTAATCACATCGCTCTTATCTAAAGCGTTGATCACATGTGGGAGCTCGAGCAGAGCACACGTGATGTATGGGAATGCTTTTGCGATGGCCAGCGCGATCTTGCCCGTGTTCCCTGCCACCTCCACTAGAGACTTGATGCCTTGAAATTGGTCAGCATAATCCTCGACAATCACTTTGGCGACAGCAACAGAATCGCTGTCCAACTCTTCCATTATCATCTTTCTCAGTCCAGGCATTGTCGTCATGGCCTCCCAGATAGGAAGGCCATGGCACATCGCGAAGGTCGTGGCCGGATGCTCGCTCTTAAACCACATAGGAAGCGATTGCCATGGGTCAAGCATTGGTTGATAAAGAATCATCTCGTTGAACGGTGTTATCAATGCCCCTTTATCCCTAACAAGAACTCTTGAGTTGGGGTGAGGGAGTAGATATCTTCGTTAGTTTGTTTGAAATAGCCATCGTGGACCAAAAGGCCCATAAGACGTCGGAAGTGAGGGATTCTGCAGGGTGGGATGGAGAGAGCGGCGGCGAGGTCGAGGTCGGTGAGAGCGATAGGCTTGCCGTGGTTGTGAACGGCATTGGGGATGCCGAGCTCGATTGCACACTTGACAGAGAAGGATCTCATGAAGTCGAACATGTCGTGCCAGACGTGAGACTGAGCTTCAAGCAGCTCTTTTGAGCTCAAATTTCCTTCATTGGATTCCATTGTACTAATTGTGTTATGATTGTTCCTTGTGTGAGTTTTTGCTCGCAGTTGGTATGGGCACCCGAGTTCATATCTAAATACAGGGAAGTTGGAGAGATCCACGTCACTTCATTGGATCAAAAGCAATTGTACATTATCCTTATTTACTGAATCTAACTGTATTTGATTAAAAAAATTGCCTCATGCAATGAATTTAACTTAAAAAAAACTCAATGTGGATATTGCTTTTGATTTTCAATTCTATTTTTGTACGTGAAGATTAACATCACAAGCGGAGTGTGGACAAATTTTCATTGTAATGAGGATGAATTGTCGTTGTCATAGCTTGACAACTACTCTATTAACCATTAAGACACTGATTGGAGTCATTTATACATCATTTTCTACCACCATGCTATGCTTTATCTGAATAAATATTAGATTTTTATTGCTTTTTCTCTCTCTTTTCAGGTCCAATGTTTAATGGAGAAGG
This sequence comes from Agave tequilana, assembly GCA_038442645.1. NCBI lineage: Eukaryota > Viridiplantae > Streptophyta > Magnoliopsida > Asparagales > Asparagaceae > Agave > Agave tequilana. The sequence continues at coordinate 220,790 of JAVJIF010000243.1, read as the reverse complement.
AGGCCCAAGAATTATGATTTTTGAGGAATTAAAGAATTAATTAGAAGCCCACGAGAAGAAAGCCCAGATCTGCATAGTTCCCAAAGCGTATTCTCCGTTTCTAGAAGATCCACTGAGGACATGAGATACAACAGAAAGGCACAAAAATCCGCTAGCGCACAAGAAACGGTCGCGGAAACGCGGCACATGCCGCGGACCCGCGATAATCTTTAGGCCGTTACTTCAGCGTTTGATCCGGAGACTGAAGTGGGATGGCCTCCTCTCATGAAGACTATAAATAGACCCCTAGGGCCTCTGTATCGGGGAGGAGAAAAGAGCATTGTTTATAGGAAAATTGTTAGGGTTTCTCTAGTTTTCTTTTAGTCTCTTATGTAATTTTCTTTTTCTCCTTCTAGAATCCAGAAAAGAGAGAGTGAGAGTGAGCAATCTTTGTAATTGGAGACAGTGACAACGCAATACAAGGATCGAGCTTTCAATCTTCATCTTCTCTTGTTCTAGCGCATTATTTTCTTTAAGCTTTTATTTCTTCTATTTAACTTCTACAATGAATTGTTTCTTGTTCTTTATTTCCATGTCTAGCTAATTCATTAACATGACTAACTAACTTTTAATTTTACTAACTACTAACTCTTGGGTGATTGCTAACTTATATGATTCATTGGATACTTTCTTCTTTTGAGTCTTGCAAATTACAAGTCCATCTCACTCCCAATGAAGATGAGTTGCTTTTTATTCTTTGCAAATGCTAATTTCTCCCTCCATATGACTCATGTGAGCCTCACTTAGAGCCTTGTCTTTAGAACAAGTGCCTTGATGGAACATGAAGATGGATCACTTCACTATGCCAATGACTACATTACAAGTTTCTTACTTCATGCTCGCTTTATTATAGCTTTGATGGACTAATGAATCTTGTATGTTTCTTAGCATCGTGAAAAGTGACTATCCTTGTTCCACTGTTGAAAATCTATTTAGGGAACCAATGATTCAAGGAGGCAACTAGCCTAGATGAGAAACACCTTCGACATGGGACAACACAAGGACTTGGCTAAGAAAGACATATCATTGCCGATTAATCAATATGAGGCATGCATCACCAAACGAGAGTAGTAAGTTAGTAAATTAGAATGTTAGTTAGTCATGGCCTCTCTTTATATCATTCTTTGAAAAAAAAAATCTCTCTTCTGAAAACTTCCTCTTTTCAAATATCTCTGTTTTCCTTCAATTTCTATTCTCGTTTCTTCCTTTCTTTTACAAAACACCCAAAGATTTTCCACTTACCTTCCACATCGTTTTGTTTTTCATTTCTTAAAACAAAGAAGAACCTTCGTCTTTCTTCACAAAGATTTCAATATAAACCTTGAATGCTTCTATCGCTAACCCTCTCTGCGGATACGACCCGTCCTAGCTTATGCTACGAACGGTGATTCGGAAGGAGCAAAGTAAACCCACATATACACTTGAAGTTCTTGATCATCGGTGCACGGCAATCAACGGTTTACTCTAAACCCTCTTTCAATACAATTAATCCCTCCGAACAGACACCTCACAAACCGTTAGATTTTTCTGTATTTTTTAAATTTTTGATATTGTAAATTTGTATTATATGATGTGATTTTAAAATACGTATAAGAATTATTATTGATTTTATATTGATTTCATGGGCGATCGTTCCGAGTCTGAGCAGAGACCTAAGCTTACGCTCAATTCGGGTGCTAGTATTTTTTGGGGGTTTTATCGCTAGTTGACAACAACAGATCCATGTCTGAGCGTTAGGGCATGCCTTAGCGTTTTAGGGCAGTGATCTATCATGACAATTCGTCCACTCTCCGCTTGTAATGATGATCTTCACATACAAAAATAGAGTAAAAATCAAAAATAATATCCACATTGAGTTTTTTTAAGTTAAGTGCATTGCACGAGGCAATTTTTTAATCAAATACAGTTCGACTCAGCTCACGTGTGCAATTTTTAATATTAAAATATGAAAGCATAAGGCCAGGTGTTTATCCGAATTTATAGAAGTTTGACGAGCGTAATCTAATGACAAGACATAAAATAGAATTTGGTCTACTTATATTGATGTGGTGACAGGACGTAAAATAGTATTCGTCAATTAAAGCAACTTAGCCCTAAATTCTTATATGTAGTGGGGATTTTTCACAATAGACACAAAATTCGACGCTCCTAATTGATCCTGCAAAAAACAAAAAAGAGAAAAATATCTTTCAGGTCAGGAGCACCAATATGATGCCAACCGATGAACCTTAAAAGTACACCTAGAGGTGCTGAATAGGTATAATGCTAATCTAATGGCAAACAATGTGAAATTTAAAAGAATGATGCAAATGATCAATTCAAAATAAGAAGTGAAGCCGGATTCCCCGTGAAGGGCTCTAAAATTTCTCTTCTATATTCCAATAGACTAAGAGTTGAGTTGCTTAATTGCTTTCTTGCTGAGACAAGTGAAACCGACAAGTAAGAATGATGAATATGATGCAAGTAATGAATAACAAATACAAGAGAAGCTAAAACACAAGTGCAAGCAATATCTATAAAGTAAGAGCAAAAGAAAAAACAATCGCAAATACAAGAGATTTGTTTCAAGATTCAAGCACAAAGTTCTACGTCCCCGCTTTTACCGCGTGTAGGATTTTACTATTCACTAAGGATCTTTCCACAAAAGAGCCTCCGTAAATGAATTACAATGGTCTACATAAGACTAGAGTACATAACTCCAACTCTCAATCCTCTACACAAGAGGTAGCTGAAAGCCAATGAGGTTTATAAGCTTTTTGTGACCACAAAGATCGCAATCACCATCTTTTACAATTTCTTATAGTATAGAATGTGGAATGAAACTCAAAAAGTTTGTGAGAGAGAAAATTCAGTTGAAATGAATGAATTTAAGAGCTGAAAACATGTAACAATTGATTTGAAAATGAGAGCACACGAAAACTTGAAAGCTAGAAATATTCTCTTTTGAATAAACTTGATTTTTCAAAATATTTCTCAAAACTCTTGATTTTTTAATCCTTTCCCAATGATCCATATATATAGGCAAGTGATAATTAATATTATAGGGGTCTAACAGAGTATTAGCAGGGTAATTAGACCTAAAAGAACAAATATAACTGCTGGAGAAAAAAGGACAAAACAGTTTTAAAAAAAACTAGCCGTTATTGTAGCAGACAGAACATCGACCGACCGCCAGATCAACTGGTTGGCTAAAATTCAAAAATAGTCGTTGAGTGTCAGTCGACCGACTGCTCATCTGATCTCAATATAGAACAATGGTAAAGAAAAATCTTTCAGTCAGTCGACCGACCCGGTCGACAGAAGTCTGACCAAAATACTTCAAGCCTTTGTCTATTCGACTGATTAGTCGCCCGACAACGTGCACACTTGAAATGTGCACAAACGATCAACCAGTCGGTTGACCGACAGTAGTTCAAAACTAATGCACTAGAACGGTCGACCGATTGGTCGACCGATTCAACACAAAAACAAATTTTAGGAAAAAATTTATCAGAGATTACATTTTTTAAATATTTCAAACAATTTTAAAATTTAGCTTGGCAACATATAGGTTAAGAAATACATACTGAAAACATGATATGGAATTTTAAATAATATAGACATGTATCAAAAGCCAATTTAGTGAAATTCCATTGAAAATAAAAACTAGATATGAAAATTTATATTTTAGATGTGAGACTTTTTGAGCATCAATTCTGCAGTCTACATTTTAACAGACTATTTTCTTACATAGGTTCAATATGTATTCAAGCAATCTTCAAGTGGGCTTCTTCAAAATTTCAATCTTGATTATCCCTATCTTGAATCACATCTTTGAATAAACTTGAGACATCAAAACCTTCCTTTTGAGGAAGAAATACTCTGAATCGTCTTAACCCCTGAAAAGTACATAAACACTTGAACTTGATTAGTATCAAAAAACATCATGTGGTTTGTAATCCTCAAAATAAAATAAAAGAGTGTACCCTTGGGCCAATAATCTCCTCTTTTTTGATGATGACAAAACACATGAGTTATTGAAGTTAAAACAGATATAGAAAGCTTGGAAAGCTTCCCCTTAAATTATGCTTATCTATTAAAATCAATGAATCATGACTAAATGATATACCAATTAAAAAAGTGTATATGTAGAATGTAGAAAGATATACCAATGTTCTTGAATACTTTAGTTGCACAGTATTTCTGATAACAACAGTTATCAATTGATTGAAGTATTTATAAAACGGATAGACTTGCATCATAAGCATCTGTCTAATTTTGTTTCTTTTATATTACTGTTGAAGAGTGATGGACACAAGATAAGTCTGTATTGCATCTAAATTAGAAAATATTTTTGGGTGATTTAGAATTTGCTTTGAGTGCTTTTTATCTATTTACTTGCAGACTTTTGCACGAAATTGAATTAAGGACAAAACTTGAAAATAAGATAAAGTGGAGAAGTCATTACCCTCTCTTGGCCCACAAACCATTTCCATTGCATCATAACCTAAGCCTAATTTAAAATTTGAATAGACGTTGACCCTAGGAAATCTCGGATTCACTAGGAGATTCACCTAAGGAGAAAGTTGTTCAAATTTGACTCTTATCAAATCGTGTCTAAGGTAAGGGATAGAGATTTAAAACCTCGAAGGTCAGTGGTTTGGATTAATTAGGCCCATTGCTCTAAGCAAGGATACCTCCCACTGATCTTGCCACCTATCTGGTCGATTAACTTGTGTTAGATTACTGCAATATACTTTCTGTGGATAATCTACAGTTATAAGCCGTCTAGGTCTAAGTCTACTTTAGAATAGGCTTGGTTAATTTTTTTCTTTTGATTGGTGATATTTTTTTATTGATTTGCATGCAAGGTGGTCGAGAGACGAAATTACATCTAAGTTAACTAAAAATAGTTCACCACCAAAAAAATATCAAAAAAATTCTCTTTTCCCATGACCTATCTACATTCATTTGGTTACGATCCTTATATAGGCCAACCCTTCTTTTCATCCACCAACCTATCTTTCGAGCTTTCATGATTATATCCAATTCACTATCCTATCTTTTACGTCTTACTGTCTTATTTGGTCCCATCACTATCATAACTCATCTCATCCTTCGAAACAGTGTCATTCGATAGTATATTCGTTAGAACTAAGCTAAATCAATTCCACACATTTCAAGGATCTACGAGCGAACCCTATCCATAAAATTTCAAATTGGAATGTTAAAATTGTTTTGATTCTTCATGAGACCAATCACATACTAATTCTAAATTCAATTGGTCTCCCATGGATCCATCACCCCAATAATTTGAATTAAATAACAACCATGAGGACACATAACCAACAAAGAGGAAACTTTTGAAAACATCATGCAATCTTCACAACAAATACTTAGTGGCAATATTCAATACTTGGCCCACCTAGATAGGTTAGCAAGTGAGTTAGTTGTCGAGCAAGAGAAGGGTTCATTTTCTACTCAACCTGTTCTTGATCAAAAACTGACTCGACTCATGTCAATTCAAGAGTACATCAATTTTAATAAAATGAGCAAAGTCCAAACTGTGAAACCAAGTCAATTCTTGAGCATATCAGCATGTCTACTCATTCTATCAAGAGCACTCAATCTATTCCTTGACCAAAATCTTCAATTCTAGGCACATTCGTTTTCATGAAGCGAACAAATTCAAAATTTTGAAATCCGATGAGCAAATCGATGATCACATTGACAAGTCTATTCATTCCATCGAGATGACCTTCGAGTCCACTTCATTATTTCACTTGAAACAAATTGAAGAATTTGAATATAAGAAGCATGTTGAAGAAGTTATACATGTGCATTAAATGTGTATACTTTTTAACTGTCCTTAGTTTTTGAAAAAAGTGATTAGAGATTGTTTGGTGATTAGTCACATATATTGCATATACATTATCACCTTACCATACTTTTTAGCTAATAAATCCTATTAATAAGTCTTCTTCTTCTTTCTTAAATGTAGGCCCAATTGCTAAAAGAAAGGAAGGAGAAACAAGCCCAAAAGCCCATCAAATTCTGATTTAATTCGAAATAAATTCGAAATCAAGAAATCAGGGCAAATCTTGGCATATTAGAGAGGTTGAAAACGGTTGAAAAGAATCCTCCTAAATCCAGTGGTTGAAGTCAACAATCAAAGGTTGTTTCGTCAAATCCTAGAGTAGAAACGAGAAAACCAGTAGAAGATATAGGCGAATCACCAAATGAGGGAGATCATCCAATAGGGTGTGGCCAACTGGCCACACCAGGGCCGCGGAAACGCGGCCCTAGCCGCGTTTCCGTGGCTTGGTTAAGTCTGCTGGGGGAGCGTTTGCTCCCCCAATATTCTCACAGCCTCACCCCTTCTGGTTTTTTCCTATAAATACCATGTTTAACAGAGAAGAAGGGAGCGAGGACTAGGATTAAATTTCTTGCTCATTTTTAAGGTTTAGGCTCTTTGTTAGATAGTGTAGAAAAGTTATATCTCTGTTCTTTAATTTGTAGTTTAGTCCAAATACCAATGAGAGAGAGAGGAACTGAGTGATTGTAATCTGAAGATTGAAGTGACATCAATAAAGGATCAAGCTTTCTCCTTTTCCACTCTAATTCACGGGTATGTCTTGTGTTATTTTCATGTCTCATTTTGTATTATTCATGAGTAGCTAAATCGATTTTCTGGGCTCACTATTACTCCTCTCTCTGTTCCCTCTTCTTTTCGAATGATTTTGATGAAATGACCCAATGAATCATTTGCATGCCTAACTTAAGCCTTTCTTCTTGAAAGTGTTCTTGAAGGCACATGAGGATGGGTTTGAATTTTTAACTTCTACTTCTTTTCAAAACGTCTCTTGAACTTATTTTTATCTTATACTTGAACTTCTTGATGATTTAACATTCAACTCAAGACGAAATTCTTAAAGAATAGAATTAACCTTTCCAACCATCTTATGTGTTTTGCTTAAAACTTTCTAGAATCAATCTTAAGTTTTGCCTATGATCTAGTTGAGGCATTAAGATTTTCAATTGAAGAACATGTCATTGAGTAGCGAGATAGTGAGCCCAGATTTTCTTCTTCATTAAAAAAACAACAAATCACTTTTAAACTTTATACAAAATTTACTTTTTCCAAAGCCTTCTCCAAGTTGCAATTTCTCTTTTAATCATCTCCCTTCTTTCCATTCTCTTTTCAATTAAAAAACGAGCACAATTCTTTGTTACTAAACAAAACACCGAAAAGCTTTCATCGCATTCCTCCTCGTGGACACGACCCGTTAGCCCGAAACTACACGGTAAATCTCTTAACTCTTTGATTTTTTTTCAATCAATTTTTGGCGTTGTTGCCGGGGAGGGAACGGTGTATTTATTTTTTAACAAGTTTGGTATGTTGTTTTAGGGACTTCAAGATTCAGATCTAGCATTCAAGCTTTGCAAGAGAAGACTTGCAAATTCTGTGCCCCTACTCTCAAAAGTAGGAAACAGAATTTCAAGAAATTGCATTGCAAAAGTTAAAAATTTCATTGGACTACTAAAACTCTTTTTTTTTGCAGGACATATTGCTCGCAAAAAAATTAAGCTTTTAAACGTTATATTCTTGCATATCTGCTATCCACCATCCCTGTTTTAATCCAACCGTAATTTGAGTGATTGTTAATTGCTTGAAAAATGTTTAGACTTGCATTCTAGGCATTTATCTAATTACGTTTATTTTACAATTACTGTTGAAGATAGCTGGAGACAAGGTATGTATGCATAGCATATAATTTAGGAAATATTCTTGGGTGATATTTGCTTTTGAATGCTACTTTTCTATATCTTGCACACTTTGCACAAATCAATTCTAAGGGCAAAACCCAAGTCAAGATAAGGTGGGGAAGTCATTACCCTTTCTTAGCCCACAAACCATCTCCAAGCACGCACAACCTAAGCCTAAGTAAAATCTGATAGACGTTGGCTTAGGGACATCTCGAACTCATTAGGAGATTATCCTAAGGGGGAAGGTGTTGGAATTTGACTCCTGCTAAATCAGTGTCTAGGAGGGGGATTAAGGGCCGAAAGCCGAAGGTTGGTGGTTACTTAATTAAGGAACGTCTTTGACGGATAACCTGCCACCAATCTTGCCCTGATCTGACTAATTAGCTTGTGGTCAAAGTCTGCATTATACCTCCAGTAGACAATCAACCAGTTAGAAGTTGTCTAGGTCAAGGTTACCTTAGACTAGGCTTGGTTGTTTTCTTTTCTTGACTATTGGTGAACTTGTTTGTGATTGTGTTTGTGTATGCAAGTGTGGTCAAGAGACCCTAATTCATCTAGGTTAAATATAAACACATCACCACCTAAGTTTGAAATAAGACCAGATTCGGTTATGGATCGACCGACATCTTTGCAGGATAGGTTCTATCCCATTAGAACTTCATTTTCATCCTGCATCCAACTTCCATGGTTGGTGAACACAACTTTGAGCTTAAGCTACAGTTCATCAATACACTCCCTAAGTTCCATAGCTTAGAGTCCGAAAATACTTATTTCTTCATAAGAGAATTTAAGGAAGTATGCTTAATGATGAAAATCCCACACCTTACAGATGATGCTATTAGGTTGAGATTTGTCCCATTTGCTCTTAAGGACTTAGCCAAGAAATGGCTTTACAGCTTAGCGGCTGGCTCTATCACATCTTGGGATGGTTTCATCAAGGTCTTCTTGAAGAAATCCTATTCAAGACCGCTCTCGTTAGGAAAAATATCATGCAGTTCAAGCAAGAACCTAGTGAACCGTTTTGGAGGGACTTTGAATGCTTCAAAGACCTCCTTATCCAATGTCCTCATCATGGAATAGAGAAATGGCGACAATGCCAAATTCTTTATGACGATTTAGACTACTCGACCAAGACCCTATTAGAAAGCATGTGCCAAGGAGGATTCTTGCAGAAGGATGAGCATGAAGGATGGGATTTATATGAGAATCTAGCTGAAAAGACCATCCAATAAGAACCTACTAGTGAAAGCTCTAGGAATCCAAACTTTATCTCTTCAAAAGGAGGTCTCCATTCAATTGAATCATCCATAGCTAACGAGGCTAAGTTAGCTAACCTAGCGAGAAGACTGGAAGCTTTAGAAACTAAGGAACCAAGTCCAGTCAATCAAGTCAGCCCGAACTAATTTCCAACTCCGGGTTGTACTTACTGTCAGGCTATGAATCATGTGTTTGAGGAGTGTCCTGTATTTCAAGCTCACAACATTTTTCTGAACCGATGAATGCGGCCTTTTCAAGGCCAAACAATGATCCTTACGCTCCAACGTACAATCTTGGCTGGAGAAATCACCCAAATTTCTCATGGAGCCAACAAAATAATGACCACCCATGGTCAAACGATGCAAGTCACTTCCATCATTCCAATAATTCTTCCAATCATCAACCTAACTTTTCCAATCATCCTCACAATTCTCCCAACAATTTTTCAAATTATCAACAAAATTTTCCCAACCAAGCTCCACCATCTTCCTTCTAGAATCCTCAACTCGAAAGGAGAATGACTGATTTTGGGAGAAACATGAAAAGGTACATGAAGAACTAAGATTCCCTCATGCAAACAATACATAGGCTAGAGGGTCAAATGAGCTAGTTAGCCAACCCACAACATGAGAGACAAAAGGATACCTTGCCCAGTCAACCAATTATGAATCCTAAGAATTCACAACAAGCTCATTTGGTTGAGGATCAATCACTGAATCAATGTAATTTTGTTCATACATTGAGGTCGGGAAAGAAAGTTGATAACTAAGTGTCAACACCACCTAATTCTAGTCAGTACAATCACACTTCAGCATCCACCTCATCTAATCCCACTCCTAAATTTGATGAATCTGAAAAAGATAAGTCAACCAGTCATGCGCACCAGCCTATAGCACCATTTCCTAATAGGCTGAAAAATAACAAGCAAAATCCACACATGGATAAGATAATTGAGATCTTTAATCAAGTGAAGATAAATGTGCCACTTCTTGATGCCATCCAACAAGTCTCATCTTATGCTAAGTTTCTTAAGGACATGTGCACCAAGAAGAGAAAGACTAATGTACCTAAAAAGGTCTTCTTAGCCACTAACATTAGTGAGCTACTATCAGGTCCGATCCCTGTTAAGTACAAGATTCAGGTAGTCCAACCATTGCCTGCACAATAGGACAAGCCGAGATTAGTCGTACACTTCTTGACTTGGGGGCAAGTATCAACTTGCTTCCATTCTCAGTTTATCAACAACTCGGGTTGGACGATCTTAGTCCAACTCGAGTAACTATCCAACTGGCTGACCGTTCAGTGAAAGTTCCAAAAGGGGAGATTAATGATGTTCATATCCGGGTAGGGGAATTTATTTACCCTGTTAATTTCATAGTTCTAGAGACACAACCTGTGTCTAACTCCAATCATAGGGCTCAAACTCTTGTTAAACTCTTGTTATCCTAGGGCGACCATTCCTTGCTACTGCTAATGCCATCATCAATTGTAGGAATGGGTCCATGAGGTTAACTTTTGGAGACATGACTAGAAAAGTCAATGTCTTCAATCTAGAAAAACAACCTCATAAGATAAGAGATCAAACATTTGAGGTAAACTTTGTTGAAAATAATTATGATGAAGAGAGTGAAGATATAGAAGATGAGTCGCTGTTTCTTAAGGAAATATTTAAGAATGAATGTGATTATCTTGATGATAAGGCATATGTCGGAGATCCTAATGTTAGAGTACCCTTTAAAAAGGAGAAATTTGATTTGAATATCTTCACTTTCGATGAGCCAACCAATAATGTATCGCATGAGGATATAATTTAAGAACCTCCAATTGACATACTCTTTGAAAACCTCTTCGAAGAACTCATGTGTTTGGATGAACCAACTAGGCATCTTTGGTTAATTACACATCTCTAGGGAAAAGTGTTGACCTAAGCTTTGAGGAGATATATGGAACTGAGTTAGAATTCCTAGACATTCATAGTGAGGAAGTTCCAACTGAGAAGTGTGGTGGTGATCAATTTTTGAATAATGAATGTAGAAATATGAGGAAGGAAAACCTAATGAAGTTGAGACTGGGGAGGAAGAGAGCTAAAATGACAGAAAATTTGGCCTCCCCACTATGCCCTATAAAGAGGACCCACTGGAATGACGGGAAGAGAGCTAGAGGGATAAGACCAAAAAAGATCTAGGTGTGGGAGAAACTTGATGTTGTACATATTTTTGTGTAATATATGCACCTCTTTTACATTTCATTTTATGCATGTTTACATTTCTTTCATACATTGGGGACAATGCATGAGTTAAGTGTGGGGGAGGGCTCTAACATGACTAATATAAAAAAAAATTGTATATATATATATAAACTTTTTGAAAGGTAAGAACAATATTTTGATATATTTTGTAATAAATTAAGTCAATTTTAAGGTATAGGAAAATCATAATTAGGATTTCTTACACTTGGTCAAAATAAGATGACTTGTTTGATTTTTAGGGTTAAGAAGAAAAATTGTGAAAGTAATTTAGTCTTAATCTTTACCTTGATAAAATATGCACACTTTATGCACTTACGCACTTAGGGTTTAAAAATAAAGACTCTTATGCCTTATAAAAAAATATATGTATGAAAAAAAAACAAATCTAATTACTGATTAGCTAGGTGCTTTGACCTAAGCAAGCCTTGGTATTTATGCAAAAAATAATTAGATAAGTTTGAAAATATATATATAAATCCTCTGATTAAGCTGGGTATTTGTGCCTCATGAAGCATAAGTATTCACGCCTAAAAGGGGTACATTTTATAAATAAAAATCTTGGTTTCGTGGCCTTGTCTGCTCGAGTGTTTAAGTCCTTAGGGGTGTTTTCTCACCTAGTGCCCTAAAACTGTCCGGTTTGGGTGTCACTGACTAAAGACTCGTTACATGGGCAGATTAGAAAGTCTAATGAAATTGAGGAATAAATTTCACCAAAAATAAATATAAATAAGACTTAGGAGTTAATGTTAAAGAACCCTTAGTCAACTTCACAGTCACGATGGTGCATACGACTCAGGGTAAATTAATAAAGTAGATGAGAAATACAATTTGACTGCTTACTTTGATTGATGACATGTTTTTGAATAGAGACTAAGTTTAGGAATGAAAAATTTGATATTCCTATAACTTATAGATTACTTAAACTCTCACAAATATACTTCAAATATTTTCTCTTTTCAAAATGCTTTTCGAAAATACTAACTTTTTTCTCTTTCTTTATGGATTTTGTGGGTGCAATCCACTGAAAACCTTCACGAGATAAAACTCGTCCTCTAGGGGTAACCTAGAGGTTTAACGTCTTGTTGCACATGCTCAGTGCAATCGAGAGACCTGCGAAAGTGGTCTAATAATTGATTAGAAATAGTCTGATATTTTGCTCGAGGGCGAGCAAAAGATAAGTGTGGGGGTGTGATTAGTCACATATATTGCATATACATTGTCACCTTACCATACTTTTTAGCTAATAAATCCTATTAATAAGTCTTCTTCTTTTTTGTTAAATGTAGGCCCAATTGCTAAAAGAAAGGAAGGAGAAACAAGCCCAAAAGCCCATCAAATTCTAATTTAATTCAGAATAAATTCAAAATCAAGGAATCAAGGCAAATCTTTGCATATCAGAGAGGTTAAAAACTGGTTGAAAAGAATCCTCCCAAATTCAGTGGTTGAAGTCAACAATCAAAGGCTGTTTCGTCAAATCCTGGAGCAGAAACGAGAAAACCAGTAGAAGATATAGGTGAATCACCAAACGAGGGAGATCATCCAATTGGGTGTGGCTAACTGGCCACACCAGGGCCGTGGAAACGCGGCCCTAGCCGCGTTTCTGCGGCTTGACTAAGTCTGTTGGGGGGAGCATTTGCTCCCCCAATCTTCTCACAGCCTTACCCCTCTGTTTTTTCTATAAATACCATGTTTAACAGAGAAGAAGGGAGCGAGGACTAGGATTAAATTTCTTGCTCATTTTTAAGGTTTAGGCTCTTTGTTAGATAGTGTAGAAAAGTTATATCTCTGTTCTTTAATTTGTAGTTTAGTTCAAATACCAGTGATAGAGAGGAACTGAGTGATTGTAATCTACAGATTGAAGTGACATTAATAAAGGATCAAGCTTTCTCCTTTTCCACTCAAATTCACGGGTATGTCTTGTGTTATTTTCATGTCTCGTTTTTATTATTCACGAGTAGCTAAATCAGTTTTCTGAGCTCACTATTACTCCTCTCTCTGTTCCCTCTTCTTTTCGAGTGATTTTGATGAAATGACCCAATGAATCATTTGCATGCCTAACTTAAGCCTTTCTTCTTGAAAGTGTTCTTGAAGGCACATGAGGATGGGTTTGAATTTTTAACTTCTACTTCTTTTCAAAACGTCTCTTGAACTTGTTTTTATCTCATACTTGAACTTCTTGATGATTTAACATTCAACTCAAGACGAAATTCTTAAAGAATAGAATTAACCTTTTCAACCATCTTATGTGTTTTGCTTAAAACTTTTTAAAATCAATCTTAAGTTTTGCCTATGATCCAGTTGAGGCCTTAAGATTTTTAATTGAAGAACATGTCATTGAGTAGCGAGATAGTGAACCCAGATTTTCTTCTTCATTAAAAAAATAACAAATCACTTTTAAACATTATACAAAATTCACTTTTTCCAAAGTCTTCTCCAAGTTGCAATTTCTCTTTTAATCATCTCCCTTCTTTCCATTCTCTTTTCAATTAAAAAATGAGCACAATTCTTTGTTACTAAACAAAACACTGAAAAGTTTTCATCGCATTCCTTCTCGTGGACACGACCCGTTAGCCCGAAGCTACACGGTAAATCTCTTAACTCTTTGATTTTTTTTATCATCACTTTTACACATATATCCTTGATCATTCCTTTATTAATTAATGCTATTAACCCCCTTGTTGAATATGATGTGCAATTATTTAAATGATAGGATAAAGGTACAAGAAGCTTCATTTTATCCCTAATCCTATCTAAAGTTGGATTTTAAATTAAATTGAATCCAAAGGAGGAAAGGATTAATCTTCATCTTCTAAATTCAAGTTCAAATTCAAAAGGTAAATTCCTAAAAGATGAAGGGGATAGAGCTAATTCTATAAGGAATAAGGAGGGTAATTCAAATTAAATGGAGTTCAAAATCAATTCAGACTCGGATTCAGACTGCACATGTTTTAGTATTTAGATCATAAATTTTGCTACAGATACTTCAATCTGATGATTTAAGATGCTACAGAAAGAAGACTTGAAGAACTACAATTCTTCAGTTTATCACTCGGTCAAATTTAGCCGTCGGATGAGTCATATTCGGCAAATAACATGACAAATTGCTGCAGGATTGAATTCCCTATTGAATTATGAAACCTTCTAATTTGTATCCTATTGTGATTAAATTTGAGGCCTGTTTAAAGAGCTGAAATCTCTCATTATCAAGCATCTCTACATCAGAGATCATAACTTAGAATTTTTTCTTTAGTTTCTCTTTCAAATTTCTTTTGTAATTTTTAGATTCTACTTCTACTTCTAATTCAAGATTTGTGAGAAGGAGAAGCCATTGTAATTCGAGGTGACAGATCAATACAAGGTACTTTCATTCTTTTCATATCGCTTTTGTTATTTACTTTATTTTGCTTTTTCTTATTTTTTTTATTTCTTGCTTTCTTTTGCTTGTCATGTTTACCATGAGTAGCTAGATTTTTCTCATGCCTTGCTAAGACATCACCACCATCACATCTAATATCGAATAGATAACCAAATTAGATCATATACATACTTACTCAAATTTTTATTCTTGAAGACTCATTAGGATAAGCAACTAGGTCAAATATTTGTTAATACTTCTTAACTGTTTTTCTTAATCTATGCTTGATGAAAATCTTGATATTTTAATGTTAAACGTTTATTAGTGTTATTTCAAATAGGGTTAAGATTTGAAAAATACTTTATAATGATTTTTTCTTACATTATACTTGATTGACAACCTTGATATTGTAACGTTAAAAATTGGATGGTGTTATTTTAAATCATAACCTAGTTTCTATCCCATGTATCTTGCTTGATTCTGTGGCAGAATATCATGTTTAGGATTTGAAGTGAAGTAATTATCTATTTAGCATTAGAATATATGATGGTTGATTATTAGTAAGCTGTGATCCTTTCTTTTAGATTAATTCTTTTCCCACATAAAAATCCATCCCCTCTTTTCCACGTTCTTTAAACAGAGAAGATAATAAGAAGACAATATTATCGAAAAGCTTTCATCGCATCTCTCCCAGAGGTTCGACCCGTTTAGCTCTTACTACGGAGGTTAAATTACAAAAGATTCAGAGTTAAAACCAATCACATACACTTTTCATATTCTCTATACTCCGTTTTGAGCAATCACTACACATGAACATTATGTGGAGCAAGTCGAATCTTTTTGTGAGGATAAAGGTGATAATGATGAACTTTTGCTTCAAGAGAAACATGAAAATGGATTTCTTAAGTTTTGAAAAAAGACAAGTATTGAGAAGCAAAAGATTTCATAAGAACAAATTGAGAAAATGGAGCACAATTGTGAGAATATATGCAAGGATGATTACCACTGTTTCTTGATGAATTTTTTAAGGATGAGTGCGATCACAGCGGTGAGGAGACATATGTAGAGGATCTTAAGTTTAGAGTTCTTTTGAAAAAAGGAAACTTGATTTGAATATCTTCACTTTTGATGAGCCAACGAATGATCGATCGCCTGAAAATATAATTCAATAACCTCGAATTAACCAAAGTTTTGAAAACCTTTTTAAAGATGAACTTATGTGAATGGATGAATCAAGTAGGGATGTCGGTCAATTACACACCTCCAAAAAAAATTATTGATCTAAATTTTGAGGTAATGTTTGAAGATGAGCTCAAATTTTTAGGCATTCATGTTGTGAACGCTCCAATTTAGATGTGTGATGATGATCAATGTTTGAAAAGCAGAAGTAGGAAGAAGAAGGATAGGAGGTGGTTAAGGAAAAAGATGAAAAAATTGAAGAGGATGAAACAAAGATAATAAAAAGATTGACCTCTCCAAATTCACCAATGGAGAGTACCCATTGGAATGATGGGAAGCTAGCTCGAGGGAATAGACCTAGAAAGATCTAGGTATGGGAAAAATGTGGAGTTGCACATATTTGTTGTATATTCTTTTGTGCATCTTTTTATTTTTATTTCAGCTAATCGAATCAGTTATAGTGAGTTTTTTTATGTACCTCTTACATTTTATTTTATGCATATATACATTCATTTATACATTGAGGACAATACATGAGATAGGTGTGGGGAATGGTTTCACAAGCATAGCTAACATAGTTTAATTATTAACATTGGTTTTCTCAAAGTGTGTGTGTGTGTGTGTGTGTGTGTGTGTGTATATATATATATATATTGCAAAAAGTATAACTAGTTTTTAAAGAATTAAGAATCCAACAAAGTTTGAAATTTTGATTGTAAGATCAATTTGAAAGAATTTATAATTTTTGACTTAGAGATAAAAAAATTTAAAAATTAAACACTATCTAGAATTTGTTGACATAATTATGCGTCGTATATACACATACACATAAGTTTTATACTTGGGATGATGATGATAGCTTATCCTGTTTTGAATATATAATATAAAAAATTACACATGTATATAAAAAATTAACAAATATAATTGTTTATTAGCTAGGTGCTTTGGCCTAAGCAAGCCTTGGTATTTACATGAAAGATAATTAGGTAAGTTTTTATAAGAAATATATATATAAATATAATATATGTATTGGCATATCTAATAATTAATTAGTGAGGTATTAGAATATTAAGAAACCTTGATATTTACAAAAAAGAAAATTAGATGAGTTATACATATTTCAAAAAAGTGCTTAAAGGGCAACGAAGTGGAAATACTTCGAACTTCTAAAAATAATTATGTGTGTGTGTAAGGTGATGCTTGAATCACATATTCCCAAGCTAACACTATTTTCACTTACACAAAGATGTATAAGATTGGAAGACTTAGGAAGAATTAGTGTAAAAATATTGTATTTAAATCTTTAAGGAAAGATGATTAGATTTCTTGATTTTATGATTAAATTTGATAATGCTTAAACTTGTTGGAAACTTATAAATTTAACTGTTAGTGACTACTTATTGTAAAATAGAAATTAGAAAAAAATCGCTTTTCTTTTTTTAATATTTTTCTTTATTTTTCAGTAAATATTATTTTTGATTATCCTTTTTATCTTAGTCTTTTCTTATCTATTATTTTTTTCACCAGATTTTATGGGTTCAATTCACTAAAAACCCTCACGAGACAAAACTCGTTCTCTAGGAGTAACCTAGACGTTTAATGGTTTGTTGTACGCGTTAAGTGAAATTGAATTCCTACGAAAGTGAGTTAGTTTAGGCCAGTTTAGTTTTTCTTTTTATTTGTTTTGCTGGGGAGGCACGCAAAAGATAGGTATGGGGATGTGATTAAGTATAAATTTTGCATATTTATTCATGTCGGTTGCAGGTCCCGGTTTCTGGTTTTGCGCCCCTGGTTTGACGAATCAGCTCTCCAAAGTCAATGGCTATATTATAGACCTTTAATCGCTATTAAATGGTGATTTAGGGTCTTCTTCTTCATTGCACACCATGGACCTAGAAACAAATAAGAGAGGTATTATTAGCAGAATTTAATATGAAATAAATGTAAAGATGTGGTATGAAATATGCAATTTTAGAGACTAATCACACCCCCCACACTTATATTTTGATCGCCCCAAGAAAAACAAAAAACTAAAGGAATTATTACACCACTTTCGCATGTGACGCGATTGCACTGAGCATGTGCAACAAGCCGTTAAACCTCTAAGTTTCCCTAGAGGAGGAGTTTTGTCTCCTGAGGGTTTTCAGCGGATTGTACCCACAAAATCTGTAAAGAAAGAAATCAAATGTTAGTATTTGAAAACGCATTTTGAAATAGAGAAAAGTGTTGAAGTATTTTTGTGAAAAATATAAATGATCCAAGGTCATAGGTTAACCAGAAATTATTCCTCCTTAAACTAAATCGAAATGCAAAATCTTGTTATAAATTAAATGTAAGAATTTAAAATTGAGTCGATTCTTTGATCTTTCATAAAACTCTTAGAAAAATATGCACTTTGTAAACTGTGAAGATTTTTGGGATATTGCTTCAAACTTTTATGCCATTTATTTGTATCAAATTTTTCTCTATTTTTTTCTTCCCTTAGTTTTCATAGGCTTTCTAGCTTACCCGGTAGTGAGCATTTAGCCGGTGACTCCCAAACCAGATAATCTTAGGTCACTAGATGAGAAAACATCCCTCAAACTTAAGGACTCGAGTAAACAAGGCCACAAAATTAAAGTGGATTATTTTTATTTTTGTCCACCATTTCAGGTGTGAATAATCATGCTTCCTGAGGCATAATTACCCAACTTCAATAAGTGATTTTTATTATCATTATATATATATATATATTTTTAATATTTTTTTTGGCATTTTCAGTCTTTGTTTTAATCCCAAAAATTGTGTAAGTGTGAATTGCATAAATCTAAGGGAAAAAATTCAAGATAAAATTATCCTTCCAATCTTACTTTCTTATCCTAAAATTTAAAAAAGATCTATTATTTTGACTCAGTTTAAAATTTCATAATTTTAAGTCTTCCTAATTCTTAAGATAATCTTAATTTTCATAAAAATAAATCAAATCTATTTACCTTGTTTAAAAAAGTTTTGTAAAACAAAAAGAACAGAGCTTCTACAAATTTTTTTAAATTAAAAAGAAGTGTAAAAGAAAGAAACTGTAAAACTAACTATGTTAGTTACCTTCCCCCACACTTATCTCATGCATTGTCCTCAAAGCATCGTCAATGTGTACATATATGAAACAAATGGAGAGGGAAGGAAAGTTACCTCATGGTGGTGATTCTGATGGTGGTCTGACTGGGCCAAGCGTTGCTACCCAATCAAGATATCGTGGATGACCCAGTAAAAGAATGATTGAGTGAATGGTCTTATTTAAAAATTTATCCCCATTTAATTTTCAATTTTTAAAAATAATTACTGAGTCATTTTCGTCAACATTCTTGTCCAACAATGAAGTGTGATTTTGGGAGATAATGGATTTGGACTCAAATAGATCAGGAACAAAAATAGATCAAGTTGAGAGTCAACAATGATAGTCGAAATTGGTTCAAAAATAGGGTCCAAATTAAAGAATTGATGTTCACACACTTTTCCCATTAATGAAGTGTGATCATAAGATATTGGTGATTCAATTTCACAGTATACTGGTACATGTTGGCTCCAAAATAGAAAAAAATCTGGTAAGGATACCGGGGTCATTCTCGAATCAAAAAGTGAAATGGGACTACTAACATGAGGTTCAGGATCACATTCAGGTTCAACTTCAATTTCAGGAAAGGGATAACTTGCCAGAATATGCAGGTGACTTTCATAACTTAGAGTTTGGTCAAGTTCAAATGTGCGTTCTGAAATTGAATTTTTGTTTCCAAATTAACATGATTCTTGGGTCCAATCGGTAGAGTTAGGGATATATGGGTTGGTCAACAATTTATAAGAAAGATTTTCCTCGCTCTCATTGCTCAATTCGCTCATAAGTGAGTCTAACCTACTGATAGGCCGTGTAATAGAATTTTAAGTCTGAATCATGTCTTCCCTACTTTTTGCACTTGGTTCTTCTTGAAAAGGTAAGTATGAAAGTTGACTTTGAAAATTGTGGTGAAATTGTGAGTCCATCAAATTTTGTGATTGCTGCTCGGACTCACGCAAGGGTTCCATACTCAAGTCCAACATGATGGTTGTTCATTTGGAATTGGTGAGACTGGAGAAGATGAGTAGGACTCTTAAAAATTTGGTTGAGATGATGAGTCCAACATATTTTGAAATCGTTGCACTTTTTCACAAAAGACGTCCAAACGTTTTTCTAACTTAGATTCTTCTTCAATTGGATGTTCTAGTAAAGGAGTGTATGGAGTTTAATTTTAGAAGGATTGTGAATTGAGCAAATTTTGAATTTGTTGCTGGGACTCAAGCATGGCTTCCATACTTCTGTCAAAATTGGATTTTTCCTCGGTTAGTGGAACATGAAAAGTAAGATATGAAACAGAATCCAGGAATGAATATTATGAAAATTGTGAACAAGATGGTTGAAAATTTGATTCAGGGGAGGTGAATCCCCATGAACTCTGTGAAGAGTGAAAATTATTTTCAAAATTATAGTCATAGGATTGGGAATATGGGTCATATTGAGTCTGATAATCCTAACTCGGCATATATGGTTGGTTCATGTTGTACATAGCCTGATTCGAGTTATCTGAGTCAAATGAGGTCGGAGTGAAATATGGATTCATATTATGATTGAAAGAATTATTGTTATTAAAATCTATTTCACAATTTACAAAAAAGAAAACAAACTAACAAACAAACAAATAAAAAGTAAAAAAAAGCAAGCCTATACTAGGGTTGACTTAGACATAGACGACTCCTAACTGGTTAGACTGTCCACGGGGGGTACATTGTTGGAATCTGACCACGAGTTAATCTGCCAGGTAGGGCCAAGATCAGTGGGAGGCATCCGTGCTGAAGCAACGGACCTAATTATGCCAAACCACTGTTCTTCGAGATTTCACCTCTCAATCCCCAACCTTAGACACCGATTTGATAAAAGTCAACTTCTAACAACTTTCCTCTTAGGTCAATCTCTTAAATGAGTCTGAGATGTCCCTAGGGGTCAACGTCTAGCAATTTTTATTTAGGCTTGGGTTGTGTGAGTGGGGAGGTGATTTTTGGGCTAAGGGAGGGTAATGACTTTCCCACCTTATGTTGTATTGGGGTTTTGCCCTTAAGTTCAATTCGTGCAAGTGTGCAATATAGATAAGAATGAACACACGGAGAGAGTAAATCACCCACGTGTTTGTCCTATACTATATGCAATGCCATATGTACACCTCCTATAAATATCACAAGAATAAAATACAGTATATTAGAATAAAAATTGACACGTGCCTAATGCAAATGTCTAAACCATTTTAAAGCATCCAATTTCTGTATTTTAGTTCTCAAAATTATTTACAGTACACAGGTAATATAAACAAAAATTAGCAGCAGAGTAAAGAATATATAAGAATTTACCCAACCACCCAAGAGCGAGTGTGTGACTTCTGTAATGCTAAAAATTTAACCTGCACACCAAAAACAAAGAGAAAGGTTAACAAAAACGTGAAATCAAACCGTTCCCATCTCTGACAATGGTGCCAAAAATTGATCGGGGGAAAAACTACGCACGAAAAGTATATGATTGAAACCAAGAGTTAAAATGTGTGTGCTTTGGCTTCCTCGATACTTCCGTTATAGCATAAAGGCTAAAACGAGTCGAATCCACAAGGACGGGAGACGATAGAAGCTTTACAAGTTGATTCACGTGTGTGTTAAAAGTTCTTTAATATTTGAAAGAATGAAAGAGAGGAAAACAAAGAATGGAAAAGAGAAGTACGGTGAAATACGAAGAAGTGGAAACATAGAAAAGAAGATATTTGTGATTTTTAATATTTCTAAAATAACGTGAAAAAGAAAGAAAACCCATGGCTACTAACTACCAATGACTCCACCAATATGCTAACCTCTTAGTGATAGTTGCCTCACATGTATCTTTGGCAATCACTAGTCCTTGGTTCAAGAGCGTTTCAAAGCATGACCTATATGTAACTCATCACATCTAAACTAAACAAAATAAGTGCAAACTAAACTTAAACTATCAAAACTAAAAGTAAGCATGGAGTAAAGTAATGTTAGCTTATTAGAGAGTTAGGAAGTTAGAGTGTTAGATCCATCATCATGAGCCATCAATGGCTCTTACAAGAGTAAGGCCAAGTAGAGGCTTTAGATTCATATGGATTATCAAATAAGAAGTTAGTAAGTTAGTGGGTAGTAGTTAGTTGCCATGAGAGAAAATTAGCTAAACATGTAAAAGGAGTTAGAGAGAAGAAAACGATGAGAGATAAAGAGAGCACCTTTCATAGATTGTCGCCTTCTATTACAAGCACTCTTGCTTTTCACTCATGTACCACTCTCTCTCCTATTACAAGATCTACAAGAAATAGAAATACAAAGGAGGAAGAAGAAGAAGAACTAATCTAAACTATCCTAAACTACAACATGGAGAAGAAAACTACCCTAAAACTGCACTACTCTTTGGATATCTTCAACAGAAGAACCCCAGGGGGTATATATAGGCACCGGGGGAAAGGGGGCCACGGGGACAACCCCTGGCCCAAAGCACAGGCGCGGCAGCGCCCATACGGCTGCAGAAACACGGCCATAGCCACGTTTCTGTGGCTCTTCTAGAGCCGCGCGCGCGACGCTTTTGCCATGTGCTGTCCTGTCTGTCCCCTGTCGGTTACAGGTCCCGGTTTCTGGTTTTGAGCCCCTGGTGTTGACGAATCAGCTCTCCAAAGTCAATGACTATATTATAGGCCTTTAATCACCCATTAAATGGTAATTTAGGGTCTTCTTCTTCATTGGACACCATGGACGTAGAAACATACAAGAGAGGTATTATTAGTAGAATTTAATAAGAAATAAATGTGAAGATGTGGTATGAAATATGCAGTTTTAGAGACTAATCAATAGTCAACCATTAATGAACCCCCGAAATTCTAATAATGTTAATTTGGCTGAGGATCAATAGTTTAATCAATGTAATATTGTTCATACATTGAGGTTGGAAAAGAATGTTGATAATCAAGTATCTATGCCACCCAACCCTATTCAGCACAACAACACACAAGCATTCACTTCATTTAATTTCAATCCATCCCAATCTGACGAGTCTGAAAAAGATAAGTTAGCCAGTCAGGTACGCAAGCCTATAGTTCCATTTCCTAATAGGTTGAAGAACAAGTAAAATCCACAAATAGATAAGATAATTGAGATTTTCAATCAAGTGAAGATAAATAGGCCACTTCTTGATGCAATCCAACAAGTCACATCTTATGCAAAATTTTCTCAGGAGATATGCACTAAGAAGAGAAAGACTAGTGTACCCAAGAATGTCTTCTTTGCTACTAACATTAGTGAGCTACGTCGTGTCCGATCCCTATCAAGTATAAGGATCCTGGTTGTCCCACCATTGCCTGCGCCATAGGACAAGCCAAGATTAGTCGTGCACTTCTTCACTTGGGGGCAAGTATCAAATTGCTTCCTTTCTTAGTTTATCAACAACTCGGGTGGGGCAACCTAAGTCCAACTCGAGTCACTATCCAACTAACTAACCGTTCAGTGAAAGTTTCCAAGGGGAAAATTTATGATGTCCTTATCTGAGTCAGGGAGTTTCTCTACCGTGTTGATTTCATAGTTCTTGAGACACAATCTGTGTCCAATCCTAGGGCTCAAACTCTCATTATCTTAGGGCACCCATTCCTTACTGCTGTAAATGCTATTATCAACTATAGGAATAGGTCCATGAGGTTAATCTTTGGGAATATGACTAGAGAAGTCAATGTCTTCAACCTAGGAATGCAACTCCGTGACATTGAGGATCAAACATTTGAAGTCAACCTCATTGAGAACTTGACTAGAGAACATACAGAAGAATTGGAACTAGAACCTGATTGTGACTTCCAGTTGAGTTTGAAGACTTTAATCTAGATCAGATTGTCGAGTCTGCTGTGAATTGGGCCTCAAACCCTATTTCACCAAATGTGGAGCCAATAAACTTGACTCCTCCTTCCAATGAGCCAAAGAGACTTTTCCCGTTATTATTGCATCCCATTTAAATGATGGGGAAGAAGAGAATCTTAAAACAATTTTTAAGAGACATAAGGAAGCCAATGGTTGGACTATAACCAATATAAAGGGATTAAATCCAGTCATAGTTCAACATCGCATTCATCTCAATGAAGAAATGACACCAAAAAGAGACACGCAATGTAGGTTAAATCCTATAATGCAAGAGGTTGTTCATGCTGAAATCGTGACACTCTTATACAATAGGATAATATATTCCATTTCTGATAGCCAATGGGTCAGTCCTGTCCACACAATTCTGAAGAAATCTGATTTTACCATGGTGGAAAATGAGAAAAAAGAGTTGGTCCAAACTTGACTTCCCACGAAGATTCGAGTTTGCATCCACTATAGGAAGCTAAATGCAGCAACTCATAAGAACCATTTCCCACTTTCCTTCATTGACCAAATGCTTGAACGTTTGGCAGGCCACAAATATTACTGTTTCTTAGATGATTACTCGGGGTATAATCAGACCCATTGCTCTAGAGGACCAAGAAAAGACCACTTTCACATGTCCATTTCGGACATTTGCATATCGCCGAATGCCTTTCAACTTATGCAATGCCCCAGCAATGCTTCAACGTTGCATGTTGAGTCTTTTTTCTGATATGGTGGAACAATTTTTGAAATATTTATGGATGATTTCTCTATTTATGAAGACTCATTGGATCAATGTCTTCACCATCTCAAACTCATCCTCCAACGTTGTGCCGAGAAAAATCTAATACAAAACTAGGAGAAATGCCACTTCATGGTAAGATATGAGATTATCTTGGGTCATGAGAATTCTAAGAATGGGATTGAAATCGATAAAGCCAAGATTGAGATCTTAACTAAGCTCTCAGTGCTGAAGTGTGTTAAAGATATCTGATCCTTCTTAGGACACACCGATTATTATCATAGGTTCATTAAGGACTTTAGCAAATTTGCTAAACACTTAACTAACCCTTTAGCTAAGGATGTGTTCTTCACTTTCAATAGTGGATGTCTTAATACTTGGGAGAAGCTAAAAAAGGAGCTTATTTCTGCACCAATCATCTCTGCACCGGATTGATCAAAGCTGTTTGAAATCATGTGTGATGCTTTTGATTTTACTATAGGCGCTGTCCTAGGAGAATGCATTGATAACAAGAAGCACGCGATTTACTACTCAAGTAAGACTCTCAATGATGCACAATTGAACTCCAATACAACTGAGAAGGAATTCTTGGTTGTAGTATTTGTGTTAAAGAAATTTTATCCTTACCTACTTGGGTCCAAAACCACCATCTTCACCGATCATTTTGCGCTAAGATACATTGTGGCGAAGAAAGATGCTAAGGCCTGACTAATTCGTTTGATCATACTTCTTCAAGAATTCGATCCCGAGATTCGAGATAAGAAAGGCGCAGAAAATGTCATTGCTGACCACCTCTCGCGCATTCCAAACTCACCATGCAATAAATTGCCCATTAATGATAACTTTTTCGATGAACAACTCTTGGTTGCCTTTAAGAAATCTTGGTTTGCTGACATAGTAAACTACTTAGTCATGAACCAAATACCATCTCATTAGTTTAAACAAGACATTTACTAGTTCTTATCTCAAGTCCAGTATTTCTTTTGGGAGGAACCATATCTTTTAAAGTTTTATTCCAATCAAGTCATTAGGAAATGCATTCCCGGTCAGGAGATTAAGAGTGTTCTGTCTTTTTATCACGAGCTTGCATGCAGTTGACACTTTGGTCCCCGTAAAACTGCTGAAAAATTGTTGCAAACTGGGTTCTATTGGCCCACTTTGTTCAAAGATGCATTTGAGTTTTGCAAGACATGCCATAGATGCCAATGGTAGGAAGGATCTCTAAGCGAAACATGATGCCCCTTAGCCTAATTCTAGAATAGAACTATTTGATGTTTAGGGCATCGACTTTATTGGTCCATTTCCTAATTCATTTGAGAACCAATACATCTTGATTGTTGTGGACTATGTGTCCAAGTGGGTAGAAGCCATTTCAAAAAAAGCTAATGACAACAAGATTGTCATCAAGTTTTTGAAAAAGAACTTCTTCTCGTGCTTCGGAACCCCTCGTGCTACCATCAGTGATAATGGCACCCACTTTTGCAATAGATCCTTCGAAAGTCTTATGCGAAAGTATGCCATCATTTATAAATTGTCCACTCCATATCATCCTCAGACTACTGGGCAAGTAAATGTCTCCAATAGACAAATTATGCTTATTTTGGATAAGTTCGTGAACCAAAATAGGAAATACTGATCCACCAAACTAGTAGATGCCTTATGGGCCTAAGGACCGCTTTGAAGACAATTCTAGAAATGTCTCCTTATAGGTTAGTCTTTGGAAAGGCTTGCCACTTGCCTGTTGAGTTAGAGCACCGAGCTTTATGGGCCATAAAATAGCTAAATTTTGATTTAGATAAGGCCGATGACCATCGAAAATTGTAAATTTTCAAACTTGAGGAATTGAGAAATAAGGCCTATGAAAATGCAAAATAATAAAAAGTAGGATTAATATTTTTCTTGATAAGTTTATCATGAGAAAAAAACTTTGTCCCCGGATAAAAAGTCTTACTCTATAATTCTAGGCTTTATTTTTTTCTAGGGAAATTGAAATCGAGATGGACTAGGCTAATCATTGTGAAGACCATGTTTTCACACTGTGCTGTTGAGATTAGTGACAGCAAGAATGGGAATGACTTTAAGATAATTGGTTAACACCTTAAATCATTCTTAAAATCGGTGTCAGTAAATAAAATGGCTATGGGTCTTTTTGACGCAGTGTGTTAATAACTTTACCACTTTTACATTTCTTTTCACGCATCTATTCATTTCTTTCATACATTGGGGACAATGCATAAGATAGGTGTGGGGAAGGGATCTAACATGATTAACATAAAAAAAAATTTTGAAAAGAGGACAATATTTTGACATATTTTTTGTAAGAAATTAAGTCAATTGTAAGGAATAGTAGAATCATATTTAGGATTTCTTATACTTGTTCAAAATAAGAAGATTTGTTTGATTTCTAGAGTTAGGAAAAAATTTGGAAAATTAATCTAGTCTTAATCTTTATCTTGCTGAAATATGCACACTTTATACACTTACACACTTAGGGTTCAAAAACAAAGATTCTTATGCCTTATAAAAAAAGGAAAAAAATATATCTATATACATAAATCCACTGATTAAGCTGGGTACTTGTGCCTCATAAAGCATAAGTATTCAGGCTTAAAATCAGTCCATCTTATAAATAAAATCCTTAGTTTTGTGGCCTTATTTGCTCGAGTTCTTAAGTCCTTGGGTTGTTTTCTCACCCGTACCCTAAGACCGTCCGGTTTGGGTGTCACTGACTAAAGGCTCGTAACATAGGCAGATTAGAAAGCCTAATAGAACTAAGCGATAGTACCACCAAAAATATAAAAAAAAAAAAGAAAATAAGGCATAAGAGTTAGACTTAAAGAACCCAAAGTAAAAATTTCACGATCACAAAGGTGCATATGGTTTAGGGTAAAGTAATAGACTAGATGGAAAAATACAAGTTAAACCCCTTACCTTGATTGATGAGAAGTTTTTGAATAGAGACTAAGTTTAGAAAGGAAAAATTATGTTTTCCTATAACATACAAATTACTTGAACTCTTACAATAATACTTCAAATATTTTTTCCTTTTCAAAATGCTTTTCGAAAATGCTAACTTTTTGTTACTCTTTCTTTATGAATTTTGTAGGTGTAATCCACTGAAAACTCTCACGAGACAAAACTCATCCTTTAGCGGTAATATAAGTTTAACGGCTTTTTGCACGTGCAAAGTGCAACCGTGATTCCTACGAAAGTGAGCTAATGTTAGGTTAGTTTTGATTTTCTTTCCTTTTTGTTTTGCTCAAGGACGAGCAAAAGATAAGTGTGAGGATGTGATTGTGCACATGCATTGCACATTTTGTGTCACATATGTCACATTTTCTTTATTTATTTTTAAATAAAACTCTACTTTTTAATATATTTCATGTTCAGTGGTATGCAATGTAATTAACAAAGAAAATGGAGAGACTTACAGATTTATCCATAAATCCAAATAATTCAAAAGATCAAGCAAATAAAGGGGATCAATTCAAATCTAAAGGTTCTAGAAGTTATCTGAAAATTAGATATATCAGATAAGATAATATCAACTAATTTCAAGGAAAAAATGGATTGTTTGAAGACCCTATCGGTTTCGCTTAAGATAAATGGATATCTCATAAATCAAATTAAGTTTGGAGATGAGGGAAGTAGTCAACTTAAAAATAGCCAGCTCCCTCTATCTCTGCACTCATCTTACATATCCATTTCTTCCCTATAAATACCCCACACATCAGAGGTAGAGGACGAGGACTTGGATTAATCAATTATTTTCTTTTTAAGGTTTAGGATCGTTGTTAGATAGTTTATGAGTAGTTGTATCTTAGTTTTTAATCTGTAGTTCAGTTCAGAAACAAAGTGAGTGAGAGAGAAAGGGTGATTGTAATCTGAAGTTGAAGTGACATCTATAAAGATTCGGCGAACTTATTTTCTTCTCCAACTCACGGGTATGTTGCATTTTAATTCAATGTTTTCTTTTTTAGTAATGAGTAGCTAAGTATCCTCTTTCTGGGCTCACTGATCTCTCCCCTCTAGTATTGATTCTTGATCGATATTAATGAAAAAGAGCCAACTGAATCACTTGAATGCCTTAAACTAAGCCTTGCTTATTGCGAGTGTTCTTAAAGGCACATGAGAATGGGATTGGATTTTGGACTTAATCTTGAAATTAATCATTAAAAAGAACTTATTTTTTTTCATGCTTACCTTATTGCTTTGATGGTTTAGCATTCAACTCAAAAAAAGATTTTAAAACTAAAGTTCGATTTCTAAAATAAACTATCTTATGTGTTTTACTTGATCTCTTTTAAATACAAGAATAAACTTGTTGCCTATGATCTCACTGAGACACTTGAACTTTCAAGAGAATAAGCTAGAGTTGGGTAAAGATTAGTGAGCCCGGATCACTCTTTATTAAATATAAACAAACACACATCTTCAAGCTTCTTATAAAATTATTTTTTCCAAAACTTATTCTAATCTTCAATTTTTCTTTAAATCACTTCTCTACTCTCCATCTTCTTTTTCATCTAAAAAACATAAACACTAAAACTTTTTTTTTCAAAATACCAAAAAGCTTGCATTGCATCTCTCCTCGTGGACACGACCCGTTAGCCCTAAGCTACAAGATATTTCTATCACATTTTCTACAATCAAAAAACTCCGAAGGGAATCTATTAAGAACTCACTAGGGAGTTAAAATGGATTAGCCTTACTGCAGATTCCGCAGGGAAATACTTTCAAGAATTGTAAGAGGTATAATGTTTAACTAATAATTAAAGAGTTCACTGGGGACTGAAAAGACTCTGCGGGGAATATATTAAAAACTCGCTGGGGAGTTAAAATGATCCCACGCTTTAAAAAATTGTCAGAGGTTTAATGCTAACGTGACAATCAAGCTAGGGAAGATAGGATGCAAATCTTTGTGGGGAATTTCAAAAAGGGATTTTGGCCAAAGTGATTGTGATAAATTCTCCGTTGGGGATCCACTAGAGTGACTTGTCAGATGTTTGATGTTAACTCTACTAGGGTTAATGCTCTGTTAATGTAACATCAATTTGAGTGGGCCCGCCATTCTATTGAAGGGAATGAAAGGTGGAGTTCCAATTCGCTAAGGATATTAGCAAGATCCACCGGGGATATAAAGGTTTTACTTGTTAGAGGTTTAATATTAATATGACAGGCTTGATCTGTAGTTCATTTTACTGGGAAAATGAGTACAGTTTGATGTGGTCCTTTCATTCCATGGACGGGAATTGGCAAGGGACTTTGGTGAAATTAACTGTTCTCTACAAAACGTAAGATATTGCTAAAGAATTCCACCAGAAGTTGGAGACAGTGCTCCCAAAATTGTTTAGGAATCGAATCGATCCTACTGGGGAATAGGAGAATAACACTGCTAAAATAAAGAAAAAGTCAGAGGTGAAAACTTTAACATGACTTATTCACTTTGTGGATCTATATTCCATGAAAGGGAATTGATAGAGGATTCTGGAGGAATCAAATAGGATCAGGTCCCTTAGGATTTTAAGCAAATCTTCAGCTATCAACGAATTTGGTGTGCCTTTACCAACTACAGTTTGAGTTGGGCTAGCCTATTTCCTTCAACATGATGAGTTATTGAGGATCTTATATTGAGCTTAGAAGCTAATATTTTCCTCTAGCCTTATTCACCGAAGGCTTCGGATCATGCGATTCAAAGTGGATCTTTAGATGTTCTACAGGTGACCTCCATAATCTCGCTGGAGATTAAAGAGTTAAAATTAAACTTTACGTGGAATTGGTCGAGTAAGTCAGAATTCCCGGTGAAGTGTCACTTTAATTGGGATTCTTGTTTTCAACCGGTTGTTAAGTAAATACCTGGAACATAAACTCTATGGGGAATTTATCATTTAAGTCAAAACTCCTTGTAAAGTTTTATTTTATGTTCATCATGGCTAGGACTCAAGCTTGCAACTGATCCTCAAATAAAGAATGTAGAAACGATGGAAAGGTTCTGCTGAGATATGTCACGAACCTTCTTCAATAGACTCAGCTCAATCGTGGTCGTCGCGAGATCGAATCATGATTTACCAAATGACAGAGGCGGAGAGATGCTTGGAGACATGCCAGTATTATATATTGAACAGTCACCATCTCTTTTGGATCAAATAGGAATGATTAGGAAAAAGGGTGCTTAAAAAAGCATGCTCGACCTTAGAATAAGAAGAGTTACAAGATTAAAATCGGAAATTTTGCCTTTATCTTCTCATTGATGTTAACATCCTATATCATAATAGCTGGATGTCACCCGAAATCTCAGGAGGAGCGAAGATGAAATTGATTCCGCTTGAGGACAAGGATTTCTCATGGAAGAAACAGTCACACAAGTCTATCTAAATGGCCAGAGATTTAATGTTAACATGGTCATGTACAGTGCTTTCTTCATCAGAGGTATAGTGTTAACGTGATCAGGGATAATACTTCTTCAAGAACTTGCCACTAATCGGTATCATAAGCGTGTCATTGTTTGGATTTGTTAGGTGGTATACTCCGTTCGAGAAGATTGTCTCTACCATAAAAGGTCCCTCCCATTTAGGTTGGAATTTGCCCTTGGTCTTGTATGTCATGACCATAGGTCACCTGACAGTTAAGTCCAAATCACCTATCTGAAAGACTCTCTCCTTGACCTTTTTGTTGAAGGCCTTTAAGATTTGAGCTTGGTACAACTCAATATGTTGTTGAGCTTGTAGCCGCTTCTCGTCCAGAGCTTCCAACTCTTAGAGACGCAAACGATCATAACCTCCTTATGTCATCTTGATTGCTAGGGCAATGCGAAGTGATGGCATTTGTATCTCTAGAGGTATGACTGCTTCATACCCATAAAATAGATAGAAAGGCTTATTACTTGTAGGAGTTCAGATTGTCATCCGGTAGGCCTAAAGACATTCACTGAGCTTCTCGTTCCTATCTCATTTGCTTGAAGAGATGAACTTTTTGAGGAGTTTGATGATCGTCTTATTGAACGTCTCTACTAATCCATTGGCGGCATGGTTGTAAGCAGTTGAAGAAACATTCTAGATCAGGTACTTGTTGCATAACTGATAGAACGATGGCTTACAAAATGAAGACATTGTCGTGGATGATCCGCCTGGGGATACTGAATCGGTGGATAACATGGTGTTTGATAAAGTCGGCCATATTCGTGGTTTTTGTAGGTCACCTAGAGGGGGGTGAATAGGTGACTAGCTAATCTAATGATGAATAATGTAGAATTAAAAACTATTTAAGCAAACTAAAATTATTATGCAAAACACACCAAGTATAACACAAGAGTGTAGCCGAATTTTCGGTGAAGGGCTCTGGACTATCTCCTTAAGATTCCTCTAGATAAGAGTTGAGGTGCCACTATGGCTCTCTTGGTTGAATACAAGTGTGAGCAAACAATCCCAAGCAAATAACAATTAAGCACAAGATATATCAAGCATATAAAGAGATAAGCAATGTAAGCATGCAAGATATAAATACAAGTGAGAGATAGAGAGAGCAATCGCAAATACGGGAGATTTGTTTCGAGATTCGAGCACCCTTGCTCTACATCCCCGCCTTCAACACTATAAAGGATTTTCACTAAAAATGATCTCACCGGATCATTCGGTGCCGCAACACCTACAAGGAGTTCATACTAGAAATATTAGACTTACTAGTCCCTCTCTTGTTCTCATAAGAACAACACACGCAAGCACACTAGCTTGCCGAGGTCGCACCTCTACACCGAGCTTCCACAAGAACTTAAAATAACCCGCAAGTTCGCCTCCTCAAATACAAAGTAGAACACTTTGGTGATCTCAACACTTTGATCACCTAAAAATACTCTCACAATAAAGATCCCTAGAGGATTGATATAGTAATAGAAAACTCAAGTATGTGTGAGAAAATAAGATAGAATAGTGGAAGAAAAACTCAAGAAATCTCTTTTCCAAAACACTATTGAAAACTCTCCTTTTGATATGGAAGTATTTGCTTTAAAACAAGTTAAGATAGACACTTAGCGAGATAGGAAAAACTAGCACAAAAACTCTCTTGAAATCTTGTAGAAAATAGCCCAAAACAGCCCCATATAAATAGGCTTCAAAAACTAGCCATTGGGGACAACTCAGCAGGAAATCCCACTATTGGTAGACCGCCTGATCAACCGACCAACGGTTAAATTTCTGACCGTTGTGCCTCTGGTCGACCGCCCGGTCGACCGGCCAGCACCCGAGAGTTGGGTGCTTTCAGTCGGTCGATCGCGCGGTCGACTAGCTTTATAGGCTGGTCCTTGTGCATGTCTCATGCACATCGGTCGACCAGTTCGGTCGACCGCCAGCAGAGTCTGGCTGGGATTTTAGGAACTTGATAACTTGTCTTTTTAACTCCAATAAAATCCCATAAATTCTCATAAATTCTAAAAAATAAGTTCATTTATATACTTTAATATACAAACATGTTTAATTAAAAATCAATACATATTACAAACATTTTGAACTATTTTTGTGATATAGAAATTTTGGCCTTAAATAAAAACCGTAATTTTCAAAAACTATATCCAAATTGAAAAATGATTTTTTCAAAACTTCTCCAAATACAAAAATAAGATATTTTAAACACTTTTGAAGTTTAGTGTGTATGGATATAATCCACTACACA
Source organism: Agave tequilana (assembly GCA_038442645.1). Classification (NCBI taxonomy): domain Eukaryota; kingdom Viridiplantae; phylum Streptophyta; class Magnoliopsida; order Asparagales; family Asparagaceae; genus Agave; species Agave tequilana. Next base: position 187,619 of record JAVJIF010000243.1, on the reverse strand, counting down.
TATGAGATGAAATATCTATGTTTTTTTACAATAAGCTCTAAAATAAGTTTTGATAAATCCAAAACGATATTTTTCTAAACACAAAACTATCTTATGAAAACACATATAAATTTTGTGTGTGTGTGTATATGAACTTGAGCAATCCACAACTAATCTATTGTTTATATTTTATCTAAAATAAAATCTTAACACTTACAAACACGACACAAGTCTTCTTGAAAATCTTTCCTTGAAAATCTTCTTCTCCATCATGACTTGGTCCAAACATTGATCCAATGAGCTAGACTCCTCTTGAGTACTTGATGCGATCTTGATGCGCGTGCTCTTGAATCAACACGTGCTAGCTCCAACACTTGACTTCGAATTCTTTGTTGAAGCTAAACACCTACTAAGATCTTGATCAAATATCTGAGATTAAATAAACATAAGATCATTAGTACTATAACTACATGAGTTAATCATCATCAAAACTAGAGCGATAGGCCTTTGGGCCAACAGTTTTAACTTTAGTGAATGGTGCAGCTTCTACCCACTTTGAGAAGTAATCGGTTATTGCAAGGATGAACTGATGACCTATTACCGATGGAGGACTGATAGGTCCTACAACATCAATTCTCCATGCTTCAAATGGCCATGAAGCGACTGTGGGGTGGAGTAGTTCCGGGGGTTGGTGTATGAAACCCACATGGATTTGACAAGCCTTCTACCTTCTTACATATTCAACTTCGTCAGCAATCATGGTTGGCCAATAATAGCTGATTTGGTGCAGTCGGTCCTTGTGCTTCGGACCTGGTTGGTGGGCTCCACATATTCCTGTTTTCCATTATATTTGCAAAGGGGAAAACTTACAATAAAAAGAGTTTGAGGAGCTAAATTACAAGTATTCTTAAAAAGATTACAAGTAGATCTCCTCAGAGATTCTGGAGAAGTGTGCCGATAGGAGTCTGGTCAGCGCGCGACCACTTTGTCCCTTTGACGATGCGAGCGATGAGATTCCCTTCTCGCCTGGTTCCGGGAATCAGAGAATAGAAGGTTGGTAGAACCCTCTTGCTGCTTCTCAAAGATCGCCTTCAATTAGGAACTCCTTCTCGCCTGGTTCCGGAGATTCCTTGAGAAGAAGGACGATGTTAGGGTATCAACACCCTGGATAGAGAAAGCAATTCTCTAAAAGGTCTCTGAATTCGAGAACGCACGGTGCGTTATGAAGAAGCCTCTGCTTATGGAGTCCTCTTGTGTGTGGTGGTTTTCTGGAACCGGTCCCGTGTGCGTGTCTTTGCACATATATCTCTCCTTGTGCCCCTGGTGGGCTATTTATAGGGAGAGCAAGGGTATAATCGTCCCTTGAAAATATGGAAACAGATTGAATCAAATCTGTTTAAATCTGGAAAGTAGCCTTGCTGCGAGGCTAGAATTAGTTTCTGCGAAGCTAGAATTGGCAGGTCGGTTGATCTTCTTGACCTGTTTTGATCCTTTCCATATTGTTGGAGGATTTCCCTTGATCTTCTTACTCGTTTCAGAAGAGTCAAGAGATTGTGGCAATCAACTGCCAAATTTGATCTCTGATTTGATCTTAATTAGATTTGATCTGATTGGATCCGATCTCATCCGGAGATTTGATTGGTCAAAGGTTGACCGTAGACCAATAGCGGAGCTGTCCGCATTGAGCTTGTAGCGGAGCTAGAGGCAGTTTCTGGCGAAGTCTGAAAGAAACCCTTTGGCGGAGCTGGAAGTCCTCTGTGGCGAAGTTGCAAGTTAGCTTCCTGGCGAGGCTTTGAATGGCTTCAAGGCGAAGTCGGGTGATATTAGCCTCTCAAGCGAGGCTATCCCTTTGGGCTCATGCGATGCTAAGTGTTAGCACCTTAGACCTGCTGAGGTCTGTTTAGAAACAATCCGGGTTCACTGTCTGCTTGCTGGATCAGTGGAGTCCAAGTTGCTTCCTTGTCCCTCGGAGATGGGTGAAAACTGGTCTTCATCTCGTCTGTCACTTGTCTTTTATAAATGTCAACAAGTTTAGATATTGTTCGGACCAATAAGAATCTTGTCTTTTTTAAGTGTCAACAAGACCCCCTTCAAAGTTTTCGAAAGTCTGCAATAGCTCAGACTTCGAAACACTTTGAACTGCTTTGATCGGTGGAGAATGAACGTCGCCATAATGGTTAAGTTCAGCTTCGCTTTTAATCCTGCTTTGGGATGTAGATTCGCCGAAGAATTGCACAGAGGTTCGTGACTCTGAGTAGCTTCGCATCTAGGCTTCCAGGGATAAGTTCGCTCTGGAACATCTGTTGCTTTCCCAAGGCCAACTGCCGGGGGTCAGTCACGAGAAGGATTACTTCTTCTCTTGCACTGATCGAAGGAGATATTCTTCGATTTGCACGTTTCCAAGGGAGGATATTCCCTTTCTTCAAGGCGCAATAAGTGCCTTTATGAGGGAGACGTTTCTCCCTTCGCACGGTTCCAAGGAAACCGTTCCTTTTCTCAAGGCGCAGTAAATGCCTTAAATGCGCTCGTGCTTCCACGCTTGAGGCGGTAGCGCTCAGGCCATGGGGCCTATAAATAGGACACTTGAAGTCCTCTGAAGAGAGAAGTGATCTGCTCTTCTCTTCTTCTCTTGGTTGAGAGAGATACTCAGATCTCTGAAGTAGTGGGAATGCCCACTCTGGTTATTACCCGGCCAAGGACCGGTAAGTCTTGATCATTCAACGACTTCACCGATTTTAGGGAATTCATCTCCCTTAATTCAGCTTTAACAGCTGCTTCAGGGACTAGTTTCCCTTACTCTCCATCTTGCAATTGACTGGTCTGCAGAGAAGGAATTTAGCATAGCTTCCAGTGAAGCTATTGTCTTGACTTGATCACAGAAAGATCATTGCAGGTTAAGTCCGCTGCACAGGCAGAACTTGGGACCTGGTATCTTCAAGGTTGAGCCAGTCTTGCCATATAGGTGAAGCTAAGACTGTGTCCCTTAGGATCGGTCTGGTTTAACCATATAGGCGAGGCTAGGACTTGGCGTTTGCTGAGCCAGCCCATCATCATTGTGCAAGCGAGGCTTATCCTCTGCTCCAATCGAAATCGGATTGCTTCGCCCCAAAGAATTCGGCTTTAGCGCTTTTGCAGTACTTTTGTGTTTAACTGCTAACTTGCTCTAATTTTGCATTGCAGTGAGCTATGTTCGCCGATCTTGTATCTTGATGAAAGAGACCAAAAAGTTGCCTTATACTTCCCCGGTTGAAGTTTTACTTTTAAGCAGGAGGAACAATTTGGGGCAGCCGATGTGTGTCCCAGAGGCTGTTGGCAGCCTCTTATCCGAGATGATTCGTTCTGAGGTGAGGCTGGTAGCCGCTTGTCTCAGATGATCCACTTCGGGAAGGCGGATGTCACACCTGTGAGATCACTGACATCAGTGCCAATGCCCATTATAGGTGATCTATCGTGTTGGCGGTGATAAGTTCATTGCCAATTTTCATCAAAGGTGATCCAGCTTCCTTGTGGCAGAATCTGCCATCTTTGTGGAGAATTATGGCCGTGTCCCGGTGGCACAACTGGTTACAGCCTTGTGCAGGAGGAAGGCCTTTCGTGTCCAGTTGGTCTGGTTTGGAAGCAGATAAAACCACTTGTATGCCTTTTGCGCAAATGATCTTACTGAGCAACTGAATCTGTTGTACGAAACACAACCTTGATGTAGTATCAAATGTACCTTTGCTCTTAAATCAATGAAAGTTTATCTTCTGCTCATCTGATTTTTGCCTGCCTTCATTGAGAATTTGGCCATAGCGGGGCTAAACTTTGTGCAGAGTTAAGGACAAGATCCTTTTTGAATGAGCTTCACGCGATGCTGGCATGTCGGCGAACTGTGCCTTAGTGGGCTAAGGCAATCTTTTTGGCGAAGTTCTTGATGAACTTGTGCGAAGTCCGCACTTTGACTCATTGGCGAGGCTAAGCCTTAGTGGCTGAATCAACGCTTCTCGGGAAGGCGCTTTAGGCGGCGTTTCAAATTAATTTGAAACGACAGCCTGTACTGTTTTCGAGGCGTCGTTCCAAGCGCTGATTGGCCTATAAAAGCCCGATCGGGCTGAGAGAAAATCATCATTTCTCTTTGAATTTTCCAGAGTACTTGACTCTTCTTCTTCTTTCTTTTCTTCTTATTCAAGAGTTCAAGAACTTCCGTAGTTCTTCAATGGCGCCCAAGGGATAAGCGGGGAAAGAAGTAGCAACTTCTGCAGCGGAGGGTCCTTCTCCTCCTCCGGTCATCGAACGACCTATCGCCGGTAGGGAACTTTCCCTTTTGATTAGAGACTGTCATCTCCCCTTTAAAGCCGATTTCTGGCTGTCCTTGGACAGATCCAACATGAGAACAATCATGGCCTCATGATTTTAGGGAGTCTAATCCCCTGATTTTACCTTGATCTCCTGATCGGGACCCCAAGAACTGAAGAGTTCTTCTCTAAGCTTCCAAGAGAAGCTGTACTTTGAAACTTTGAGAGAAAAGGACAGTAATACCCTTCTGACGAAGTTAGCCTTCGAGGCTTTGTAGCGTCCTGTTGTTCGAAGCTAAGCTTCCAAATCGAAGCTAACACTTGGATGTTTTCCTGCATCCTGTCCTCGTGTGAAATGCGGAGTTACACTGTAGCTGCGAAGCTAAGCTTCGGGGCGAAGTTATCGTTAGGCCAGTCTCGCTCAGGGGCGAGGCTATGCCTTGTCAAATTTTGCTTTCTGGTTTTAGCCCTCTTTTGGCTGATGAACTAATCATAGTTTCTCTTTGTTCTTGCAGTGCACTATACTCCTGGTCCTTCAAACAACCTGTTCGAGATGACCATTGGATCGGATGGCAATATCAGCTTGCAGTTTCAAGGGCAGGCTTCTCTGTTCAGTGAGCGGAGTTCTCTCGTCAGAGATACGCTTATCCATGGTGATGATCAATATACCACAAGGAGTATCCTAACCACGGCTCCCCTTGAAGATGTCGACCGTCGAATTTATAGGAAGCCCGATTTCATGTTCGGGGATGCCGCACCAGACCCTGACCACCAACTACATGCAGGGGAAGGGCAGTGGATTTTCCAGTTGGATGGCGAGAGGTTCTACCTCCCGTCCAATAAGCGCCATTTTCCTTTATCTTCCTTCCAGTGTGTGACGCAGGCTCGGAAGATGTCGTGGGAAGTGAACCGGAGTACTGACTCTGTTCACATAGGAAAATTGATGCTTCACTCTTCTGGTTATGCAAGAGCAGGGCCTCCTCATTGCATAATGGGCCTGCATCCTGGGAATGTGTCACGAGAGATCCCAGTGGGCGAGAATCCTGCAGTGGCGCTGACCTTTGGCAATCAATTCTGCAAGGTCGATGGTAACTACCCAGCTACTGACTTCAGAACTCCAGGCTGGATTCACCCTCCGAAGGCATGGTGGGTGAATTTGACTATCTACATCCTTGCTCATTTCGAGGGGGATTTGGAGAGGCTGAACCTCTACGAGGCCGTCAGGGCGACCTGCTACGGTGTTGAGGTGAACGTGGCGTGTTTTTACGCCATTTTGAATTGTATTGCCCAGCTTCGGGGACTTTCTTCACCCCTGTCGGTGAGTTGGGTATGGCCTTGCATGAGATGTGGAAAGTCTCTGCTCTGCCTTTTGGGTCTCTTCCCTATGAAGAATACTTCCCGTGCGAGGTAGAATTGGCTCTTCTGGAGAAGCAGGAGACTGCCTTGTTTGAGACCTACAGGGAGTTAATGTGCCATTTGTATATTTGCTCCAGTATGCATGGGGGCAATAAGGGGACCTCCTGTAGCTTGAAAAGCTGGGGAGACTATTTGTTCCCAGATATAGAGAATACTCCTGAAGCGGCTCACTATGGAGTTGCTGATGAAGACATCTTTGACCGGATGCGAAAGCACTCCCAAGGGGATCTAGTTGTGAAGGAAGATGACGGTCCCTATGAGAAGGGTGATGTTCTTCGAAGCTTCCATCATCAGGCTCGCAGGCCGATGTCCCGGAAGGTACTTCTGGCTGGCTTCTTAACAGTCTGGTTGAAGAGGTGCGTGGTGCCGTCTTCTTCGGGTGACACTGTTCATCCGAATGTTTTGCTGCCCGCTGTTCGTTTGGTTCATGGTCGTCCGCTGGGACTTTTCTCGGCCATGGTATGCTGTATCCAGAGAGGCCTTCGTGCATTGACGGAGGCTTTTTGCAGGCCACCAACGACGAAGCGTGGAAAGGGGACCATTTTGCCCCGCGACGGACCTAACCCCAGAATAGGTATGCCGTATACTTACTTGATGGCGTGGTTCGCCTTGCACTGTCCTTCTCTAATCGAAGCTGGAGAGGATCCCCCGCAGGATGTTCGAATGGCGCTCCTCCGCCGATTCGAAGGATGCTCATGGCAGAAGAGATACGTGGCTGAGGCCCGTAAATTAGTACGTCGCTATGACGTCTATAGTCTCTTCCGCTGCTTTCCCCGTATTCGGGGTGCAGGCTATGAGGAAGAGTTTAAAGATGCGGGGGAGGGGCAGTCGTCCCTAAGCCGGGGAGTTTTTGAATGGCTGGTCAGTATCCGGCCTTCACATTTGTTGTACAGAAGCGGGGATACCTGCTATCTGGAGCCCTATGTTCCAAGTCAGTTTGCTCGTTAGTTTGGGTATGACCAATTGTACGTGGGCAACCCGAATCTCAATCTGGCTTTCATGGGGAGCCTTATTGATGGGGCCCGTGCCTGGCGATTCTTTACTGCAGGCGGTACTGGGGCGCGGCTGCGTACGCCGTTAAGAATCCCAATCTCCTGATGACCCTGTGTTTTTGCCAGTGGTTCGCCACTTCCAACTCCACACCTCTCGAATTCAAGGTGAACAGTTCTGGTGTGAAGTTAATTTCTCAGCGGCTGAGACAGAAGGCTTCTGATAAAAGGGAAGGCAAAAGGGTTCGCACTCCAGGTATAGAGGAGTTTGTTGCTGTGGAAGACAGCGAGGCCTCAGATGCCGAGAGTCCTCGCTTCGAGGTGGGAGCGGGGGCTGAGACTCCTGCAACTGGCTCTGGCGTGATGGGGACCGTTCCCCCTCATCTTGTAGAAGAAGTGGAGGAAGAAGATTCCGAAGTCCACTTCAAAAGAAAGCGGGCAGGTAGTTCTCGTAGGAAATCATTGGCGAAGAAGCCTCGCCGCCAAGCTCCTACGATTGTCGTAGAGGGTCATCCTTCTACAGCGATTCCTCCTGCTGCCCCATTAGCAGCTGAACCGTCGGTTGCTAAACCGACTAGCGGTGAATTCGCTCCGGGTCTGGGTAAGATTGAACCCGTCCATATAATACGCCTTTTTGTGTGTTCTCATTGACATATTATCAATTCTTCTTGATTGTAAGAGCTGAGGCAGCTGAGAAGCAAGGGGAACATTATGATCCCCTATTGCTTATGGAACGAAGCTGGTTCTTTTGCCTGCCCGGAAGAGTCCGGAGGTGATGTGGCCGACATTGGTCCTTCGGGCGCTGGGACTTCTAAAGGAAGTCCTGTGGCATCGAGCTCTATTGGGTGGTCCACAGGATACTCGGCAAGCGAAACTGAGCCGGCTGTTCGTGTTGATTCCGCCAAGAATTTTCAGATGGAGCCCCTGGAGACTGATGTGGCTGACGAGATGTCTGAGGCGACATCATCCTTTGGTATTGTCCTAACCTCTTGGCTTCTTTTGCATGTAGTGTCCCGACTAACCGCGGTCTTGTTACAGGTGTTCGGCCTCAAGATGCATCAACTTTAAGAGAGCCGGAAGATCTCCCCGAAGGGTCAAGGGGTGACGCGAGCGCTTCGACCGCGGCTGATGCTGATGTGCTGGATGCGCTGTACGGTGACCTGCCTTCTTATTGGCCCAAGTCAGCCGAAGGACCCGGGGTTGAAGGGGAAGCAATTCCGGAGGTGTCCTCACTCCCAGCTATATCAACAAGTGAGGTGCCGACAATTTTGCCAAGTGCGGAACTGAGGGTGATTACAAGCCCTACTTCCCCAACTCTAGTAGTTGAGCCTGCTGTCCAGGAGGTGGTTATCAGCCCTACCTCAGTGGTGGCTAGCGCACTGATTTCCATGAAGACTCCGCAGAGATCACTGACAATCTGCCCTGCTGTTGATGTTCCCATTGCTCCTTCCACGATAGTTTCGACCAGGCTGGTGGATTTCTCTGAAGTTACCTCTCTACCAGAAGTGGCTGAGGTTGAGAACGACTACATAGGTGACCTCGTCGATAGCTTTTATGAAGGCTTAGGGCGAACTGTCGACCTGGTTTTGAAGGGCTCGACTATGTCGTTCTCAAAATTAAAGGTGGTCCTCTCCCGTGACATCGAAAGTATTCGGGATTTTGAGGGGTATCACTAGGCTACTGCTTTGGAACTCCTGGTGGATGAACTTGAGAAGGATGTAGAGGAATGACGTCGCCTTAGGTGCTCGAACCTGGAGTCTTTGGTTGATGAGCGGTTTGCGCGCCTCGTCGCTTAAAAACATGAGGCTCGTCTTGCCGCTCAAGAAGCTGCTAAGGCTATTGCTTCTGACTTGGAATCCTTGGAGACAAGGCAAGCGGAGGTTGGAAATGCTATCGACGCCTCCACCAGTGCTCTTCTTGACGCTGAAGATAAGATTGGGAGGGCTGAGGAAATGATTAAGAAAGCAAATCTCCTCTTATCTAAGGCTGTACCGGTGCGTCTTGAAGAAACTGCACGGCTTGAGTAGCTTAAGGCTCAAAATGAGGAACTGGCGCGGCAGGGGTTGTCACAGAGGGCAACTTTGGCGGAGGTCGAAGCTCGTCTGGCCCAGGCGGTGGATTTCAATGAGGCTGAGCTGAGGTCACAAGCGCTTGCCCAGGCTGCTGATGACAGGAGGACGAGGCTGGCTTCCCTTGGAGAACGGCTCAGAGGTTACAATGTACGCCTGTAGGTCCATGTACTTTATCCTTTTTAATGAATAAAAATTTCTTTTGTCGAATCTCCAATCTTGTTCTTCTTTCTGAATTGCGATTCCAAATAGTATTGCAATTTCTTGTGAACATAGTTCTTGTTGGGTTGGATGATGAGACTTGGCTATCTGTCAGTTCAGAGGTCGCGATGACATAACTGGTTGAGACGCCACCAAGCCCGAAACCGGTCCTTGTCGGATCGAAAGATGAGACCTGTCTTTTGTAAATGTCAACAGGGCTCGGAATTGAGACTTAGCTGTCTGCTGGTTCAGAGGTCGCAATGACATAACCGATTGAGATGCCACCAAGCTTCAAAATTTGGTGATACTCGTCTTTTGTAAATGTCAACGAGTATCGAGACCTGTCTTTTGTAAATGTCAACAGGGCTCAAGGTTGAGACTTAGCTGTCTGCTGGTTCAGAGGTCGCAATGACATAACCGATTGAGACGCCACCAAGCTTCAAAAATTGGTGATACTTGTCTTTTGTAAATGTCAACAAGTATCGAGACCTGTCTTTTGTAAATGTCAACAGGGCTCAAGGCTGAGACTTAGCTGTCTGCTGGTTCAGAGGTCGCAATGACATAACCGATTGAGACGCCACCAAGCTTCAAAAATTGGTGATACTTGTCTTTTGTAAATGTCAACAAGTATCGAGACCTGTCTTTTGTAAATGTCAACAGGGCTCGGAATTGAGACTTAGCTGTCTGCTGGTTCAGAGGTCGCAATGACATAACCGATTGAGACGCCACCAAGCTCAAGGTTGGTGATACTTATCTTTTGTAAATGTCAATAAGTATCGAGACCTATCTTTTGTAAATGTCAACAGGGCTCAGGGTTGAGACTTGTCTTTTGTAAATGTCAACAAGCTCGAAATTGGGACTTGACTGTCTGCTGGTTCAGAGGTCGCAATGACATAACCGTTTGAGACGCCACCAAGCTCAAGGTTGGTGATACTTGTCTTTTGTAAATGTCAACAAGTATCGAGACCTGTCTTTTGTAAATGTCAACAGGGCTCAGGGTTGAGACTTGTCTTTTGTAAATGTCAACAAGCTCGAAATTGTAGTAGAATTTGGGAGAAGTCTCATTTTCACGGGGAGAAACGAGGGAATCACGGTCATAGGTTTAATGTTAACGTAACAACGAAATGTATATGTGGTCTTACTATTTTATGGACGAGAATTGGTAAGTGATTTTGGAGATCTCATTTTCACAGGGAGAAACGAGGGGATCACTGTCATAGGTTTAATGTTAACGTAACAGTGAAATGTATATGTGGCCTTACCATTCTATGGACGAGAATTGGTAAGTGATTTTGGAGATCTCGTTTTCACAGGGAGAAACGAGGGGATCACTGTCATAGGTTTAATGTTAACGTAACAGTGAAATGTATATGTGGCCTTACCATTCTATGGACGAGAATTGGTAAGTGATTTTGGAGGTCTCATTCTCACAGGGAGAAACGAGGGAATTGCTGTCATAGGTTTAATGTTAACGTAACAGCGAAATTTATATGTGGCCTTACCATTCTATGGACAAGAATTGGTAAGTGATTTTGGAGAGGGAATCAAACGGGAACAGGTCCCTTAGGATTTTTAGCAAATCCCCAGCTGTCAACGGGTTTGATATGCCTTTACCAACTACCGTTTAAATTGGGCTAGCCATGCTATTCCCCTCAGTATGATGAGTTGTCGAGGACTTATGTTGGGCTTACAAGCCAACATTTTCCTCTGTCCTTAATCGTTAAGGATGTCGGATCATCTGGTTAGCGTATGTGTAACCTTGATTTCCCTTTGAGATAACCAGTATATGGCCAGGTTCCTACTGGTTTATGGTTGTGTGATCTCGCTTGGAGGAATAGAAAGGCTCTCTTTGTGTGTACTTTGGACACGAAGATCTTGATCAGAGGTGTAATGTTAACTTGATCATGAGAAGGATCCTTAATCAAGGATAATACTTCTTTAAGAACTTGCCATTGATCGGCATCATGAGTAGGTCGCCATCTGAAGTCATAAGGCGGTATTCTCCGTTTGAATAGACTGTTTCTATTACGAACGGTCCTTCCCATTTAGGCTGAAATTTGCCTTTGGTCTTGTGCGTCATAATCATCGGTCGTCTGACGGCTAGAACCAAGTCTCCTTTCTGGAAGACTCTTTGTCTGACCTTCTTATTGAAGGCCTTTGAGATTCGAGCTTGATATAGCTCAATATGCTGCTGAGCTTGTAGTCGTTTCTCATCTAGGGCTTCGAGCTCTTGAAGACGCAATCGATCATTGTCTTCTGATGTGACCTTGGCCATTAGAGTGACTCATAATGACGGCATCTGGATTTTCAAAGGTATGACTGCTTCACACCCGTACACCAGGGAAAAAGGCGTATTGCCTGTCGGTGTCCGAACCGTGGTTCGGTAGGCCCAAAGACATTCACCAAGCTTGTCATCCCAATCTCGCTTATTCGAGGAGACGAACTTCTTGAGTAGCTTGATGATCGTTTTGTTGAATGCCTCCGCCAAACCGTTAGCAGTAGGATTATAGGCGGTTGAAGCCACATTCTAAATTCGGTATTTATCGCAAAACTGATAGAATACTTGGCTTATGAATTGGGGACCGTTGTCATGGATGATCCGCCTAGGGGCACCAAATCGATAGATGACATGGTGTTTGATAAAGTTAACCACATTGGAGATTTTGACTTCAGACAATGGTATAGCCTCTGCCCATTTTGAAAAGTAATCGGTTATTGCCAGGATGAACCGGTGACCTTTTGTCGAAGAGGGGCTGATTGGCCCTACGACATCTATTCCCCATGCTTCAAATGGCCATGAAGCAAAAGTCGGGTGGAGCAACTCTGAAGGCTAGTGTATGAAATCTGCATGGATTTGACACGCTTTACACCTTCGTGCATATTGGATGGCATCGGCTATCATAGTTGGCCAATAGTATCCAAGTCTGTGCAACCTGTCTTTGAGCTTAGGACCTGGCTGATGAGCTCCGCAAATGCCGTCGTGCGCTTCTCGGAGCGCTTCCTGTGCCTCTGAATTGGAAAGGCAACGGAGGAGGAGACCGTCATATGAACAACGGTAAAGTGTCTTCAAAGTAGAATCATAGTAGAAATGGAGAGACCTTCGTCTGACGGACGCCGCTTCTTTAGGATCGTCTGGAAGCAGACCGTGCAAAGCATAGTCAATGAGAGGAAAGCGCCAATCTCTCGGCTCAAGGTCTGTGGAGACGTTATAGACTTCTCGAGTTCTTAGCATGTGCTTGGAGCATACAAGATGTCGAGTTGCGACTGTGAGGTGGTACTCGGTGTCGGCTGGCAAGGCTAGCGTTGTTGCTAATGCAGCAAGGGCGTCTGCCTTGGTATTTTGAGATCGAGACACGTGCCCGATGTAGAAGCCTTCAAATAGGTTAGCCAATTCGATGGGTGTGTGGTAATAAGGCACCAAGTCTTCGTGGCGGACCTCATATTCGCCTTTAACCTGATTGATGATCAGCTTTGAATCGCCGTAGGCTTCAAGGTAGCGTACTCCTATTCCATGAGCGAGCTGAAGACCAATGAGCAGAGCATTATATTCTGCTACATTGTTGGAGCATGATTCTGTCAGAGAAAATGCTCGGGGAAGAACATGGTTCTGCGGGGAGATAATCACAACCCCCGCTCCGACAATAATCTTGCCTTTAGGGCCCATTCGCGATGCTCCATCGAAGAACATCTGCCACACTTCCTCTTCTGAGGTTGCATAACACTCGAAGACTTCATCAGGGATATCTTCGTGAAGTTTTGAATGTTCCAGAACTGGATGAGCAGCCAAGAACTCTGCAAGGGCCTGGCCTTTAACCGCCTTCTGAGGGGTGAAGATCATGTCGTATTAAGACAATAAAAGCGCCCATTTAGCCAATCTTGAATTCACTGATCCTGGCTTCGTCATAAGAAGACGCAATGGGTTTACTCTAGAGATGACATGTATGGTCTGGCCGATCAAATAATGTCGTGTCTTCTGAACAGTAAAGACGAGAGCTAAACACTCTTTCTCAATAGGGTTGTAGCGAGATTCCGCTCCTATGAGAGTTCTGCTCAGATAATAAATGGCTGCTCGTGGCCATTGTCGTCCTTTTGAGCGAGGAGGGCACCGAGGGAGTAGTCAAGAGCTTTTACATAAAGCAAAAATAGTTTCCCTGATATAGGGGCCACCAAGACTGGAGGTTTTGTGAGGTACCTCTTGATGTCTTCATAAGCTTCCTGGCAAGCTTGATCCCATACGAAGGAGGCACCCTTTTTCATGAGTCGGGTGAACGGTTGACAGCGGCCTGAGAGATTTGCAATGAATCTTCTGATATAAGCCAGTCTGCCTTGCAAGCCTCTAAGCTCTTTGAGATTCCTCGGTGGATGCATGCTCTGAATGGCTTTGACTTTGTCCGGGTCAAGATGAATCCCTTTTGATGTGACGATGAACCCAAGGAACTTGCCACTTGACACTCCCAAGAAGAATTTTGTCGGGTTCATTTTCAGTTGATGAGCCCGCATTATGTCGAACATCGTTCTCAAATCATGGAGATGTTCATTCTTGCTGCGGCTTTTGACAGCAATGTCATCGACATAGCATTCTACCGTTTTCGAAGATGGTCGCGGAAGATTGTACTCATTTCCCGCTGGTAGGTTGCTCCGGCGTTCTTCAGTCCGAAGGGCATTACAGTGTAACAGTATACCCCCAATGGTGTTCGGAACGAAGTATGCTTCTCGTCGTCGGGATACATCTTAATCTGGTTGTACCCTGAAAAGTCGTCCATGAAAGACATCCTTTCGAAACCGCATGTGTTGTCAATCATGACGTCGGTAATGGGCAGTGGGAATTTGTCTTTAGGACAGGCCGTGTTGAGATCACGGTAGTCGATGCAGATCCGTATTTTTCCGTTCTTCTTGAGGACAGGGACGATGTTGGCTACCCAATCTGGATGTTATTCCCCGGATGAAGCCACATACAATGAGCTTGTGCACTTCGGTTTCAATAGCTTCCATAATGTTCAGGCGAAACCGACGTTGTTGCTGCTTGACTGGCTTAACGTCAGGCTTGATATTCAGATGGTGCATAGCGACCTGTGGATCAAGTCGGGCATGTCTTCGTAGCTCCATGCGAAGACGTCTATATACTCTCTTACGAGTATTATTAATTCTTCCCTTTCTGTAAGCGATAGGCTTTCACTTATAAAGATGGGTTTATGGTGGTCTTGACTACCCAAGTTGATCTGCATCACCTTGTCTTCAGTAGGTGGCTCGCGCAGTTCGAATCGCTTTTCCCATTGAAGGTCTAATTGATGGGCCCATGGTTCCTCATCAGTAGCTTCTGCGGGCTCCAATTGACTGCTTGAGGTCATATTGACGGTGAGGTTTTCGAACATCATTCCCACACTGACGTCTGAGTCCCACTCGGAGGATGAGGCTGAATGTGATGGAGTTGGTTCATCGTCTTTGACTTGAATGATTGCTGATGATGAGGGTGTAACACATCCCAATCCCCTGCGTGTACTATCATAGTTGTAACGCCCCGATCCCACGGATACGGGGGCGTCACTGCGACGTATATACGTAGGTCAGAAAATGCCCCACGCATATACGCTAAGCAATAAGTACAACAAGAATCAGAGTACACGACAAAGCGTGATATCCATACATATGCCAACATAAAAGTACAAGTACAAGTCATCACAAAATGTGATAAAATATTACACATTACATGTATCTTTTATCACTACCAAGTTCAAAAGCAAAGAAACAATATAAACACAAAATGCTCACGAGTAGGATGAAGATCCCGTGAGTCAAAAAGAGAGATCTGGCATAAGGACTGGAGCTAATCAGCCCGCTCACTAAAGAAAGCTCGATCTTCTGTGGATGGCTCCACTTCGATCCAAGCTTCAGAACCTGAATATGCAAATCCAAGGGGGTCAAGACCTCATAACAATAATCAGGCTACAGCCAAATGGCATAAGAGACATAAATAAGTAAGGGGGAACAGTAAGATAAATATCAATCAGTAGGTAATGAAAGCATAAAGAGTAAGAGTCTGAATACAATAGATCCACAGTTAATGTCTTATTATACTTACTTGTCTTACTATGATATCTAGCTATGTGACCCAGCGTCCCAGCTCACATAGATCCATATCCTAGTAAAGCAAGGTTGTTATTGGAAACCAGCGGTTGTATCGACGAACTATGTTTACAGTGGATCCCGTACATGCCCGGGATAACGGTCCAGGATTGTTCCGTTGCTTGGTGACGGAAGCCAGCCGCTAGGCTAACAGGAGGGACTTATGTATGCCCTTTATCATGATAATATTCAGGAAGAGGGAGCAAGCACTCCCCTCGGTCCCTGGTGGCCCACAGGTCAGACCGGAACATGAGTTGCACAACATTCCTAAAACCACTGTAAACACGAACACATATCGATATCCGTATGTTTTCCCCCGACCCAATATAAGTTGGTCCATTTTATACAAAAGTCAAGTGTATCATGCTTGGTTCAAGTGATGGCATGATAAGTGGTGATGTCCATTTATTAACAAGTTAGGGAATGAGACTACACAATAATAAGTCATGAAGTGGAAATATATAATAACAAGTCATGGTGTAATATGAAGTAAGATCCATCAAGTAACATGTCATGAGATATCAGTCATGAAGCACAAGTAACAATAATACATAGCACATGAACCAATGATAAGATCCAAATTCAGAAAAGAAATCAACTAAGACAAACAGTCAGAATTAGTCGACTAGGTGGAATGGTTAGTCGACTAATAGGGGTCTTAAGTCGACTAACAGTCAGGATTAGTCGACTAAAACTGGGTTCCAGAGAGTTGAGATTCTGTTTCAGGGAAAGTTAGTCGACTAGGGAAAAAGGGTAGTCGACTAACAGTGACTACAAGTCGACTAACAGATACTTGAGTCGACTAAATCTGGGATACAGAGAGTTGATGTTGTATTTCAGGAAAAAGTAGTCGACTAGGGAGGAAATGTTAGTCGACTAATAGGGGTCTCTAGTCGACTAATCAGTCTGGATTGGTCGACTAAAACTGTGTTCCAGAAGAGGTTACGTTTCAAAAATAGATGGGTTAGTCGACTAATTCCTAGGTCAAGTCGACTAATTCTGGGGAAACAGAATACAGAACAGAATTTCTGATGGTTGTGTTTGATGGTCTAAAAATATGATTTTGATGGCATATGTATACAAGATATGAAGATACAAGTATATTAGGAGTTGATCAAGTCTTGGTGAGTAAAAATACTCACTTTGAACGGTTAAATCGAAGCTTTACGAGTTCCGAAAAGGTCGTAGTCGACGATATCACCAACTTGATCCTTGGCGGTATTGCGGACGATCCCAATCCAAAGAAGTGGTGGTTGCTTGAGATGGAGAAGATGAAGACCTTGGTGTTTTGGAGTTAGGGTTTGAGTTGAGGTTGAGGTGGAGGAGGAGATGGTGAAGGCTAATTCTTTGTTGAAGTGAAGAAAAAGAGTAATAGAAATGTAAAGGGAAGTTTATATAGGATGGTGATTTTGTAAAGGAGGTGTAAATAAAGTAATTGAGAGGGGGTTTTGTGTAAATAGGGGAGGGGATGAGTGTCCCTCTTCTTGGCCACTTGGCCGGCCATGGGAGAGAGAGAGAGAGAGAGATGCATTAATTGAGGAAGTAGGTGGGAGTGAGTGGAGGTTGAAATTTTGGGGAAAATTTGGAATTTGGAAAATGGAAAAGCTTGTGGTTGTGGAGGAAGGAAGGAAATTAGGAAAAAGGAAAAAGGAAAGGAAATTATAAATGAAAATATTTTCTCTTGGATTTAAAAATGAAAAGACAAATTCCCGGGTTTAAGTCGAGGATGCGGAAAACGTTTCGGAAAATACCGAAATCGTCCGAAATTCAAGTATCTCGGAACGACTCGTAAATTTACCAAAAATCAAGAATAATATTTTAAGACTCATGGTGAAATTCGTTTGAAGAAATAATTTATAGTTTTAAAACTAAAAATCCCGGAATCAGTTATCTACCAACTCCGTTGGAATTTTCATAAATTCATAAAATTCTCAGAAAAAGTATTTAGATAGAAAATATGATTCTAAGAAATAAAGTCTAAAGGACCTTCTAGAAATTCCTAACTGTTTGTGAATTAAAAATCTGAGAATCGATCAGCGGCACTGGTCGACACCGGTTTTGAAAATATTTAATTAAATTCAGGAAAATTTCAGAAAATCATAGAAATTATATAATATTGGAAAATGATTTTTAAAACTGAAATCGGTCAAATACAGGAAGTAAATCAAAAAATACGATCGAAAAACTGAATACGCAACTAAGTACGTATTCCGGGAACGGGGTATTACAATCCACCCACCTTACAAAAATTTCGTCCTCGAAATTTCATAAAGTGAAAGGTAACAGCAAAGAAGGATAACAGTAGAGAAGGATAGAAGGAAAGAGTTTTACCAATCAAGAAGTGAAGAGTTGCGGATAACGCTCACGGATAACATCCTCTCGTTCCCACGTGGCCTCTCCTGGCGCATGCCTGTTCCAAGACACCAACACTAATGGTATAGCCTTATTCTTCAATGTCTTGACACTTCTGTCCAAAATGGCCATCGGTTGCTCTTGGTATGACAAATCCGGTTGTAGTTCCAGTTCGGAGTGATCCAGGATATGACTATCATCCTTCACATACTTCCTCAGCTGTGATACGTGGAATACATTGTGAACTCCGTCCAAAGATGGCGGTAACGCCAACCTGTAAGACACATCTCCCACTCGGTCCAAGATCTCGAATGGGCCGATATATCTCGGACTAAGCTTTCCACGAGTACCGAACCGGATTACTCCTTTTGTAGGTGATATCTTCAAGAACACATGATCCCCTGTCTGGAATTCCAATGGCCTTCTCAGTGTGTCTGCCCAACTCTTCTGCCGACTCTGTGCTGCCCTGAGGTGATCTCTGATAATCCTGACTTTATCTGTTGTCTGAATCAGGATCTCTGGTCCCAAAAGTCTTCTCTCACCGACTTCATCCCAACAAATCGGTGACCTACACTTCCTTCCATACAATGCTTCAAATGGTGCCATCTTGATACTTGCCTGATAGCTGTTATTATAAGTAAATTCAGCCAAGTGAAGATGATCTTCCCATGATCCCTGGAATTCAATCAAGCAGGCCCGCAACATATCTTCAAGAATCTGGATAGTCCTTTCAGATTGTCCGTCTGTCTGAGGATGATATGAAGTACTGAATTTCAGACGAGTCCCTAGACTTTCTTGGAGGCTTTCCCAGAAATGAGATCTGAATCTGGTGTCTCTGTCTGATACAATACTAACTGGAACTCCATGCAGACGAACTATCTCCTTCATATACTTGTCTGCCAGAACCTCTGTTGTCTGACCTACCCTGAATGGTATGAAGTGAGCTGATTTGGTGAGGCGATCAATGATTACCCACACAGCATTATTACCTTTAGGACTGCGAGGCAATGCCGTGACAAAATCCATGGTGATGTGCTCCCACTTCCACTCAGGTATCGGTAAAGGTTGTAGAAGTCCAGCTGTCCTCTGATGCTCTATCTTTATCTGCTGACAGACCAAGCACTTGGCAACATACTGGGCTATCTCCCTCTTCATAGCATTCCACCAAAACTGCTTCTTCAAGTCTTGATACATCTTGTTTCCCCTGGGTGTATGGAATATGCTGAACTGTGTACTTCTGCTAGAATCTTCTGTCGAACTTCTCCTTGGGGAACACAAATCCTGCTGCCAAAATATAATGCACCATCCGGATGAATACTGATATCAGTCCTCAATCCCGCCTCTACTTGAGCTCGGAATTGCTGTAATCTGGGGTCTTCCTTTTGAGCTTCCTTGATCTCATCTAATAATGCTGACTGAATCTGCAAGGTCATGAACTGTCCTGCCTTATCAACTCCTTGTACCAACATTAAGTCCAATCTGATGATGTCTTGAATCAACTCCTTCTGCTGAGTAAGTTGGACAAGCACTCTATTCTCTGGCTTCCTGCTCAGAGCGTCCGGTACTGTATTGACCTTGCCTGGATGATATTGCAAGTCAATATCATAGTCCGCCATCAGCTCCAGCCACCGCCTCTGCCTCATGTTCAACTCCTTCTGTGAGAAAATATACTTGAGGCTCTTGTGATCCGTGTATATCAACACCTTATCTCCCAGAAGATAATGCCTCCAGATCTTCAGGGCAAATATCACAGCTGCTAGCTCCAAGTCATGAGTTGGGTAATTCCGCTCATGAGTCTTCAGTTGCCTGGATGCATAAGCTATGACATGATCATGTTGCATAAGTACACACCCCAAGCCTTTTCCTGATGCATCACTGAATATGACCATCCCTCCTCTTCCTGAGGGAGTCCTCAAGATTGGAGCAGAAATGAGTCTCTGCTTCAGTTGCTCAAAAGCTGCAGTACAATCCCCTGTCCATATGTACCTTTCTCCTTTCCGGGTGAGCTTGGTCAACGGGGCTGCAATCCTAGAGAAATCTTGGACAAAGCGTCTGTAATATCCGCTAGTCCAAGAAAACTCTTAATCTCAGTCACCGTCCTCGGAATTGGCCAATCCTTCACTGCCTGGACTTTGCTAGGATCAACTGAAATTCCTTCCGCTGAAACTATGTGTCCAAGGAAGGCTATACTGTCCAACCAAAAGTCACACTTGCTCCTCTTAGCATGAAGCTGCTCCTGCTGGAGAGTCTGCAATACAATCCTCAAGTGTTCTGCATGCTCCCTGTTGCTCTTTGAATAGATCAAGATGTCATCTATAAAAATCACTACAAACTGATCCAAATAGGGCGAGAACACTCTGTTCATCAAATCCATGAAAACTAAAGGGGCATTGGTGACTCCGAAAGGCATAACTAGAAACTCATAGTGGCCATAACGGGTCCTGAATGCCGTCTTCGGAATATCCTCTTTCCTCACCCTTAGCTGATGGTAACCCGACTGTAAATCTAGTTTAGAGAATACTCGGGCTCCATGAAGCTGATCAAACAGATCATCAATCCTTGGTAAGGGATACTTGTTCTTGATGGTAACTTTGTTCAATTCTCTATAATCAACACAAAGCCTCTTACCACCATCCTTCTTATTTGCCAATAATACTTGAGCTCCCCATGGTGAAGTACTTGGTCGAATTAATCCCTTATCAGAGTATCCTGCAGCTGCTTCTTTAGAATCTCCAACTCCGTCGGTGCCATCCTGTACGGAGCCTTGGATATAGGAGCTGTTCCAGGCACAGTATCAATAGAAAACTCAATCATCCTTTCAGGTGGCAGTCCTGAGATCTCAGCAAACACCCCTGGAAATTCATCCCACACCGGTACTCCCTTCTGAACCTCCGAGGCAGTCATCCGAGTCTTTCTCTTGGTAGACTTCACTTCTCCACTAAATTGGAATTCCGTTGACGAGGGATTCTGAAAATAATCTTCTTCTCCCTACAGTCAATAACTGCATAATACTGACTGAGCCAGGTCATGCCTAAGATTACGTCGTACCCTTTGGTGTCTAGTACGAGCATATCTATGGCCAAGGTCTTACCACAAAGTTCTACTGGACAGTCAACACAAACTCTAGAAGATATGACTACTCCATTCCCTGTACTAATCTCCCATTTGTGGTCTAAAGATTTAACAGGTATGGAATGCAATGCCACAAAATGATCTGAGATAAAACAATGTGAAGCACCTGAATCGAAGAGGGCTAAAACAGGTTTAGAATGCACCCTGATATTACCTGTTATCACCTCCTCAGAAGTCTCAGCCTCTACTTCTGTCAAATTGAAGGCTTGACCCTTCCACGCCCTGCAGCAGTCCTAGCTCCTCTCTGGACTGGGCGAATAGCTTGCTGTGGAGGAGGGGGAGGAACTCTCCTGATCATCGGTCCCTGATTCCTCTGTCCCTGTGGCCCTGGAAGTGCTCTCTGTCCATTCGGTCCCTGCAGTGCTGGCAAAGCTTGGCCGGCTATCCCCGTTCTCCTGTGTGGACAGGCTTCTATGGAATGGTCTCGGGAACCACACACCAGGCATAATCCATTTGCCCTACGGCAAGTCTGTCGAATGTGACCTGGTTTCTGACAATAACTGCAGAAGGAAAATGGTTGGGCCGTCTGGTAAGGAGCTGGTCTGAATGGTTGCCTCATAGCCTGAACCTTTGCTGCTCTGTATGGGCCTCCTCTTCCCATGGGTGCAAATGGCCTCTTCATGGCCTGGTTCCTCATCTGGTTCACTTGCTTCTTCTCCAGTCCACGCTCTACCTCCCGAGCTATGGTGAGAACTTCTGAATAAGTCTTCAGCTGCTGGGGCATTAAGAAGACCTGGATGTCCATCTGCAAGCCCTGCTGAAACCTACTAGCCCGCTTCTCCTCATCAGTTACCATGTACGGAGCAAAGCGGCTAAGTCTGAGAAATTCCGCGGCATACTCATCCACGGATCTATTCCCTTGCTGAAGTCTGATGAACTGCTCTTCCATGTCCTTCTGAGCAGTGGCAGGGAAGAATCTGCTATAAAAGCTCTTGGAGAATGTGTCCCAGGTGACAGGCTTCTCCAATCTGGCCTCCTCAGCTAGCCACCAAGTTCTGGCTATATCCTTCAATTGAATCTTAGCAACCTCCACCTGATTCTCCTTTGGAACTCGAGCTGCATTCAATAAGTCGGAGGTATCCGTCAGCCATTGCTCAGCATCCAGGGGTTTCTCTTCACCCGTGAATATGGCTGGTTGCAGCCGTCTGAAGTCTGAAACATTCCCCGGCCTCTGATCCTTTGGAGCTGCCAATTCTTGCCGGAGGAGTTCCATCTGTTGCTGCTGGTTCTCCATCATCGTCTGAATGACCCTCAAATATCGACATTCTCTCCCGTGGGTCCATTCGATGCTTGTCCAGAGTTGCTACGACCCGACCTTCTCTCCATACCGAATTGGGATAAGACAACTGGAATTGGAAAAATGGAAGGAGTTTAGGACACAAGGAAAGGAATCAAGAAGGGATCAAGAAGGACTAGATAACTTTGTACGTTGTAGTTGGCAATAGCAAATTTCATTAATTTGCTACTTGATTGTACTATAGGTGTGAGAGCCTAGGCTCTGATACCAACCTGTAACGCCCCGATCCCACGGATACGGGGGCGTCACTGCGACGTATATACGTAGGTCAGAAAATGCCCCCACGCATATACGCTAAGCAATAAGTACAACAAGAATCAGAGTACACGACAAAGCGTGATATCCATACATATGCCAACATAAAAGTACAAGTACAAGTCATCACAAAATGTGATAAAATATTACACATTACATGTATCTTTTATCACTACCAAGTTCAAAAGCAAAGAAACAATATAAACACAAAATGCTCACGAGTAGGATGAAGATCCCGTGAGTCAAAAAGAGAGATCTGGCACAAGGACTGGAGCTAATCGGCCCGCTCACTAAAGAAAGCTCGATCTTCTGTGGATGGCTCCACTTCGATCCAAGCTTCAGAACCTGAATATGCAAATCCAAGGGGGTCAAGACCTCATAACAATAATCAGGCTACAGCCAAATGGCATAAGAGACATAAATAAGTAAGGGGGAACAGTAAGATAAATATCAATCAGTAGGTAATGAAAGCATAAAGAGTAAGAGTCTGAATACAATAGATCCACAGTTAATGTCTTATTATACTTACTTGTCTTACTATGATATCTAGCTATGTGACCCAGCGTCCCAGCTCACATAGATCCATATCCTAGTAAAGCAAGGTTGTTATTGGAAACCAGCGGTTGTATCGACGAACTATGTTTACAGTGGATCCCGTACATGCCCGGGATAACGGTCCAGGATTGTTCCGTTGCTTGGTGACGGAAGCCAGCCGCTAGGCTAACAGGAGGGACTTATGTATGCCCTTTATCATGATAATATTCAGGAAGAGGGAGCAAGCACTCCCCTCGGTCCCCTGGTGGCCCACAGGTCAGACCGGAACATGAGTTGCACAACATTCCTAAAACCACTGTAAACACGAACACATATCGATATCCGTATGTTTTCCCCCGACCCAATATAAGTTGGTCCCTTTTATACAAAAGTCAAGTGTATCATGCTTGGTTCAAGTGATGGCATGATAAGTGGTGATGTCCATTTATTAACAAGTTAGGGAATGAGACTACACAATAATAAGTCATGAAGTGGAAATATATAATAACAAGTCATGGTGTAATATGAAGTAAGATCCATCAAGTAACATGTCATGAGATATCAGTCATGAAGCACAAGTAACAATAATACATAGCACATGAACCAATGATAAGATCCAAATTCAGAAAAGAAATCAACTAAGACAAACAGTCAGAATTAGTCGACTAGGTGGAATGGTTAGTCGACTAATAGGGGTCTTAAGTCGACTAACAGTCAGGATTAGTCGACTAAAACTGGGTTCCAGAGAGTTGAGATTCTGTTTCAGGGAAAGTTAGTCGACTAGGGAAAAAGGGTAGTCGACTAACAGTGACTACAAGTCGACTAACAGATACTTGAGTCGACTAAATCTGGGATACAGAGAGTTGATGTTGTATTTCAGAAAAAGTAGTCGACTAGGGAGGAAATGTTAGTCGACTAATAGGGGTCTCTAGTCGACTAATCAGTCTGGATTGGTCGACTAAAACTGTGTTCCAGAAGAGGTTACGTTTCAAAAATAGATGGGTTAGTCGACTAATTCCTAGGTCAAGTCGACTAATTCTGGGGAAACAGAATACAGAACAGAATTTCTGATGGTTGTGTTTGATGTCTAAAAATATGATTTTGATGGCATATGTATACAAGATATGAAGATACAAGTATATTAGGAGTTGATCAAGTCTTGGTGAGTAAAAATACTCACTTTGAACGGTTAAATCGAAGCTTTACGAGTTCCGAAAAGGTCGTAGTCGACGATATCACCAACATGATCCTTGGCGGTATTGCGGACGATCCCAATCCAAAGAAGTGGTGGTTGCTTGAGATGGAGAAGATGAAGACCTTGGTGTTTTGGAGTTAGGGTTTGAGTTGAGGTTGAGGTGGAGGAGGAGATGGTGAAGGCTAATTCTTTGTTGAAGTGAAGAAAAAGAGTAATAGAAATGTAAAGGGAAGTTATATAGGATGGTGATTTTGTAAAGGAGGTGTAAATAAAGTAATTGAGAGGGGGTTTTGTGTAAATAGGGGAGGGGATGAGTGTCCTCTTCTTGGCCACTTGGCCGGCCATGGGAGAGAGAGAGAGAGAGATGCATTAATTGAGGAAGTAGGTGGGAGTGAGTGGAGGTTGAAATTTTGGGGAAAATTTGGAATTTTGGAAAATGGAAAAGCTTGTGGTTGTGGAGGAAGGAAGGAAATTAGGAAAAGGAAAAAGGAAAGGAAATTATAAATGAAAATATTTTCTCTTGGATTTAAAATGAAAAGACAAATTCCCGGGTTTAAGTCGAGGATGCGGAAAAACGTTTCGGAAAATACAGAAATCGTCCGAAATTCAAGTATCTCGGAACGACTCGTAAATTTTACCAAAATCAAGAATAATATTTTAAAACTCATGGTGAAATTCGTTTGAAGAAATAATTTATAGTTTTAAAACTAAAAATCCCGGAATCAGTTATTTACCGACTCCGTTGGAATTTTCATAAATTCATAAAATTCTCAGAAAAAGTATTTAGATAGAAAATATGATTCTAAGAAATAAAGTCTAAAGGACCTTTCTAGAAATTCCTAACTGTTTGTGAATTAAAATCCGAGAATCGATCAGCGGCACTGGTCGACACCGGTTTTGAAAATATTTAATTAAATTCAGGAAAATTCCAAAAAATCATAGAAATTATATAATATTGGAAAATGATTTTTAAAACTGAAATCGGTCAAATACAGGAAGTAAATCGAAAAATACGATCGAAAAACTGAATACGCAACTAAGTACGTATTCCGGGAACGGGGTATTACAATAGTAATTTGCAGGCTTCCCTTTTGGGACAAAGTTACGCATCAAACTGCGCCTTCCTTTTCCAAAATTCAGACCTTCCCCATGCTTTAGGTCGTATCCCATTTTCTTCATAATATGGCGCCCTGGCCGTGCGTAATGGAAGAACTGTGGAGTGTCTGAGTCTGAACTTGAATCTGTGGTTATGGATCCCCGTGGTTGGGTTCTACCGAAGATTATCGGTAACTGACCTTCTTTAGATGGCGGGATCACAAAAACGGCTCCCTCTGCGGATTCCATGGGCGTACTGGACGCACTTGGCTTGTGTAAAGGCATGTGCAGAGAGCTATCCGTAATGGACTCAAATAGCCCAACACTCGCAGGATAATCAAAAGAAATATTATCATTAATTACCCATTCACCTTCATCCTCTGAAGGAGTGTTACATAGGGGATTTTTGAGACATGCTATAATTGGTTCGCAATCAGAATGGCTGGCATGCCTGTTTCGGATTCTGAATCCGCCTCGTTGCCACTTTCTCATCGCCCGGCAACGGTTCTTTAGGTGTTCCACTGTCCTCTTGATACAGGAGAGCGTCAGTGAAGTAGTTTTTCACCCCTTTGAATGGTTGCTTCTCAGCAAAGACAGTTCGTACTGTCGCGTCATCTTCAACATATTTGAAGCATTGGTGCAGAATAGAGGGAACGATCCAGTTAGCGTGGATCCATGGTCGTCCTAGCAGCAGGTTATATGACGTGTCAGCGTCAATGACATAACAGGTCACTTCTGACTTCAGGCTCCTGATTCTGCAACGGAGTCAGATTTTCCCCAGTGGGTGACTGCTCCTGGCGTTGAAACCGTATATTGTAGTAGTGGTTGCGGACAACCTGTACAGTGGTATGCCGAGGAAATAAAGAAGCCTTTTGGGGATGATGCTGAGTGCGGACCCCGGATCGACTTGTATTCTTTCAATGCACGTTGAACCGATATATCCGGTGTAGTACAGAGGTCGATCGTGCTTGTTGTCTTTGAGAAGCATATCTTCCGCTGTGAAGGTAATAGCTGGTACCTTTGATTGTACATGATGGCATTCAGGGCAAGAAGGCTGAGCGTCATCCTTAGGGATTTCCGGCATATATGTCAGGAATGATTCTGAATTAGCCAGCGCATCCCTGAGTGCTTCTCTTGTCTCTTTTGAAAGACGAAGGAGCTCGTGTATTGTAATACGAGCTGGGATATTAGCCAATTGGGCCAATATGTCAAAACGAAAGGGCGTGTCAAGCCCTGGGGCCGAAGGTTTCTTCAGGACATGGTCGAACCGGATTTCCTTAGGCTTATCTTTTCCCTTGGTTGGAACTGAAGCGGGTGCTAGTGCTTGTACTGACGTTGTTTGCTGTTGTGTCCCGTTAGTAGGCTTTTCATATTGCCTCAAGTCTGATTTTTCGGATCGGGTGCCCGTCTGTTGAGGCGTATCGGCTTGCGCCGCGCAAGCAAGCTTTTCCCCTTCTGAATCGCTGAGGGAAGCTGATGTAAGATTACCGTCGTCTGGCAGGACGGAGATGATATTGCAAGATTTGCCCTTTGACTTGGGCTCCTTCGAATCCTGCTGTACTTCCTGGACGAGGTCCGGGTGTATCCACATGACCTCCTCTGTCTCCAATGTTAAGGGAACAAGACCCTTATTATCTTGAGCTGTAGCTGGAGGATGCTTGACTTCCAACCGTGGCGCAGGGACTGAATAAGTTCCGTCAGGGACTGTGACCTTTTGGGCGCTGCCGAACTCAAGAGTTACCATATTGGCAGTGACTTTCTTCTGTTCCGTCTTCAATGTCAGAACCCCGGCATCAACCAAGGCTTGAATTCTGTCTTTGAGGACATAGCACTTGTCAGTAGGATGATGAATCATCCTATGATAGAGGCAGTACTTAGGGTCGTTTGTGCGCCCTATCTCATTGGGATGCCGGGCATCTGGCAGTTTCATTTTGTTTCCTTTGTGAAGCAGATGGAATATCGTGACACCTGATCGTCTTTGAAGGAGTATTGCTTTGGAGGGAACTTGGGCTCCTGATTATTGAAGCCGCTCTTCTTGGCCTTTGACTGTACATCTCCGAATAACTCCACAGACATAGTCTCTTTGCCTTTAACTTGAGGGGATTGCGGTAGGTCGCTACGCCCTTTGTTGTTCATCCCCCACTTGCCTCTAGGGGCAGATGGTTCGAACTTTTTAGCCGACTTCTCGACTATCTCTGCTTGTTCGACTAATTCTTTCCAGGTGTGGGCTTTGACAGCCCCCATGCGAACTTCCACTTGGCCTAGGAAGTTGTGTCTGCATGTTTGTAAGAGCATGGGTAAGGGCATCCCTGCTGGGCACATCAAGGATAAATTTCTGAACCGTTCAATGTAGTCACGGACAGATTCGCCCCTCCTCTGCACAGTGGAGAGGATCTTGTCCATGGTCACTTCGGTATCGTCCTCATAGAAACGAGAGAGGAACCGAGTTTCCAGGTCGATCCAAGAGTTGATAGAGCCCGGGGGAAGACTTCGGAACCAGTCAAATGCCACCCCCTTTAGGGTGCCAATGAACAGCTAGCCATAATGGCGTCATTGCTTATGACATTACCAGTCTGAGACCGGAAATAATAGATGTGCTGATTTGGCGAGCTCTTTCCATTATAGGTATGCAACGTTGGCGGTTTGAACTTTGGCGGGTATGACACCGAATCCCACTCTAGCAGATAAGGACGGACTGCCCCTACCTTCTTTAATTCATCCCTCTGAGCCAGGGACGCGATTTGAGCTTGGAGGCCCTTAAGGACTTCGGCGTCTAGGGAAGAACCCTCCTTGGATTTCTCCGGCTTTGGTTGCTCATTGCTGAAGTGTTCCTCCTCATCGTGATTGATCTCGGCATCATTGTTGTTCCGTTACTGAGGAGTTGTGCGAGCATCTGTTGAATGTTGTCCAGAGCCTCTTGCTGAGTCTTGGAAGTTTGCTCCTGAGCTTCCAAACGCCGACGAAGGTCGTCGTTATCATTACCAGCCATGTTGACTGATGCTCAGTCTGTTCATACTGAACTGACTGTTGCCGAATAAGCATACCCGCTATCTTCATCTTCTTCATCAGACCACTGGACTGATCCTCTCTTTGATTGCGGCGAGGCCACTGCTACTGAGGAAGACGGCTGTTCATAAGTGTAGGGTATTGCCACCCTAGATCTGGTGTTTCGAAAAACACCCTCTTCATGCACCAGGACTTCGCCTAAGCCTGGGCTGTAATCTGGATCTGGGGAGCTGTAGGGGGTGTCGTCAGATGTTTGTCTTCCCCTGCGCAGCTCTCGTCCCCTTCCGGTCATGTTGACGGATGCAGAGGGTAGATCTCGCGGGACGCTCCTTTTGCGATATTTCACCGGAGCCTGTACCGATAGTCGATCAAAGACTGACCGTCATCTTGGAGGAGTGGCGGGGATTGGTCCCAGCCGGCAATGGACCGAGTGGAGTGTCACAAGCTGACATCCCACTTGTCGACAATAGGGGGAAGAGGTTTGTTTATTTGTCAACAATCTCCTCAAATCAGACCCGGTTGGGTCTCTGCAATCGAGCGCAAAGGCTCTTTTGGGTCGCACATAGGACGATGTCCTGCTCCTTTTATCCCTGCAGGAGGGATTAGCACTGAATAGTGCTTCAGTTTCAGCTTCGCCAATCGGCGCGAATTTAGCGCTTGACGCACTAGAAAGCGGAGCACGCCGTGGTGCGGTAGCTTTGTTCATATGAACGAGGCTGACATAAAGCGTTGCTGCTCTTGAATTGGGCGACGGTATGATTGCCGTCATGACTTCATGGTCGGCAGCATTGCTGGAGCAGAGAGACCTCTTGCCTTTTTCTTCGCGAAAGAGGCGCGGTTTAGGCGTAGCTACGCCTGAAGCTTCGGTTGGAGACTTCTGTTTAGGCTTCCAAACCCGCCTTGGCAGAGGAGTCTTAGGTTCGCAAGGAACCTGATTAGCCACACGTGAGGCTGAGGGGTGTTGACAGAATTCTGCTTTCGGTTTTCTGCTTTGAAACCTTGGCCGTGGAAACCTTCCTATGCTTCCATGCTCGAAGCATTGGGCCACCCCCAGAGAGGACTTCTTCAAATCTTTTTTGATCGAACTGGACCACCAAGTTCTCACAAGTAAAGAAATCAGACTGCGGACGTGCTTCCTTGTTGCGCCAAATAACCGCAGTAGGTTCGCAGAGAACCTTTTCAGTCTCCGCAGAGACTTTCCTTGAAGATTTAGCCAGAGAAGCTCTGGCTGCACCGGCTTTTCTGAATTCAGAATTAGACCCGAGGGTCTGTTCGTCGCATTGCGACACTTGATTCTCGGCAGTGGAGAATTTCTTCCCCAGCGGAGTCGCCATCTTGTTTTCCATTATATTTGCAAAGGGGAAAACTTACAATAAAAAGAGTTTGAGGAGCTAAATTACAAGTATTCTTAAAAAGATTACAAGTAGATCTCCTCAGAGATTCTGGAGAAGTGTGCCGATAGGAGTCTGGTCAGCGCGCGACCACTTTGTCCCTTTGACGATGCGAGTGATAAGATCCCCTTCTCGCCTGGTTCCGGGAATCAGAGAATAGAAGGTTGGTAGAACCCTCTTGCTGCTTCTCAAAGATCGCCTTTAATTAGGAATTCCTTCTCGCCTGGTTCCGGAGATTCCTTGAGAAGAAGGACGATGTTAGGGTATCAACACCCTGGATAGAGAAAGCAATTCTCTAAAAGGTCTCTCAATTCGAGAACGCACGGTGCGTTATGAAGAAGCCTCTGCTTGTGGAGTCCTCTTGTGTGTGGTGGTTTTCTGGAACCGGTCCCGTGTGTGTGTCTTTGCACATATATCTCTCCTTGTGCCCCTGGTGGGCTATTTATAGGGAGAGCAAGGGTATAATCGTCCCTTGAAAATATGGAAACAGATTGAATCAAATCTGTTTAAATCTGGAAAGTAGCCTTGCTGCGAGGCTAGAATTAGTTTCTGCGAAGCTAGAATTGGCAGGTCGGTTGATCTTCTTGACCTGTTATGATCTTTTCCATATTGTTGGAGGATTTCCCTTGATCTTCTTACTCGTTTCAGAAGAGTCAAGAGATTGTGGCAATCAACTGCCAAATTTGATCTCTGATTTGATCTTAATTGGATTTGATCTGATTGGATCCGATCTCATCTGGAGATTTGATTGGTCAAAGGTTGACCGTAGACCAATAGCGGAGCTGTCCGCATTGAGCTTGTAGCGGAGCTAGAGGCAGTTTCTGGCGAAGTCTGAAAGAAACCCTTTGGCAGAGCTGAAAGTCCTCTGTGGCGAAGTTGCAAGTTAGCTTCCTAGCGAGGCTTTGAATGGCTTCAAGGCGAAGTCGGGTGATATTAGCCTCTCAAGCGAGGCTATCCCTTTGGGCTCATGCGATGCTAAGTGTTAGCACCTTAGACCTGCTGAGGTCTGTTTAGAAACAATCCGGGTTCACTGTCTGCTTGCTGGATCAGTGGAGTCCAAGTTGCTTCCTTGTCCCTCGGAGATGGGTGAAAACTGGTCTTCAGCTCGTCTGTCACTTGTCTTTTGTAAATGTCAACAAGTTTAGACATTGTTCGGACCAATAAGAATCTTGTCTTTTTTAAATGTCAACAATTCCATCATGGGCCTCTTTAAGTACTCTGTGCTTCAGAGCTGAACAAACAACGAAGAAGTATACCGTCATATGAATGGTGATGCAGCGTCTTCACCACTGCATCATAGTAGAATCGAGCAGATCTCCATCGAACAGAAGCCGCTTCCTTGGGGTCATCGGGCAGTATGCCCGAAAAGCATATTCGATGATCGAGAATCGCCAGTCCTTTGGTTCAAAGTTGGTCGTGGTTGTATGAGCTTCTCTAACCTCTAAATCGTGCTTCAGACAAAAGAGATGATAAGTAGCCACCGTAAGACGATAAATGGTATCTGCTGGCAAGGTCAATGTATCTGCGAGCGCAGCTAAAATATCTGTCTTTGTATTCCGGAGGCGAGGCACATGGCTAATGCAGAAGCAGTCAAATGAGTCAGCTATCTTGATGGATGCATGGTAGTAAGGTATCAGGTCCTCATGACGGACCTCATATTCTCCTTTGACTTGGTTGATAATCAATTTAGAGTCACCATAAGCTTCAAGGTACTATACTCCTATTTGCTGAGTGAGCTAGAGGCCAATAAGTAAAGCAATGTACTCAGCTACATTATTAGAGCAAGGCTTTGTTAATGAAAATGCATAAGGAAGAACGTGATTCTCGGGCAAGACAAAGACCACGCATACTCTGGCAATGCTCTTGCCTGTAGGACATGTTCTTGATGCACCATCAAAGAACATCTGCCAAACATTATCTCCTGAGGTCATATTGGCTTCAATGACCTCATCCGGAATGTCCATGTGTAGTTTAGACATTTTCGGAACTTGATGGGCTGCCAGAAAATCTACGAGCGCTTGCCCTTTGA
This sequence comes from Agave tequilana, assembly GCA_038442645.1. Lineage (NCBI taxonomy): Eukaryota > Viridiplantae > Streptophyta > Magnoliopsida > Asparagales > Asparagaceae > Agave > Agave tequilana. The sequence continues at coordinate 156,282 of JAVJIF010000243.1, read as the reverse complement.
CTGCCTTTTGGGGGACAAAAGTCATGTCATATTGGGACAACAGAATAACCCAATTAGCTAGTCTAGATTTTAAGGACCCTGGCTTCGTCATGAGAATGCGTAGGGGATTGACTTTTGAAATAACATGTATGGTTTGGCCAACCAAATAATGTCATGTCTTCTGGATAGCGAAGACAAGAGCTAGATACTCCTTCTCGACAGGGTTATATCGAGATTCAGCCACGATCAGAGTTCTGCTCAAGTAGTAGATGGCCTACTTGCATCCTTTATCATTCTTCTGTACTAGAAGAGCGCCCAAAGAGTTGTCAATAACTTGTACATAGAGTAAAAATGGCTTTCCGAATAGGAGCCACTAGGACTGGAGGCCTAGTGAGATATTTTTTGATATCATCGAAAGCCTTTTGGCAAGTTCCATCCTATACAAAGGAGCCGCCTTTCTTCATCAGTCGTGTAAATGGTTGGCATCGGTCCGAGAGAGTTGCGATGAATCTTCGGATATAGGCTAGCCTGCCTTGTAAACTTCTGAGCTCTTTTAGGGTTTTCGAGGGTTGCATGCCCTGTTTGCCTCAATTTTGTCGGGATCAAGATGAATTCCTTTGGATGTAACTATGAGTCCAAGGAACTTGCGACTCTATACTTCCAAGAATGATTTGCTCGGATTTATCTTCAGCTGGTGAGCCCGCATGATGTTGAACACTGTTCTCAGGTCATCAAGATGGTTGCTTTTGCTGCGACTCTTGACTGCAATGTCATCAACATAAGCATTCCATTATTTTTTGTAGATGATCACAGAAAGTTGTGCTCATCGCACGTTGATAAGTTGCACCTGCATTCTTTAATCCGAACAGTATTACTGTGTAACAGTATACCCCCAATGGCGTTCTAATTGATGTATGCTTCTCATCATCCAGATGCATATTAATTTGATTGTACCCTAAAAAGCCATCCATGAAGGACGTCCTTTTGAAGCCACATGTGTTGTCAATCATAACATCAGTAATGGGCAATGAAAAATCGTCCTTAGCGCAGGCTGCATTGAGATCACAAAAGTCGATGCAGACTCTGATCTTTCCATTTTTCTTAAGTACAGGAACAATATTAGCAACCCCATTTGGGGACTGCTCCTCTCGAATGAAGCCACATTTGATAAGCTTATGAACTTCAGTTTTGATTGCTTCTATGATATCAGGTCGAAACTGTCATTGCTGTTGTTTAACCGGTTTAGCATTCGATTTGATATTAAGATCATGCATAGCCACCTGCAGATCGAGGCCTGGCATGTCTTCATAGCTCCAAGTAAAGATGTCAATATACTTCTGTATGAGAGATATGATGTATTGTTTCTCTATTGGCGATGGGCTTCCGCTTATAGAGATGAGTTTGGGCATGCTTGATCACCCACGTCGACTTGGATCACTTTATTTTCGGTCGGAGGTTCACGCTATTTGAAGCATTTCTCCCATGGAAGATCAAGTTGCTGAGCCGACGAATCAGCATCGAATGGCTCAATGTCTTTGTCTTGCTCCACCTGACTGATGGATGTCACGTTGGCGAATAACTTTTTGAAGATTACCCCACAGTACCATCAGAGTCTCAGCAGGATGAATCTGAAGATTGCGATGGTAGCGATTTATCAAACTTAGGTTCTGACTATAAAGATGGAGTGATATATCCTAACCCCCTGCGCGTGCAATAATATTAATTGAGAGATTTTACTTAAAGTACGAAAGGTTGTAAAGGTATGCACTGCCCTTTACTGAAATTCAAACCATCTCCACGATTCAAACTATATCCCATTCTTCTCATCATGCAGTGTGCTGACTGTGCATAATGAAAGAATTGTGGGGTTTCAAGTTGTCGTCTGATTCTCTAGATGTCGGGGCTTTAGCCCAGTCTCTGTGTCACGCCCAGCTTCCCAAAATACGGAATACAGGTACATGATGTGGCCAGCAGATACTCATAAAGAGTGAAATCTCACAACGAACTAAATTCTACAAAAATTCAAATAAATATCTGGAACGCTTCCCTTCAGTCTGAATTTTCCTCCCTTTATCCGACACTTCAGTATCTCGCCAAGTTTGAAAGAGAAAGAGATAGTGTAGTGAAAGAAAGAAAGAGAAGTTTAGGTTTTGCAAGTGACTTGAGATGATGAGATATCCCTTTTATAGGCACCACATACACCCCTAAGCCCCCCTAAGAGTTAGGCTACATAAGAGGAGTAGTGGGTTCAGTTTGGGTGAGTGAGAATGAGCGGGAGAAAGTGTAGGAGAAGTTAGAAGGAGTGGGGGAAGTTGGAGAAGAGGGGGGAGTTAAAGGGAGGTTTAAATAAATGGGCTTGGGCTTTTAGACCACACACCAATGTGGCATAATGGTCTGGGCATTAGGATATGTGGGCGATGGCCACGGGTTCGAATCTGAGAATGAACAATCTGGTGCTTTGATTTTATTTAATTTTGGAAGAATAAAGGGGTGAAAAGATTTAGGGTTAACTAAAGTCTGTTTACTTCTTCACACAATATGCCAAGAAAGCATCCTGGTTGGTGCATTCATTTCCTTTCTAATGGATCATGGGTTCGAACAAAATGCAAGGATTTTCTTATTTTATTTTTATTTTATTTTTTAATTTTTATTTCATTCTTTTCTTTTTGAATAAATATTTAAACATTATTTTATTGGATTAAACTCTATTAATTCAGAAAAATCCTCAAAAATTCTCAAAAATAGAAGATGTCATCCTGATTATTGTTGTCAAGTCAAATTTCTAAAATTCATCCCTGATTGTTAATTAAAAATCCAGAGTCAGTCTGAGACATCGATCGACCCCGAATTGAGATTCTTCTCCAATAATTCTCAAAAAACATTCCAAAAATCCAGAAAAATTCAAAATAATGGAAAATTATATTTTGAGTTGAGATAGCCTCAACCCAGCTACCAAGATGATTAAATCAGTATCAGATACTAGTATTGACATGCATATATTAGGAACCGAGGGTTACAATCCTACCCACCTTATAAAAAGAATTTCGTCCTCGAAATTTGGCCAGACGTCGACATATGAATCAAAGCTGCATCTGCGTGAGTTAGGATTGTCTCAGATCCGTAGTTGTGCAAAATGATATAACCCAATACCAAGTCAACTATGGGTCATGATCCGACATATTCATCACCATAAGTCTGGGGATCGAATTGACTTTTTAGAGTTCATAATCGGTCATCCTTAATATTACTTTACTCCTTCGATCCACAATAATCATGTTCATCTGATAAGATTACTGTCACTATATATAGGTCAAATACTTAAGGTCTATCAGTAACCATACTCCACTGATTTATTCTTTTAATTCTTTGATCTATTCTGGTCACATTGAATAAGAATTTCAGATATCTCAATTACGTTACCATCCTTGTAACATCACCCAAAATTAGATCATCTCTGAGATCACTAAATGTTGCTCAATTCGCAAACACCTCTGGTTGTTATATCCTCAAAATCATTAAGATCCCAAATAATCTCAAACCGTCGAGTGCATGTTTATATACAGGTCCACAGTATCATAATAACACAAATCTCAGATCATACCATCACTATTGAAAAATCATCAGTTCAAGTAACAATCACTAATGAAAATTTTCAAGATCAAATATCAACAATCAGTAATTATAAGTCCTTGAAAAATGCACAATGATATCAATTAGTTCTTGTCTCAATCTCTTAATATATCTTTCAATTGATCCATATAATCTTGGTTTAATATTTCTGCTTCAGATCCTCAAAGTTGAGTTTTAAATTCATTGATCTTCATAAAGATCCAGATATACCTATCTCCTCCTTTCATCTATGATTCCTCAATCAGAAGATCACAGGATTCTCAAATTATCAAAGTATTCCAATTACAATGTTCTTAAGAGTCATAGGATTAACTCAAAAACCTTAAATTATGATAGACATTCTTAAAATATTACTTGGATATGAAAAATCCAAGATTCTAATCCTCAGAACTAATCCAAGCAATCTGATCCAAAATATAATCATATTTTGTCCAAGGCAATGATTCCATTTATTGATCTGATTATCACTCCAAGATCCATGCCCTAAATCCAATATGTATGGATGTGATATAATCATTATTTAATTCAGGCGTGATTATTATCTTAAGTCTACCATCTTACTATGATTCCCCTGTAGGCATGTATCTTAAAAAGTTTCAGATCCAAAATTCCTCATAGAATTAACTGCCAGATAATTCGACAATGATCCTCTTAATTATTCTTCTTCATCCAAATAATGAGGTCAAAACCTTAATATATCCATCATCAATCTAAACCAAGAATAGTCTAACCAGACATGATCAAGCGGGACAGACTAGATATGAAGACTACATGGATGGAAGAGTCACATCACGGTGACGGTTCAAGGGTTTCTGGGGATCGATTGTACAAGTATGGAGTCAGAGAAGGGAGTCAATGACTGTTTACTCAGATAATTTCGTAGATGATTATCACATATGTGGCCTGATTACATATATGGTATATAACTAACCTAGCTCTGATACCAACAAAATCATGTCATGCCCCGCTTCCCAAAATACGGAATACAGGAACGAGACAATGGCCAGCAGATACTCATGAAGAGTGAAATCTCGCAACGAACTAAATTCTACAAAAATTCAAAATAAATACCTGCAATGCTTTTCTTCAGTCTGAATCTTCCTTCCCTCGTCCAGCACTTCAGAATCTCGCCAAGTTTGAAAGAGAAAGAGATAGTGTAGTGAAAAAAAGAAAGAGAAGTTTAGATTTTGCAAGTGACTTGAGATGGTGAGATATCCCTTTTATAGGCACCACACACACCCTTAAGCCCCCCTGAGAGTTAGGCTACATGATAGGAGTAGTGGGTTCAGTTTGGGTAAGTAGGAATGAGGGAGAGAAAGTGTAGGAGAAGTTAGAGAGAGTGGGGGAAGTTGGAGAAGATGGGGGGAGTTAAAGGGAGGTTTAAATAAATGGGCTTGGGCTTTTAGACCACACGCCAATGTGGCATAGTGGTCTGGGCGTTAGGATATGTGGGCGGTGGCCACAGGTTCAAATCTGAGAATGAACAATCTGGTGCTTTGATTTTATTTAATTTTTGAAGAATAAAGGGGTGAAAAGATTTAGGTTAACTAAAGTCTGTTTACTTCTTCACATAATATGCCAAGAAAGCATCCTGGTTGGTGGATTCATTTCCTTTCTAATGGATCACGGGTTCGAACAAAATGCAAGGATTTTCTTATTTTATTTTTATTTTATTTTTTATTTTTATTTCATTTTTTTTGAATAAATATTTAAACATATTATATTGGATTACTCTATTAATTCAAGAAAATCCTTAAAAATTCTCCAAATAGAAAATGTCATCCTGAACATTGTTATGAAGTCAGATTTCTAAAATTCATCCCGATTGTTAATTAAAAATCCCAGAGTCAGTCGAGACACCGATCGACTCCAAATTGAGATTCTTCTCCAATAATTCTCAAAAAAAATTCCATAAATTCAGAAAAATTTAAAATAATGAAAAATAATATCTTGAATTGAGATAGACTCAACCCAGCTACCAAGATTATTAAATCAGCATTAGATATCAGTATTGACATACGTATATTAGGAACCAAGGGTTACACTCTGCCAAAGACAATTAGTGATTGGTCCCTTTTACCAGGAGGGACAATGATGATAGACCCTTCGTTGTCCTGAATATATATACATGCTATTTTCAAGATTGGTAAGGGCATGTGCAAGGACCTAACATCGACAGATATATCCTCAGGACTTTTTTTTCAAAGAGTAATCAAAAGAATTATTCCCATTAAGGACTGATCGTACACATAATTTACATTCTTTTCATTACACTCCTATATTTATCATGTAATAAATCTGCTAATTTTCTTATCTTAAATATTTATTTTGCAAAAGATAATCATGGGGAGAAAGAGGATAAAATAAAATAAATACCAGTTAAAGTCAGATTTAACTAGATTTATTTAGTTAGAGGAGGATGATCCCAAATCTAGTTGTTTAAATTTAGATTTTGGTGAATCGAATCAGTTAACCGAAGATCAATAAGGATATTGTCAAAATTAGAAGATCAAACAGAAAATCCAATTGGAAAAGGGCAAAAGGATCAAACCAAACACGTTCTCCCCCTGGATGTGGCCAACTGGCCGCTGATCCGTAGATCCGCGGATCCGCGGCAAAGCCGCAGATTCGCGACAATCTGGTGAGATTTGGGGGAGCGTTTGCTCTCCCTATCTTCAGACACTCTCCCCTATTCTGTTTTTGCTAGAAATACCGACAAATTCTCAGTGTATAGAAAGTGATTAGGCAAAGAAGGATTCTTAGGCTAGTTTTCATTCTTGGTTAGGGTAGATTTTTATATTTCTTTTCATATTACTTTTATTTCTTTGTAAGCATAGTTAGATTAAGATTCATGTAAGTAAGAGAAAGAGATTTATATTGAAAGTGACATCAATGTAACCTCCTCCATTCTTTCATCGTTTCTATAAGCAATAAAAAAGGTAACTTGTTTATATTTTTCTTTGTTTTTATATTCTTCTTCTCTTTTCTACTTTTCCTCTTTTGGTTTTTGATGAGCATCCAGGCGATCTAGTGGCATTGGTATAGCCTTGTTGTATGTTTGCCACCGATATTTCATGATGATGATCTCCTCCTCAAAATTTTGTATCATTTCTTTTCAAATGTAATTTTATGGTTTCTTTAAAGCTTAGGATAAAGAGATTGCATGAGAAAAGGAGAGAAAGAGTTATATGTAGAGTGACATTAGATGTAATCCTTCTTCAAGACAGAGTTGTATTGAAGTGACAGCCAATATAATTTTCAACATTCTTTATTGTTCTCGATCTAGCCGAAGCTCTGCTTTCATGTCCTTCTTTTCTACTACTTCGCTTTATTTCAAGGTAAACTTCATATAGATTTAAGGTATATTCATCTACACAAAGGTAAATACTCTTTCTTTAATTATTTTCATCTTTTTATTTCTTCTTCGTTAACTTCGTCTAATCTTTTCTTCTTATCAACAAAACTATCATATTCTTTCCTTTGGATTTCTCTATAACTTAACTTAGCTTTAACTATTTTATTTTCTTTCAAAAACTAAGAAAAAAACATTAACTTGTTTTTGTAAATTAAAAGAAAAAACTTGTATAGACGCTTCCATCACAGTCCCTCCTTGTGGATCACGACTGTTAGCCTTAGGCTACACGGTGGCAATGAGTGAAATCACCTAGAGGGGGGGGTGAATAGGTGATAATGCTAATCAACGCACAAATTTAAAATGTTATGATGCAACGATCACCCAAAACAAGACTAGAAGCCGAATACCCCGTGAAGGGCTCTGAACTCCTTCCTCGTGATTCATCTAGATAAGAGTTTGAGATGCGCAATGCAATCTTGTTGTATGAGTATTGATCGACAATATAGCAATAAATATTAGCAATGAATATAAAGCAAGTAAATGACACAAATAAACCAATCGCAAAGACAGAGATTTGTTTCGAGGTTCGAGCACCCAGCTCTACGTCCCCACCCTCACCCAGAAGGATTTCTAACCACTATAACTTCCACAAAGGATTACAATCACAATGGAGTACCCAACTCCTCAATCACACTCCTCTAGTTCAGAGGTAGTGGAGCCACAAATACAATGATATCTTGGTGATCAAAGGACCATAAACTCTCTTTTGAAAAACCTTTTTCCCTTAAAAAAACCCTATAGAATATTGTGAAGGATTGAAACTCAAGTATTGTAAGTGAAAAAGAAAATAAAATTGAAGAGAATTTTGAACCAAAAACTTCAGTAAAAAGAGAGAATTTTGAGCACAAAAACTAAGAGCAAAAACTTCTTTTGAAAGACTTAAACTTGATTTCTTTTTGCAAAGGATTATTGTACTCACGTCAACCCTAATCATCCCTATTTATAGGATAAAGGTAGGGATCAAAAGGTAAACTGATATAATGAATAATTAGGAAGTATTAAACCCAAATCCAGCCCTAAAACTTGTTTGGAGAAGAAAATCGCGTTTTAAAACGTGTTTAAAAAACTAGCCGTTTGGGCTGAAATCAAGCTCACGGTCGACCGGCCAGTCGACCGGGTTTTTAAAAATTTTAGCCGTTGCCAGCCCACGGTCGACCGCCCGGTCGACCGTAACAAATAAAAACATGGGTGCTTTCAGTCGGTCGAAGGTCGGTCGACCGATATTGGGTCCGGTCGACCTCCTAGTCGACTGGGAAACGTGCACACATGCACGCACCCAAACGGTTAGAAGTGCGGTCGATCGACCGATCGACCGTTCTGACCTGAAACAGAGCCGGTCGACCGCAACAGGCCAAAAACAGTCTTTTTGAAAATAGTTTTGAAGATCTTGAAAATTTTCAAAGTAGTTCTTGATCAAGACTTGGTATACTATATAAAATGGAGTTTAAAAATATTTTGTATATAGGAGAAATATCTTTTAGAGAATTCATGTGCAAAAACTTGTGTGTGGGGAATATTGAGCTTCAACACTATACACTATCCTTTAACAAACTAAAAATAAAAACTGAGAAATGAAGTCTCTAAGCCGCGTTACACCAAGCTAGAGCCTTCTCTTCTATGAAAACGTCCTCTTGCGCCATTTGCCTTTTAACATCATAATTCCTTGCAATAGCTAAGAAAGGCCATCATGAATAGTACTAAACTGAAACTCATTCTAAATAACTTATTAGTACCATATAGCTTCTATGTGTTTTGTTATCATCAAAACATAAACAAATGGAGAGTGTAACCTTTTGGGCCAACAATCTCCCCCTTTTTGATGATGACAAAACATATAGGCTATATCACAAGATATAAAAGAGAGGTAAAAACTCCCCCTCAAATAATTCTATATTAAACAAGTATAAAACAATTTATTATGAGAGAATTTTTTGAATTTTGAAATTGCAAACAAAACAACCATAAAACACAACTATAAAACACAACCATAAAACATATTTCTCCCCCTTTTTGTCATATATCAAAAAGGGATATATTAGCAAGAAAACTTCCTTATTCAACAACACAAACATTAAGTTCACCACATATAAAGAAAAATCTATTAAAGTCAAGTGGTTTAGTGAAAATATCAGCAAATTGCAAATCGGAAGAAACATAATCAATATCAATATTACCTTTGTCAAAATGATCTCTAAGAAAGTGATATCGAATCTCAATGTGCTTGGTCTTGCTATGTTGATTTGCATTCTTAGTCATATGAATAGTACTAGTATTATCACAAAATATTTTTATATGGTCATAATGCAAATCATAATCAAGGAGAGTATGTTTTATCTAAAGGACTTGTGCACAACAAACCCCCGCCGCAACATACTCTGCCTCGGCGGTTGAGAGGGCTACCGAATTTTGTTTCTTGAAAGACCATGAAACAAGACAATTACCAAGAAATTGACATGTTCCACTAGTACTCTTCCTATCCACTCTACAACCCGCATAGTCGGCATCCGAAAAACTCGTCATTGAGAAATCTCCAGTTTTCGGATACCATAGACCCATTCCAATAGTGCCCTTAATATAACGAATGATGCGTTTTACCGCAATTAAATGAGATTCTTTAAGACACAATTGGAATCTAGCACAAAGACACACACTAAATATAATATCCGGCCTACTAGCCGTTAAATACAACAAGTTACCAATCATGCTTCTATATAATTTTATATCAACACACTTACCTTGGTCATCCTTATCAAGCTTGGTAGTGGTGGCCATGGAAGTGTTACAAATTTTTGAGCCTTCAAGTCTAAATTTCTTGATGAGTTCCTTGGAGTACTTGGCTTGACATATGAAAATCCCATCACGCATTTGCTTGATTTGGAGTCCAAGAAAATAATTCAATTCACCCATTAATGACATCTCAAATTCACGTTGCATGCATTGTTCAAACTCCTTGCAAAGTAACTCATTAGTAGAACCAAAAATTATATCATCAACATATATTTGAACTATAAGATTGTCACTATCAACATGTTTAGTAAATAATGTGGTGTCTACTTTACCTTTAACAAAATCATTTGAAAGAAGAAAACTAGAAAGCCTTTCATACCAAGCTCTTGGAGCTTATTTTAAACCATACAATACTTTATCAAGTTTGAAAACAAAATTTGAATGTTCATGATCCACAAAACTGGGAAGTTGTTCAACATAAACTTCCTCATCAATGAAACCATTTAAAAATACACTTTTTACATCCATTTGAAAAAGTTTAAAATTTTTAAAAGATGCATAAGCTAGTGTGATCCGTATGGCTTCAAGCCGTGTTACGGGTGCAAAGGTCTCCTCAAAGTCGATTCCTTCAACTTGAGTGTAACCTTGGGCAACTAACCTAGCCTTATTCCTAATAACATTTCCTGACTCATCCAACTTGTTCCTAAAAATCCACTTAGTACCAATTATTGGTCTATCGTGGGGTCTAGGAATAAGGTGCCAAACTTGGTTGCGCTCAAATTGATTGAGCTCTTCTTACATAGCTAGCAACCAATATGAGTCACCCTCGGCTTCGAGGATGTTTTTGGGTTCAAAATGAGATATGAATGCAAAATTACCACACAATTCATGGAGTTTGGAGCGAGTGGTTACCCCTTTTGATACATCACCTATGATAAGATCTTTGGGGTGATTTGAGGCGTATCTCCAATCTTTAGGAAGTGGTTGTGATTGTTTCACTTCATTCTTTTGAACTTCACCAATGGGTTCTTTCTTGTCTTCTTGAATGGGTGAGTCCTTCAAGGAAATTTTCTCCATGTCCTCACCTAATGAGTCAATCTCTACAACATTCTTAATAATAGCATTAGATTCTTCAAATTTAACATGCATAGATTCTTCAATAGTATGAGATGATTTATTGAATACTCTATATGCTTTGCTAGTACTAGAATATCCAACAAAGATTGCTTCATAAGCCTTAGTATCAAATTTATCCAAATTATCTTTAGTATTCAAAACAAAATACTTGCATCCAAAAACTTTAAAGTATGAAACATTTGGTTTTCTTAAATGATAAATTTCAAAAGAGGTTTTGAAAGTATTTTTACACAAATAAATACGGTTTGATATGTAGCATGCGATGTTTACGGCCTCGGCCCATAAGTATTGAGGGGCCCACATTCACTTATCATAGTCCTAGCCATCTCTTGAAGAGTTCTATTCTTCCTTTCAACTACTCCATTTTGTTGTGGAGTTCTAGGACATGACATTTCATGCTTAATTCCCTTTTCATCACAATAAGTCATGAAGAGTTGGATAACAAACTCACCACCACTATCACTTCTTATCCGTAAAATTGAAAATCCTTTTTCTTTTTCAACCCTCTTTCGAAAAATCTTAAAATGCGAAAAAGTTTGATCTTTATGTTCCAAAAAGAAAACCCAAGTGAAACGAGAAAAATCATCAACTAAAACAAAAACATATCTACTTTCATTTAAGCTTTTAGTTTTAGTTGGTCCAAAAAGATCCATGTGAATCAATTCTAATGGCCTAGTTGACATGATATCCTTGATTGGTTTGAAAGAAGACTTGGTTTGTTTCTCAAGTTGGCACGCACCACAATGCGGTCTTTTTCAAACTTCAAACAAGGAATACCCTTCACCAATTTCTTAGAATTAATTCTAGCAAGGTGATCAAAAGATGCATGTCCTAATCTTCTATGCCATACCAAGAAATCTCATCAAAAGCATTCAAGCATTTAGTAGAACAATCCGAATTAAGCATGTCAATAATATAGACATTATTTTCACGAAATCCGGTAAGAATACAATCATTGGTTTTACAATCAAAAATTTTGCAAGAAGATTCATCAAACACAACCTTGAGACCACGATCACAAAGTTGACTTATGCTAAGCAAGTTATGTTTAAGCCCATAAACAAGAACAACATTTTCCATTAAAGGAGATGCACCAATTTTAATGTTACCTATACCGATGATGGTGCCCTTGGAGTCATCTCCGAAGGTGACGGTGCCACCTTCAACGTACCTTGATAGGGTTGTAAAATTATTGATGTCCCATATCATATGCCTTGAACAACCACTATCAAGGTACCACCGCTCCTTACGTCTTGGAGCCTTGGTGTGTACCTACATCAAATAATTTAAGACTTGATTTTGGTACCCATATTTTCTTGGGTCCTAAAGAGTTAGTGTTTTGAACCCACACAAGATTATTTGTCCTATTTATATGATCATAGCAAAATTTAGCTAAATGGCCATTCTGGCCACAATAAGTGCATCTATAAATTCTTCCATATTTAAATGCATAATGAGCATGTGGCTTACGAACATGTGAATTGTGAGCAAGAGTAGTTTTAACATGAGTGACATGTGATGTGTTGGCATGATGAGCATGAGAATTTTTAGCATGAGTTGTTTTATCATTTTTAGCATGTGGAGTGTGCATATGCTTCTTTGAAAACATTTCTTCTAATTTAGTTGTATTAAAAGCACATTCTTTTAAAACATTTCCAAAATCATTGATTTTAGTTTTTAACACGGATAATTCATTTTTATCAATTTTTAGAAATTTAGCTTTACAAGCAACTCTATAAGCATCAAACTCTCTTTTTGTTGAAATAAGATTAGAAGAAAGTTCATCCTTTTCTTTTGAAAAAATTGCAAGTTGATTTTTAAGCATCTCAATTTCCTTTTTCAATTTTGAACACTCTACCTTTTTATCATCAAAACTTTCAGAAAGTTCAACAAAAGCATGTACTAACGTTTTTTACTTATTTCACTTTCATCATTAATTGGTTGAGTAGTTACCTTGGGTGTGTTTGCCATGAAACACACATTTGCCGTGTCGACTTCATCTTCGGATTCACTTTCCGAATCCCAAGTGGCTTTGTACACTTTCTTTTCAATCGGCCTCTTTTACTTCAAGGAGGAGGTTATCTTTTTCATGAAATCTGGACAATTGGCCATGATGTGTCCGGGTTTCTGACAATTGTAGCATATGATCCTTTTCTCCTCCTTCCCTTCCCATCGTCTTCTATAGTTGAGCTTATTCTTGTGATACATTCTCTTTACATTTCTCACAAGCATAGATAGCTCTTCTTCATCTTCTTCATCATCGTAGTTGGAGGAGGAAGACTTGAAAGCTATTGACTTTTTCTTTTGAGGTACCGCATCTTCTCTAGCCTTCTTCTCTATCTCATGAGTCTTAAGATTTTCAATAAGACTTATGAGCTCCATCTCGTCTTTGTCATTCAACTCCTTCAAGGTGGTAGCTTTAATTTCCCAAGACGAAGGAAGAGCACGAATCACCTTACGCAACTTTTGATCGTTGCTTATTTCATCACCTAAAGAAGAAAGAGCATTTGTGATCTTAGTAAACTTGGTAATCATATTATCAATAGACTCATCTTCTAGCATTTTAAAACTTTCATATTGGGAACGCAAGAGATCTATTTTGGCTCTCTTGACTTGTGATGTCCCCTCGTGAGTGACCAATAAGTGTTGCCAAATCTCATAGGCGGATTTGCAATGGATAACCCATGTTAGATCATCCTCATTCAAAGCTGAGATAAGGGCATTATGAGCCTTAGAATTAGCCTCATATTCCTTGAAGGTAAATTCGGACCAAGTGTCCTCACTTTCGGGTCTACTATAAGGGTTGGTCAAAGACTTAGTAACTAGACTTCCTAGAGATTGTAGAAAAATAGTCATCCTAACTTTTCATATGAGAAAGTTGAGTCCATCAAATTTGGGAGGGGTCTTAATGTTATCGGCCATCTTTACTAGTGAATGAATAAAAATATGCAAACAGTGATTAGCAAATTTTAGGATCTCTCTAAGGATGTGAAGCCAAAACTAGAGTCCTAGCTCTGATACCAATTGAAATCACCTAGAGGGGGTGAATAGGTGATAATGCTAATCAATGCACAAATTTAAAATGTTATGATGCAACGATCACCCGAAAAAAGACTAGAAGCCGAATACCCCGTGAAGGGCTCTGAACTCCTTCCTCGTGATTCATCTAGATAAGAGTTTGAGGTGCGCAATGCAATCTTGTTGTATGAGTATTGATCGACAATATAGCAATGAATATAAAGCAAGTAAATGACACAAATAAACCAATCGCAAAGACAGAGATTTGTTTCGAGATTCGAGCACCCAGCTCTACGTCCCCACCTTCACCCAGAAGGATTTCTAACCACTATAACTTCCACAAAGGATTACAACCGCAATGGAGTACCCAACTCCTCAATCACACTCCTCTAGTCCAGATGTAGTGGAGCCACAAATACAATGATATCTTGGTGATCAAAAGACCACAAACTCTCTTTTGAAAAACCTTTTTCCCTTACAAAAACCCTATAGAATATTGTGTAGGATTGAAGCTCAAGTATTGTAAGTGAAAAAGAAAATAAAATTGAAGAGAGTTTTGAACCAAAAACTTCAGTAAAAAGAGAGAATTTCGAGCACAAAAACTGAGAGCAAAAACTTCTTTTGAAAGACTTAAACTTGATTTCTTTTTACAAAGGATTGTTGTACTCACGTCAACCCTAATCATCCCTATTTATAGGATAAAGGTAGGGATCAAAAGGTAAACTGATATAATGAATAATTAGGAAGTATTAAACCCAAATCCAGCCCTAAAACTTGTTTGGAGAAGAAAATCACGTTTTAAAACGTGTTTAAAAAACTAGCCGTTTAGGCTGAAATCAAGCTCACGGTCGACCGGCCGGTCGACCGGGTTTTCAAAAATTTTAGCCGTTGCCAGCCCACAGTCGACCGCCCGGTCGACCGTAACAAACAGAAACATGGGTGCTTTCAGTCGGTCCAAGGTCGGTCGACCGATATGGGGTCCGGTCGACCTCCCGGTCGACCGGGAAACGTGCACACATGCACGCACCCAAACGGTCAGAAGTGCGGTCGACCGACCGGTCGACCATTCTGACCTGAAACAGAGCCGGTCGACCGTCCTGTCGACCGCAACAGGCCGAAAATAGTCTTTTTGAAAATAGTTTTGAAGATCTTGAAAATTTTCAAAGTAGCTTTTGATCAAGACTTGGTATACTATATAAAATAGAGTTTAAAAATATTTTGTATATAGGAGAAATATCTTTTAGAGAATTCATGTGCAAAAACTTGTGTGTGGGGAATATTGAGCTTCAACACTATACACTATCCTTTAACAAACTAAAAATAAAAACTGAGAAATGAAGTCTCTAAGCTGCGTTACACCAAGCTAGAGCCTTCTCTTCTATAAAAACATCCTCTTGCGCTATTTGCCTTTTAGCATCATAATTCCTTGCAATAGCTAAGAAAGGCCATCATGAATAGTACTAACCTAAAACTCATTCTAAACAACTTATTAGTACCATATAGTTTCTTTGTATTTTGTTATCATCAAAACTTAAACAAATGGAGAGTGTAACTTTTGGGCCAACAATAAGGATGTAGCACTTTTCCTAAACTCTGTATTTTTCTATGCACAGGTTGAGCTTGATAATTTTGGCGTCGTTGTTAGGAAGGGACAGTAAGTTTTTCTTCTTTTTGATTTACTTTAAATGTTTTAACTTTTCTTCTTTGTTTTTGTGTGTAGGGGCTAATACTTGAAAACTAGAGCTACAGTGGACATATTGCTACTTTGTGTCTCTGTCCAAGAAGGCAGCAGTATCAGAGCCCACAACTGTGGTGAACCACTGATTGTAATTTCTTGCAGGTTTCTTGAAATTCAAAAATTCAGCTACTTTAGTTGTTTAACAAATTCTGCACACTGTTCTAACCTCAACAGTAATATGACAATTTATTAATGCTAAAAAAAGTTTAGACGTTGAATTCTAGGCATTTATTTAATTTGTTAGATTTAAATTACTGTTAAAAAGCGTTGGAGCCAAGGTACGTCTGCACTCATATAACTTAGAAATACACTTGTAAGTTATTGTTGGGGTGTTATTTTTGCTATATACTTGCACACGAGCACTATAACGAATTAAGGGCTTGTCCTATAAAAATATAAGATGGGAAAGTCATTACCCTCCCTTATCTCAAAAATCATCTCCTCACGCACTAACCCTGCCTAACTTAAAATTGTGTAGACATTTGCCCTAGGGATATCTCGGACTCAATAGGAGACTGACCTAAGGGGGAAGTTGATTAGAATTTGACTCTTGCTAAATCGGTATCAAAGGTTAGGGATTGAGAGGCGAAACCTCGAAGAACATTAGTTTGGCATAATTAGGCCCATTGCTTAGGCATGGATACCTTCCACTAGTCTTGCCCCTACCTGGCCGATTAACTTGTTATCAGATTCTATAACATACCCCCAGTGGATAGTCTAACCAGTTATGTGTTAATTGAATTTAAACCTGCACTCAGAAAATGATAGTTTAAAAATTAAGATTGAAACGTGTAAGGTACTCAATACTACCACTATAGCAAGTGGTTATGCGGGTCGTGATCCACAAGGAGGGACTAGCGATGGAAGCTTTTAAGTAAATTCGTTTCTTTTTGAGTTTACAAAAATATGTTAGGAATTTCTTCTTAGTTTTAGAAAAAGAAAACAAAAAGGTTAAGTTAGAAGATGTTAAGAAGATGGTAAAAGAGAAGATAATGATGATGTTGTTGTTGTTTTATTTACAAAAGAAAAAAAACTAAATAAAGAGGAGAATGTTAGTTTTAGAGTAGAATTCTAAACTAAGAATTAAAAGAAAACTAAAATTACTTACTTACCTCATTCATGCTCATATACCTTGGATCTGTTGCCACAACTTACCTAGTGTTTGAAAGCGATCAAGTATGGTGTGTAGGATCTTCCCCATTCCCGATCTACACTATGAATAAAAGAGCAAGCTAAACTAGCAAAGGAATGGTTGTTCATCACCATAGGCCATCAAGGGCACTTGCAATAGCGAAGCAGTCTCGAGGTTATCAGATTCACTTGGATTGCAAACACATCAGAGGAAAGCAATAAAAAGAAGATTAAAGAAGAAAAAAACTTTGATTTGATTCAAATAATAATGAAAGAAAATATTTACTTACACTGGTGTCACCCTCAATACAAGCTTGCTCTCATTCCTCCATGAAACTCTACTCTCCTCTCAGTTACATAAAAATAAAATTTGCATAAAAACACTAAAAATCTAAATTACAAACTATAATATAGCCTAGCCTATGTTCTCTGCTTGATCGTTCCCTGTACCATGAGAAATTTCAGTATTTATAGGCAAAAACTAAAAGGAGAGAAAGTGAGAAAATAAGGGAGCAAAACGCTCCCTGTATCTTAGTCAACTGGCCACAAAAACGTGGCTTTGGCCACATATCCATGGCCTGAGTGTGGCCAGTGGTCACTCCTGGGGGGTGCTGATCCCTGATTTCTCGATCTTCTTTTATCTCTTGCTGGATTTTCATATTTTGGTCCTGGATTTGTCGAAACCTCCTTTAATCTTTAGCTTTAACCAATTGATTTGTGAAGATTTGTTTTAACCGCTTATTCAACTAGTGTTATTTTTTTGATTTGCCCTGATCCTTGATTTGAATTTAATTCTGAATTAAATCAGAATTTGGGAGGGTTTTGGGCTCGTTTTTTCTTCCTTCTCCCTTGGTAATGGGCCTACATTTTATTAAATAAAAATAAGACTAAAGACATGATTTATTATATAATAAATATTGGAATGTTACATTATATATGCAATATAGGTGACCGATCACACCCCCACACTTATCTTTTGCTCGCCCTCGAGCAAAACATCAAAACTAATGAAATTATTAGACAACTTTCGCAGGTCACTCGATTGCACTGAGCATGTGCAACACGCCGTTAAACCCCTAGGTTACCCCTACAAAATGAGTTTTATCTCGTAAGAGTTTTCAGTGGATTACACCCACAAAATCTATAAAGAAAGAGAAACAAAGAGTTAGTATTTTTAAAAAGCATTTTGAAAGAGAAAAATATTTGAAGTATTATTATAAGAGTTCAAGTAATCTATAAGTTATAGGAAAATTGAATTTTTCATTCCTAAACTTAGTCTCTATTCAAAAACTTATTATCAATCAAAGTAAGGAGTCAAATTGTATTTCTCATTTAGTCTATTACTTTACCCTAAGTCATATGCACCTTCGTGACCGTAAAATTTTGACTAAGGGTTCTTTAGCTCTAACTATTATACCTTATTTATTTATTTATTTATTTTTTTATAATTTTGGTGGTATTATTCTTAATTTTATTAGGCTTTCTAATTTACCCATGTAACGAGTCCTTAATCAGTGACTCCCAAACTGGACGGTCTTAGGGCACCAGGTGAGAAAACGCCCCAAGGACTTAAGGATTCGGGCAAAAATTACTCAGAATTTTGAATTTTATTATATGGACCACTTTTAGATGTGAATACTCATGCTTTATGAGGCACAAATACCCTATTTAATCAGAGGATTTTTTATAAGTATATATATTTTTTTCTCTTTTTTTGTATAAGGCATAAGAATCTTTGTTTTTGAACCCTAAGTGTGTAAGTGTATAAAGCATGCATATTTAATCAAGGTAAAAATCAAGACTAAATTACTTTTTTAAATTTTCTTCCTAACTTTAGAAATCAAACAAATAATCTTATTTTGACCAAGTACAAGAAATCCTAATTATGATCTCCTATTTCTTAAACTTGACCTAATTTCTTACAAAAAATATGTTAAAATATTCTTCTCTCTTCAAAAAGTTTTTTGTTCTTTTAAGAAAGGAAAATGTTATTTTTTATTTTAAATAAAAAGAAAACTTATGTTATATTAGAACCCTCCCCCACACCTATCTCATGCATTATCTACAATGTATGAATGAATGCTTAAATGCATGAAAAGAAGAAAGGGAAGGATAATGTTACCTCAAGGTGGTGGTTCCAGTGGTGGTCGGATTGGGCCAAGCGTTGCTACCCAATTAAAATAATGTGGTGATTCACGGAACCCAACTTTATTGACCTCTTTTCTATTTACATAATTACAATCCCCAATATGAATAGGATCATAAAATATTCTATCATGAAACTTATTCTCTTTACTTGATCAGTCTTGAAAAATCATCACCGAGTTATCATAGTCATACCTATGTCCAACAAAAAATGTGACTTGGTGGAATGGTTGACTTGGGCTCAAGAACGATATGGTCGGGAACCAATACTAACTCGGGAAAATCAATTTTGGGTTCAAGAGTCAGTTTTTGTTCAAGAGTTAAGTCCAAATCTAAGAATTGAAATTCACATTATTTTTTAATCAATCAAATATAACTATCCAAAATTGGCGATTCAATTTCTAAATCTATGGGTACGAAAATAAATGTTGGCTCAGAAAATTAGTTCAAATTGGGTAAAGATACCGGAGTCAATATAGATTCGAAGACGGGAACTGAATTACAAGGTTGGGGATCGGGGTCACACTCACATTCAAGTTCAATCTCATTGAATGGAAAACTTGCCAATTTGTCCAAGGTTTGAAATTTCTCAAGCTCAAGTTTGTGTGATGAAATTGAATCTTAGTCAAAATCTTCAAGATTTCATGACTCTTTATTTTCATCAATATGGCTAGGAGTGTCAGGAATAGTCAATGATTGGATAGGGAGAGCTTTTTTTATTCTTACGCATGTTTTTCAATTGACTAAGTCTTTCTTCTATCATATTTAAAGGATTACTTTGGAATTGAATAATGGATTCGTACTCTTTTCTAAGTCGATATGTTCTTCTTAAAAAATAGAGTAAGGATCTTTGATTTGAAAATTTTTATAGAATTTTGAGTCTTCTAGAATTTAAATTCATCGCTCAAGCTCTTCTAAAGCTTCAATCCTCTTTTCTCAGTCAATTGATTCTTCTAATTGTTGTTCAGGAGAAGGAGTATATGAAGCTGGATGTTGGTAAGGTGGTTGACTGTATGACTCAAGGGAGTTGTATCCCTACTGACTCTGTGAAGATTGGTGATGATTGTTCCAGTCTTGTTCATAGTATTGAGACTGGGGCATATATTGATTCGAATAAGACCAATCCGGCATACTTGGTTGGTTAAAGTTATGATATGTCGGGTTGGTAATATCAGAGTCAAAAGAGGTCGGCGTGAAATATGGATCACTATTTGCATATGAATAATTGTAATTATAATCCATATCACCAAGATGTCAAAAACAAAAAACAAAAACAAACAAACAAACAAATAAAAAAATCTAGCCTAAGTTAGGGTAAACCTTAGACCTAAACAACTCCTAACTGGTTATACTGTCCACGGGGCGTATATTGCAGAATCTAACCATAAGTTATTTAGCTAGGTAGGGGCAAGATCAGTGGGAGGTATCCCTGCCTAAGCAATAGGCCTAATTATGCCAAACCACTAATCTTCGGGGTTTCGCCCCTCGATCCTTAACCTTAGACACATATTTGGCAATAGTCAACTTCTAACAACTTTCCCCTTAGGTCAATCCTTATTTGAGTCCAATAAGTCCTTAGGGCTAACGTCTACTCAGTTTTAGTTTGAGTTAGTGAGTGAGGAGATTGTTTGTGAGCGAAGAAAGGGTAATGACTTTCTACCTTATCTTATTTATAGGACAAGCCCTTAAATCACTTTAGCGCAACATATACATGTATATGAAAAGCAACACTTAAGCAATGCAAATAATTCAAAAGTGTTCCCATACTACATGCTATCCACATGTATCTTTGCTTCAGCACTCTTCAATAGTAATGTAAAAGATAAATGAATTAGACACGTGCCTAAATGCAAGTCTAAACTATTTTTAACATTTACAAACAATCATTTTACTGTTAAATTAAATATAGCAAAATAAATTAATAAGAAAATCTAACACATGCGGAAGCTATATTTTGTAGTGTGAAAGCACCTGCGAAAAGATCAATTAGTAGTCCATCACAAATGCCGGGAAAACACGGTTTTTGTCGCATTTGCGCTGCACAATTGTAGGCTCGATGCTCTGCCTTCTTAGGCAGAGGCACAGAGTAGCAATATGTCAACTGTAGCTCTTCGATTCCTGAATTTAGCCCTATTACACAAAAACAAAGAATAAAAGGTAAAATTATTTAAGTAAATCAAAAAAGAAATAAAAACTTACCGTCCCTCCCTGACAACGGCGCCAAAATTTGATTGACTTTAAACCTGCACACAGAAAATGATAATTTAGAAATTAAGATTGAAGCATGTAAGGTACTCAATACTATCACTATAGTAAGTGGTTATGCGGATCATGATCCACAAAGTGGGACTAGCAATGGAAGCTTTTAAGTAAGTTTGTTTCTTTTTTAGTTTACAAAAATATGTTAGGAATTCCTTCTTAGTTTTAGAAAAAGAAATCAAATAGGTTAAGTTAGAAGATGTGAAGAAGATGATAAAAGAAAAGATAATGATGTTGTTGTTGTTGTTATTGTTTTATTTACAAAAGAAAAATAAAAACTAAATAAAGAGGAGAATGTTGGTTTTGGAGTAGAATTCTAAACTAAGAATTAAAAGGAAACTGCAAATACTTACTTACCTCTTTCGTGCTCATATACCTTTGATATGTTGCTACGACTTACCTAGTATTTGAAGGCGATCAAGCATGGCGTGTAAGATCTTCCCCGTTCCTGATCTACACTACGAATAAAAGAGAAAGCTAAACTAGTAAAGGAATAGTTGTTCATCACCATATACAATCAAGGGCACTTGCAATGGCGAAGCAGTCTCAAGGCTATCAGATTCACTTGGATTGCAAACATATTAGAGGAAAGCAAACAAAAATAAGTGGAAAAATGAAGCAAAAAACCTTTATTTGATTCAAATAATAATGAAAGAAAAGACACTTACACTGGTATCACCCTCAGTACAAGCTTGCCTCATTCCTCCATGAAACTCTCCTTTCCTCTCAGTTACATAAAAAAACTAAAAACCTAAATTGCAAACTATAACATAGTCTAGCCTATGTTCTCTGCTTGATCGTTCCCTGTTCACTGAGAAATCCCAGTATTTATAGGCAAAAACCAGAAGGGGAGAGTGTGAGAAGATAGGGGAGCAAAACGCTCCTTGTATCTTAACCAACTGGTCGTGTAAACGCGAATTTGGCCACGTTTTCGCGGCTTGGGTATAGCCAAGTGGCCACACCCGGGGGGTACTGATCCTTGGTTTCTCAATCTCCTTTTATCTCTTGCTGGATTTTCAGATTTTGGTTCTGGATTTGTCGAAACCTCCTTTGATCTTTGGCTTTAACAAATTGATTTATGAAGATCTGTTTTAACCGATTGTTCAGCTGGTTTTATCTTCTTTGATTTTTCCTGATTTGCCTTGATCCTTGATTTGAATTTAATTCTGAATTAAATCAGAATTTGGGTGGGCTTTGGGCTCGTTTTCTCTTCCTTCTCCCTTGGTAATGGGCCTACATTTTATTAAACAAAAATACGGCTACATACATGATTTATTATCCAATAAATATGGGAATATGATATTATACATGCTGCATAGGTGACCGATCAGGAATCGTCTAGGTCTAAGGTCTACTCTAACTTAGGCTAGATTTTTCTTTGTTTTTGTTGTTTTTTTTTTTGTTTTTGTTTTTGACATTTTTGTGATATGGATTACAATTACAATTATTCCAATGCATATAGTGATCCATACTTCACACCTACCTCTTTTCATTCGGATATTACCAACCCGATATTTCATAACTTTAATCATCCAAGTATATTGGATCGGTCTTATTCGAATCAATATATACCCCAACCCTAGTATAATGAACAAGATTGAAATGATCATCACCACTCTTCACTGAGTCAGTTGGGATACAGCTCCCCCGAGGTATGATATCAATAACCTGACTAACATTCAGCTTTGTATACTCAATATCAAGATCAACATATAGAACAGAAATCTTCTTTAGAAAAGTGTTTTGAAGCCTTTCTTGGGTGCACATGACAATTCCAAATCTCGACGGACTTATTACTCGCAAAAAATTCCCAAGTCCAAGATCCTTGCTCCATTTTTTGAGTCCCATGATTGGTCACATATATTGCATATATATTGTCACATTACCATGTTTATTATCTAATAAATCCTATTAAAAATTCTTATTTTATTTAATAATGTGCAGGCCCATTGCTAAAGGAGAGGGAAGAGAAACGAGCCCAAAAGCCTATCAAAATTTTGTTTTAATTAAGAATTAATTCAAAATCAGATAATCAGGGCAAATCAAGGCAAATCAGAGAAGATAAAATCAGTTGAAAACTAGTTAAGATAAATCTTCACAAATCAATTTGTTAGAGCCAAAGATTAAAGGCAGTTTCGTCAAAATCTCAGACCTAAACTGAAAATTCAGCTAAAGTTTAATGAAAATCGAGAAACCAGAGACCCGTGCCCCACAGGTGAGGCCACCTGGCCACACTCAGGCTACGAAAACATGGCCAAAGCCACGTTTCTGTGGCTTTGTTGAGGAAGTTGGGGGAGCGTTTGCTCCCCCTATCTTCGTACGCTCTCCCCTGTTTGGTTTTGCCTATAAATACTAGGTTTTTCAGAGACTACGGGAACGATCAAGCAGAGATAGGTTTTTAGGCCAGTTTTTCATTCTTTTTAGTGTAGGTTTTTATTTTCATTTTATATAATTTCTATTTCTTTGTAAGCATAGATTAGACTGAGATTCATATAAGTAAGAGAGAGAAACTTATGTTGAGAGTAACACCGATGTAACCTCCTCCTTTCTTTTATAGTTTCTACAAGCAATCAAAAATAACATCATTTTGCTTTTCTTTATTTATATGTTCTTCTTTTTTCTAGTTTTCCTCTTTTGATTTTAATGAATGTCCAAGTGAACCTAAAAGCATCAGTATAGCCATGTTAGTGTGAGTGCCACCAATATTTCATAATGATGTTCTCCTCCTCAAGAATTTGTATCATTTTATTCGTCTTGATGACGTAATGTGAATGGGGACTGAGCTCAATCTTATGGGTTATACGTTGATCGCCTCCGAAGCAGTGTAAAACATGCAAGGTTTTCAGGTAAGTCTTCAACTAGAGGAGGTAAGTATTTCTTTTAGTTTTTTTTTCTTTTCTTTTAACTTTTAGTTTAGATCACCAACACCACAATCTCCCAATTCTTTTATCACTATTTTTAATTTCTTTGTATAAATATATTTTCTGTTTTCTCCACCTTCTCAATCCATCACTTTCTTCTTAACTTAACGTTAACTTATTTTTTTCTTTTTTTTTAAAGAACTAAAAGAAGATCTTTAACCATTGATTGTAACTTAAAAGAGAACTTGCTAAAAAAGCTTCTATCGCTAGTCCCTCCTTGTGGATCATGACCTGCATAGCCACTTGCTATAGAGATAGTATTGAGTACTTGCACATTCTATTCTTAAGTTATGAAATTCTATATTTTTGTGTGCAGTAAAAACATCAATCAAATTTTAGCGTCATTGCTGGAGAGGGACGGCAAGTTATTCTTTTTAGATTTACATTTTTGATTAACTTTCTTCTTTGTTCTTAGTCTACAGGTTTAACAATAAGAAAATTTTTGCTGCAGTGGACATATAAGTGGTCCTGAACTCTGCTCTAGAAAGCAGAGCCCAGAAGCTATCAGATTTGCTACAT
Source organism: Agave tequilana (assembly GCA_038442645.1). Lineage (NCBI taxonomy): Eukaryota > Viridiplantae > Streptophyta > Magnoliopsida > Asparagales > Asparagaceae > Agave > Agave tequilana. Next base: position 131,663 of record JAVJIF010000243.1, on the reverse strand, counting down.
TCCAATGGCAATCTGAGTGAACTACTAGCCTGTATTTTTGCAGGTTGGCTGAATTGCAAAACTAAAATTCTGTAGCAATTTATTTTCTTGTTTGTCTCACTATACATACTTTCTAACCTCAATAGTAAAATGATGTTTGTTAAATGCTAAAAATGGTATAGACTTTGCATTTAGGCACGTGTCTAATTCGTTTACATTTTATATTACTATTGAAGGGTGCTGGAGTAAAAGGTATGTATGCATAGCATATAGTTTAGGAAACATTCTTGAGTGATTATTTACTTATTGAATGTTACTTTTATATATCCTGCACACTTTGCACAATTAATCTTAAGGGCTTGTCTTATAAACAAGATAAGGTGGGCAAGTCATTACCCTCTCTTAGCCCACAAACAATCTCCTCACTTACTAACACAAGCCTAACTAAAACTGAGTAGACATTGGCCCTAGGGACATCTCGGACTCAATAGGAGACTGACCTAAGGTGAAAGTTAATTAGAATTTGACTCTTGCCAAATCGGTGTTAAAGGTTGGGGATTGAGCGGCAAAACCCTGAAGGTTAGTGGTTTGGCATAATTAGGCCCGTTGCTTAGGCACCAGTATCTACCACTAATCTTACCCCTACCTGGCTGATTAACTTGTGGTCAGATTCGATAATATACCCCCTGTGGCAGTCAAACCAGCTAGGAGTCATCTAGTTCTAAGGTTTACCATAACTTAGATTAGATTTTTTTTTTTTTTTTTGTTTATTTGTTTGTTTCTCCTTATTTGATTTTGATAATTCTTGTGTGATATGGCTTATAATAACAATTTTTCTAATTTTAATGGTAATCCATATTTCACCCAATTTGACTCAGATAATTCCAATCAGATTTTTTACAATACGAACCAACTAAATACACCGGGTTGGACTTACCCAAATCAATACAAACCATGCTCCAATCTTATGACCATAATTTCCAAAATAATTCCAACTTTTCACAGAGTTCACCTCCCCCGAGTCTAATTTTCAACCAACTTGTCCTCCTTATCCACCCTGTCCACAATTTTCATAATATTTATTCCCCAATTTTGCTTCCTATACTTCTTTTCTGGACCAACCCATTGAAGAAAAATCCGAGCTAGAAAAGAGTATAGAAGTCATGCAAGAGGCCGAACAAAAATTTTTGGCCTCCCCAATTCCATAATATTTCCAAGATTCATACTCAGTTCCACCAGTTCAAAATAGAAAACCATCAATCTTGAAAATGAGTATGTGTGAGTCCGAGCAACAATCACAAAATCTGATGGACTCACGATTTCACCACAAATTCTAAAACAAAACTTCATCTTTTCAAGTCCACTCGCAACAAAATGATGAACAATCGACTGTGAAAAGTTGCTTGAAGCCATGACTCAGGCTCAAATCACTCATAATCATGACATAGATATAATGGTCAAAACTCTCCATTCTCACCCTTCGACCATTTCTGATGTCGCTAACCATTTTGTCAGAGCGAAAGAATGATGTTGCTTTAGAAAATAAGATTCCATTTTAGCACACCCATTTGAACTTGCCCAAAGTCTAAATTTTGAAAATCACATTGACATTTTGGCAAGTTATCCCTTTCCTCAAATTGAACTTGATAATGAATATAATCTTTAACCTCAACTTTTTAATTCAATTATACTTCCTGATTCAATAATGACTTCGGTGTCTTCATCTGATTTCAATCCTTCTCCAGAGTCCATATTGGATCCTGTGCCTGTCCATCGGGAAATTGAATCATCAATCTTTTATGATCATCATATTGAACTTGATGAATTTCATGCTTTTGAAAGTCCTATTGACAAATTGGCAAGTTCTCATTTTTACGAAATTGAACTCAATGAGGAATGTGACCTTGAGTCTCAAATTTGTGATCTAGTTCAAATTTCTGAATCAATATTGACTCCTATTTTGCTACCTGATTTGAGCAATATTTTAGAGTCAGTTTTGATTCCATACCTGTCATTCTTGAACTTGAATCACAAATTTCAGAAAGTCACATTCCATTGTGGGAAAATGAATGTAGACTTGAGTTTCAACTTCTTAATTTGGACCCACTTTCTGAACAAATTTTGACTCCTAAACCTTTACTTGATTTCAGTCATTTTCCTGAGTCGATTGTAGTTCATGCCCTTCCTGATTCAAGATCAATCGTTTCATCTTTTAATACTCCATTTTGGGATAGAGGTGTTGATAATAATGGCTCTGAAATTAGTTTAAAATTTGAAAATTAGATGGGGTAAAATTCTTAATAAAAATCACTCATATATACATCATTTTAGTGGGTTATATTAGAGAGGTTTCTGGTGGGTTCCTCCGAACTCCACGCAAATTAGATTGGGCCGTATTTCATGGACCAATCAGACAACCGCCAGAACTACCACCTTAAGATAATATTTTTCTTCTCTTTCTTCTTTTTCATTCATCTATGCATTAATTCATACATTGAGGACAATGCATGAGATAGGTGTGGGGGAAGGTTCTAACATAACTTAGATTTTCCTTCTCTTATTTAAAAAAAATTATTATGAACATTTTCTTTACTTTTAAAAAAAAATTTTGAAAATAGGAACAATATTTTGACATATTTTTTGTAAGAAATTAAGTCAATTTTAAGGAATAGGAGAATCATAATTAGGATTTCTTATACTTGGTCAAAATAAGATTATATGTTTGATTTCCAAGGTTAGGAAGATAACTTGGAAAAGGAACTTAGTCTTGATTTTTACCTTGATGATATATGCATCATTTATACACTTACACACTTAGGGTTCAAAAACAAAAATTCTTATGCTTTATTAAAAAAAGAAAAAGAAAAAGAAAAAAGTAAAAGAAAAAGAAAAAGAAAAAATATATAAATAAAAATCCTCATATTAAGCTGGGTATTTGTGCCTCATAAAACATAAGTATTCACGCTTAAAAGCGGTTCATATAATAAAATCCTTAGTTTTGTGGCCTTATTTGCTCGAGTTCTTAAGTCCATTGGGTGTTTTCTCACCAGTGCCCTAAGACCTTTTGGTTTGGGAGTCACCGATTAAAGGCTCGTTACATTGGCAGATTAGAAAGCCTTAGAACTAAGGAATAATATCACCAAAAAATAAAAAAATAAAAGAGAAAAAATAATAAGGCATAAGAGTTAGTTAAAGAACCTCGAGTCAAATTTCATGGTCACAAAGGTGCATATGACTTAGGATAAAATAATAGATTAGATGAGAAATACAGTTTGACTCCATGCCTTGGCTGATGAACAAGTTTTTGAATTAAGACTAAGTTTAAGAATGAAAAGTTCAATTTTCCTATAACTTATAGATTACTTGAACTCTTACAATAATACTTCAAATGTTTTTCTCTTTCAAAATGCTCTTCGAAAATACTAACTCTTTTTTTCTTTCTTTATGGATTTTGTGGGTATAACCTACTGAAAACCCTCACGAGACAAAACTCATCCTCTACGAGAAACCTAAAAGTTTAACGGCTTGTTGCACACGTTTAGTGCAATTGCGTGACCTGCGAAAGTGGTCTAATAATCTTTGGTTTAGTTTTGTTGTTTTGCTCGAGGACGAGCAAAAGATAAGTGTGGGGGTGTGATCGGTCACATATATTACATATATATTGTCACATTACCATGTTTATTATCTAATAAATTCTATTAATAATTCTTATTTTTATTTAATAATGTACAGGCCCATTGCTAAAGGAGAGGGAAGAGTAACGAGCCCAAAAGCCCATCAAAATTCTGATTTAATTGAGAATTAATTCAAAATCAGAAAATCAAGGATATTCAAGGCAAATCAGAGAAGCCAAAATCAGTTAAAAACTTGTTAATACAAATCTTTACAAATCAATTGGTTAAAGCCAAAGATCAAAGGCAGTTTTGTCAAAATCCCAGACCTAAACTGAAAACCAGCTGAAGTTAAATGAAAATTGAGGAATCAGAGACGCGTGCCCCCGGGTGTGGCCACCTGGCCACACCCAGGCTGCAGAAACGCGGCCAAAGCCGCATTTTCGTGACTTTATTGAGGAAGTTGGGGGAGCGTTTGCTCTCCCTATCTTCGTACACTCTCCTCTATTTGGTTTTGCCTATAAGTACTGGGTTTTTCAGAGACTACGGGAACAATCAAGCAGAGATAGATTTTTAGGCCAGTTTTTTATTCTTTTTAGTGTATGTTTTTATTTTTATTTTATATAATTTTTATTTCTTTGTAAGTATAAGTTCGACTAAAATTCATGTAAGTAAGAGAGAGACTTATGTTGAGAGTGACACCGATGTAACCTCCTCCTTTTTTTCATAGTTTCTACAAGCATCCAAAGGTAACATCTTTATGCGTTTCTTTGTTTATATGTTCTTCTTTTGTCTACTTTTCCTCTTTTGATTTTGATAAATGTCCAAGTGAGCCTAGAAGCATCAGTATAGTCATGTTTGTGTGAGTGCCACCGATATTTCATGATGATGTTCTCCGCTTCAAGATCCCGTATCATTTCATTCTTGTTCATCTTGATGATGTAATGTGAATGGGGACTGAGCTCGATCTTATGGGTTATGCGTTGATCGCCTCCGAAGTAAGGTAAAATATGCAAGGTTTTCAGGTAAGTCATCAACCTGAGGAGGAAAGTGTTTCTTTTAGGTTTTTTTCTTTTCTTTTAACTTTTAGTTTAGATCACCAATACCACAATCTCTCAATTCTTTTATCACTCTTTTTAATTTCTTTGTATTAATTTATTTTCTATTTTCTCCACCTTCTCAATCTATCACTTTCTTCTTAACTTAACTTTAACTTATTCTTTTTCTTTTCTTTTAAAAAACTAAAAGAAGATCTTTAGCCATTGATTGTAGCTTAAAAGAGAACTTGCTAAAAAGCTTTCATCGCTAGTCCATCCTTGTGGCTCACGACCCGCATAGCCACTTGTTATAGCGGTGGTATTGAGTACTTGTACATTCTATTCTTAAGTTCTGAAATTCTGTATTTTGGCGTGCTGGTAAAAACATCAATCATCCCACCACAGCAAGAAGAACCTATTGGTTTAGAAAATAGTATGAAATACTTGATTCAAAGTCAAAATTCTTTGAACCAATCCATCAATATGTTAAAACCACAATTAAGACGTTGGGTTAATGCAAATGATAAGGAAGTGGAAACTCTCTCTACCAATCTTTGACTATTCCTGACACTTTTAGTCATATTGATGAAAATTAAGAATCATGGTATCTTGAAGACTTAGACCAAGATTCAATTTTACCACAAAATCTTGAACTTGACCGATATTAACCCATTGGCAAATTGACAAGTTTTCATTTTAATGAAATTAAATTTGAACATGAATGTGACCCCGACCCACAACTTTATGATTGAATTCTAATTTTTGAATCTATCTTAACTCTGGTATCCTTAGCCAAGTTGGACTCATTTTCTGAGCCAACATTGATTCCTGTATCCATAGATTTTGAATTTGAAACACCACCTTTGGATAGTCACATTTCATTTATGGGAAAAGAATGTGAAATTAAGTTCTTTAATTTGGACCAAACTCTTGAACCGAATCTGACTCTTGAATCCAAACTTAATTTTAGTCAATTCTATGAGTCAGTATTGGTTTTAATTCCTTTCATTCCCGAGCTCAAATCAACTACAACACTGAATAGCATTCCATTGTTGGACCAAGGTATAGAAAGTTATAACTCAGTGATGATATTCGAAAAATGGTTATATAATCGGGATAAATTTCATGATAGAATCTTGCATGATGCTATTTATATTCGGGAGTATAACAATGTAAATAAAAAAGAGGTCATCAAAGGTGGGTTCTTTGATAATCCACATTATTTAGATTGGATAGCAACGCTTGACCCAATCCGACCACCACTGAAACCACCACCTTGAGGTAATATTTTTCCTTCCCTTTCTTCTTTTTCATGCATATACACATTCATTCATATATTGAGGACAATGCATAAGATAGATGTGGGGGGTGGGTTCTAATATAGGTTTTCTTCTTTTCTTTTATATAAAAAATCTTTTATTTTCTTTTCTTTTAAAAACTTTTTGAATAGAGAAACAATATTTTGACCTATTTTTTGTAAGAAATTAAGTTAATTTTAAGAAATAGGAGAATCATAATTAGGATTTCTTATACTTAGTCAAAATAAGATTATTTGTTTGAATTCTAGGGTTAGGAAAAAAAATTTTAGAAATGTAATTTAGTCTTGATTTTTATCTTAATGAAATATGCATACTTTACACAGTTACACACTTAGGGTTCAAAAATAAAGGTTCTTATGCCTTAAAAAACGAAAAAAAGAAATATATATATACATATATCAAAAATCCTCTGATTAAGCTTGGTATTTGTGCCTCATAAAGCATAAGTATTCCCGCATAAAGTGGTCCATATAGTAAATAAAACCCTTAGTTTTGTAGCCTTGTTTGTTCGAGTCCTTAAGTCCTTAGGGCATTTTCCCCTTGTGCCCTAAGACCGTTCGGTTTGGGAGTCACCGACTAAAGGCTCGTTACATGGGTTGATTAGAAAGCCTAATAGAGCTAAGGGATAATACCATCAAAAATATGAAAAATAATGCAAAAGAATTAGAATTAAAGAATTCCGAGTCAAAATTTCACTGTCACAAAGGTCCTTATAACTTAGGTTAAAACAATAGACTATATGAGAAATGCAGTTTTGCTCTTAAACTTGATTGATAACAAGTTTTTGAATAGAGACTAAGTTTAGGAATGAAAAGTTCGATTTTCCTATAACATATAGATTACTTAAATTCTTGTAAGAATACTTCTAATAATTTCTCTTCTTTTCAAAGTGTGTTTTCAAAAATATTAACACTTTATTTCTCTTTCTTTATGGATTTTGTGGGTGTAATCCACTGAAAATTCTCACGAGAGAAAACTCGTTCTCTAAGGGTAACCTAGAGGTTTAATGACTTGTTTCACGTGCTAAGGACAGCTGTGATTCCTACAAAAGGAGTTAAGTTAGTTTTGTTTTATTGTTTTGCTCGAGGACAAGCAAAAGATAAGTGTGGGTGTGTGTTTGGACACATATATTGCATATTTATTATTACATTCCTACATTCACTCTGTAATAAGTCATGTAATTGTACTGTCTTAATAACTAATTTGTGAAGGATATGATGGCAGAAGATAAATCACAAATTTAGGCCAACTAAATCAAATTCTTGGGAGGATTTAAATCACAACTGAAGATTGAGCATATCAAAGAGGATAAACCCAGATCTTCAGTTAAAATCAGATTTTTGAAGATCTAGTTGGTTAGCCTGGAGAATCAATGAGGATAAATAACAATAGAGGAAAATCTAGAAGTTCAAAAGCAACCCTATTAATATACAAAGGGTATCTAAAGGATTGGGATGGAGAATCAATGAGGATAAATAACAATAGAGGAAAATCTAGAAGTTCAAAAGCAACCCTATTAATATACAAAGGGATCTAAAGGATTGGGATGTATATTCAAACGATTTAGATAGATAAGACAAAATCCAACTGAAGATCAAGGGAATAAATATTAATCTCTAACCTTATCCCCAACCTTATCAGATGATCTTTTCTATTGGCAAGTGATTTTGTCCATATCTCTAACCTTATCTCTAACCTTATCGGAAGATCTTTTTTGTTGGGCTAGCGATTTGATCTCATCCTCTAGCGTGCTCTACATTTCCCACTTCTCCTATAAATACCTGCAAATTCAGAGGCAAAAAGGCACCACTCCAGCAGAGAGTTAGGATTAGGCTATTCTTTAATTTTTGTTTAGAATTTTTTTTTCAAATATAATTTTATGGTTTCTTTAAAGCTTAGGTTAAAGAGATTGCGTGAGAGAAGGAGAGAAAGAGTTGTATTGAAGTAACAACCAATATAATTTTTAACCTTCTTCGTTGTGCTCGATCAAACCGAAGCTCTGCTTTCATGTTCTTCTTTTCTACTGCTTCGCTTTATTTCAAGGTAAACTTCATATAGATTCAAGGTATGTTAATGTACACAAATTTAAATACTCTTTCTTTAATTCTTTTCATCATTTCATTTCTTCTTCATTAACTTCGTCTTCTCTTTTTTTTCTTATCAACAAAACCATCTTCTTCTTTCTTTTGGATTATCTTTAACTATTTTTGTTTTCTTTTAAAGCTGAGAAAAGAGAGATTAACTAGTTTTTATAAATTAAAAGAAGAAACTTGCATAAACGCTTTCATCGCAGTCTCTCCTTGTGGATCATGATCTGTTAGCCTTATGATTGCCGAAAAATAAAGATAAGTTAAAGTTAGAAGATTGTTATTTGAAAGTTGGTGGTGTCTCTGCTTTTTCACAATTTATCCGCGGTAGCAAAGGGCTATGCGGGTCGAACCCACAGGAAGGAATGCGATAGAAGTTTTTCGGTATCTTTTTACAAACTAGATTGGTTGGGTTATTCTTCTTTGTGTTAAAAGAAAAATACTATGTTCAGTGTTAGAAGTAGAAAAAGGATGAAGATAGAGTTGGATTAAAAATTAAGATTTTGAAAATATTAAGGAACAAGGCTTACTAATCATCTATTACCACTAACTTCTAACATATGCTACATTAAATTTCACTTTGAATCATAAAAATTATACCTTAGAATTGCATTCAATGCAAGTAAGATACATAAAATGGAGAAACTTTATTTGAAATAATCACTAAGCACGACCTAACATTAAACTATCAATGTTTCCAAAGCATAGAATAAGAAGAATAAGTAACATTAAACTATTAAGACTATCTAAGTATAGAATAAGAAAAACCATTAGGAAGTATTAGCAAATAATAGATTTAATTATTGTCATATGCATTCAAGAGTATTAGCTATTTCTAGGGTTTAAGCATGCATAGGATCCAATCAGTTTATTCTAACATAGAACTAGAAGAAGTGGTGGAAGAGACTAGTAAACTATAAAGAAGACTAGCAAGATGAAAACTAAAGAAAGTATGGTATATGAGAAAGCAAGTAAATAAAAATATATTGGAAAGAAAAACCTTTTTATTTATATTGTCACCTTCAATTACAAAGAGCCTCCTTCTTATTTACAAAGCTTGAACTCGAAGTAGAACTAGAACTAGAACTAAAATCAAAAAATTACAAAAGAAATTTGGAGAAGAGACTAAAAGAAAATTCCTAAATTATAATCTCTGATGTGGAGATGCTTGATTATGAGAGACTTTAGCTCTTTAAATAGGCCTCAAAGCTAATCACACTAGGATACAAATTAGAAGGTTTCTTAATTCAATATGGAAAATTCAATTGTGCAGCAAGTTGGCGTGTTGATTGCTAAATATGACTCACCAAACGGCTGAATTGGATAGAATGGTAAACATAAGAACTTCAATTCCTCTTTCTGTATCATCTTGAATCATCAAATTTGAATATCTGTAGCGAAAGTTATGATCCAAAAAATAAAATGTGTACAATCTGAATCCGAGTGTGAATTGAATTTGAACTCCATTTAATTTGAATTATCCTCCTTATACCTATTAGGATTAGCTTTATCCCATCGATTTCAAGAATTATATCTTCTGATTTTGAATTTGAATTGTGAAGATGACGATTTATCCTTTCCTCCTCCTAATTTCAAATTGATTTAAATTGAAATCCAAATTTAGATAGGATTAGGGATAAAATAGAAGCTTTTTGTATCCTTATCTTTTCATTTATGTAACTACACATCATAATCAAAACGAAGGTTAAATAACAATGTTAAATAAAGAATAATTAAGGATCAATGTGCAAATATGATGATAATAATGAAAAAATGAGATGCAATCACACCCCCACACCTATCTTTTGATTATTCTCGATCAAAATTAAAAAGAAAAACTAAACTAACCTAACTCACTTTCGTAGGAATCATGATTGTACTTAGCATGAGCAACAAGCCGTTAAACGTCTAGGTTACCCATAGAGGACGAATTTTGTCACATGAGGGTTTTCATTGAATTTCACCGACAAAATTCATAAAAAAAGAAAAATAAAGTGTTACTGTTTTCAAAATTCATTTTTGAAATTGAGAAAATATTTAAAATATTTTTGTAAAAATCAAGTAATCTATAAATCTTAGGATCAATTAATTATTCGTTCCTATACTTAATCTCAATGTGAATATTCATTATCAATCTAGGATAGGATTATAACTGAATTTCTCACTTAATCTATTATTTTAGACTAGGTCATATGCACCTTTTGTGATCGTGAATTTTATTTTAACTCGAGATTGTTCAACTTTAACTCTATATATATATATATATATATATATATATATATATATATATATATATATATATATATATATATATATATATATATATATATATATATATAACTTTTTTCTCCTTTTTTCTTTGTTTCTGAAAGAAGTTCAGAGTATTACCATTTCGTTGCCCTTTGAGCACTTTTTTTTTAATATGCATAACTAATCTAATTTTCTTCTGTGCAAGTATCAAGGCTTCTTGAGGCACCTAACTAATTGATTATTAAATGTGTTAATATATTATATTTATATATTTTTTCTTTTTTTCCCCTCAAACTTACCTAATTACCTTTCGCATAAATACCAAGGCTTTCTTAGGCTAAAGCACCTAGCTAATCAATAATTAGATTTATTTATTTTATAGATTTTTTTAAGACACAAGAGTCTTTGTTTTGAATCTCAAGTTTTTGTAAGTGTATAAAGTATGTATATTTCATCATGGTAAAAATCAAGACTAAATTATTTTTTCAATTTTTCCTCCTAAACCTAAATTAAACAAATAATCTTTTTTTCACCAAGTAGTAAGAAATCCTCATTATAATTTTTCTATTTCTTAAGATTAACTTAATTACTTACAGAATTAAATCAAAATATTATTCTCTTTTTAAAAAGTTTTTTTTAATTTTTTTTACCTATGTTAGTATGTTAGTGAACCCTCCCCCATACCTATCTCATGCATTGTCCTCAATGTATGAAAGAATGCATGAATGCTTGAAAAAGACAAAAGGGAAGGCAAAATATTATCTCAAGGTGGTGGTTCTGGTGGTGGCCGTATTGGGCCAAGCAATGCTACCCAATCTAAATCTTGTGGATCATCGAGGAACCTACCTCTTATGACCTATTTCTTATGTACATTGTTATTATACCATAAGTGAATAAGATCATGCAAGACTCTAACATTAAAACTATCTCGATTGTATGACCAAGTTTGAAAAATTATCTCGCAGTCATAAGTGTCTACACCTTGGTCCAACAATAGAATGTGACTTGATAATGTGATTGATTTGAACTCAAGAATGATAGGTTCGGAAACCAATACCGGCTCGGGAAAATCAAATTTAGGTTCGAGAGTCGGGATTGATTCAAGAGTGGGCTCTAAATCAAAGAACTTATGTTACATTCATGAGCCATCAAATGAATGTGACTATCCAAAATAGGTGATCCAATTTCATAATATACAGGCACTGAAATTAATGTTGGCTCGGGAATTATATCCAAATTAGGTAAAGACACTGGAGTCAATATAGATTCAAAGTTTGGAATTAAATCACAAACTTGAGGATTAGGTTCACATTCACAATCAAGTTCAATCATATTGAAGTTAAAACTTGCCAATTTGTCCAATGGTTGGGATTGGTTAAGTTCAAGTTGGTACGATGAAATTGAATCTTGATCAAGGTCTTCAAGACACAATGATTCTTGGTTCCCATTAAGTTTGTTAGAAAGGGCAATGTTGTTTGAAATTCTACGAATTTCCTCAATCATTGAATTTTTCAAACTTTGCATACCATCTATTTTTGCTTCTAATCTATCAAGGGGATTATTTGGGACAGAGTCATGTATTCCATACTGTTTCCCAGTTCATTGGTTCTACTTGTTGTGGTGGGACTTGAAAGGTATAGTAAGGATCCTGAATTTGAAAATTTTGATGGACTCGTGCATGTTCTATTGTTTTAAGTTCTCATCGAGCTGTTCTAAGATTTTCATCTTAATTTTTCGGTCGATTGATTTTTCTGTTGGTTGCTTGGGAAAGAAAGTATATGACGATGATTGTTCAAAAGGTGGTTGACAATATGACTTGGGGGCATTGTATCCCCATCGACTCGGTAAAGAGTAGATATGATTATTTTTATTATAATAATGGGATTGGGACATGTGTTGATTAGGATAAGACCAACACGCCATACATGGTTGGTTAAAATTTGTTGATGAAAGTTAGTCCATGTCGGTTTGGTGTAATCCAGATTGAAAGAAGTTTGAGTAAAATATGGATTATTATTAAAGTTAGAAAAATTGTGGTTAGGATTCATATCAGTCAAGAATTGTTAAAACACACAAAGAAAAAAAAATCTAACCTAAGTAGGGTAGACCTTAGACCTAGACAACTCTGAACAGGTTAGACTGTCCACGGGAGATATATTATAGAATCTAACAACAAGTTAATCAGCAAGGTAGGTGGCAAGATCAGTGTGAGGTATCTGTGCAAAAGCGACGGGCTTAATTATATCAAACCACTGTTCTTCGAGGTTTCGCCTCTTAATCCCCTGCCTAGTCACCAATTTAGTAAGAGTTAAATTCTAACAACTTCCTTCTTAGGTCAATCTCCTAATGAGTCTGAGATGTTCCTATGGCCAATGTCTACTCAATTTTAAATTAGGATTAAATTAGTGAGCATGGAGATGGTTTGTGGGCCAAATGAGGGTAATGACTTTCCTACCTTATCTTTTTATGGATTTATCCTTAACTCGTTTTTGTGCGATGTATGCAAGTATATAGATAAGTAATCACTTAAAGCAACTGTAAATCACCAAAATGTGTTTTCTAATCTAGATGCAATGCACACGTACTTTATCTCCAGCACTCCTCAGCAGTAATTTAAAATAAACAGAATTAAACGAATGCCTAGGATGCAATGTCTAACCTTGTTTTAAATAATTATACGCATAAATTACTGTTGAATTAAAAATAATGAAGAAAAATTAACCACTTAGTAAATAAAGAAAATACCATTTCCTCCTCGGCAACGGTGCCAAAATTTGATTGCAAAAAAATGGGAATAAGTTAAAGTTAGAAAGTTGTTATTTGATTGTAGGTGGTGTCTCTGCCTTTGGCAATTTATCCGCGATAGAAAGGGCTATGCGGGTCGAATCCATATGGAGGAAAGCGATAAAAGCTTTTTGGTATCTTTTTACAAACTAGATTGGTTAGGTTATTCTACTTTGTGTTAAAAGAAAAATACTATGTTAAGTGTTGGATTAAAAAAATTAGGATTTTGAAAATATTAAGGAGCAAGGCTAACTAATCATCTAACACCACTAACTTACTAACCTATGCTAGATTAAACTACATTGTGAATCATAAAAATTGTACCTTATAATTGCATTCAATTCAAGTAAGACACATAAGATGGAGAAACCTTATTTGAAATAATCACTAAACAAGACCTAACATTAAACTATCAAAGTTTTTTAAGCATAAAATAAGAAGATTAACCAACATTAAACTATCAAAGCTATCTAAGCATAGAATAAGAAAAATCATTGGGAAGTGTTAGCAAATAATAGATTTAATTATCGTCATGTGCCTTCAAGAGTATTAACTATTTCTAGAGTTTAAGCATGCATAGAATCCAATCGGTTTATTCTAACATAGAATTAGAAGTGGTGGTGGAAGAGACTAGCAAACTATGAAGAAGACTAGCTACTCAAGAAGAAAATTAAAGAAAGCATGGTAGATGAGAAAGCAAGTAAATAAAAATAAATTAGAAAGAAAAATCTTGTTATTGATATTGTCACCTTCAATTACAAAGAGCCTCCTTTTTTCTACAAAGCTTGAACTAAAAGTAGAATTAGAACTAGACTAGAAATAGAATATAAAAATTGCAAAAGAAATTTGGAGAAGAGACTAAAAAAAAATTCCTAAATTATGATCTCTGATGTGGAGATGCTTAATTATGAGAGACTTCAACTCTTTAAATAGACCTCAAAGCTAATCACACCAGGATACAAATTAGAAGGTTTCCTAATTCAATACGGGAATTCAATCCTGCAGCAAGTTAGCATGTTGATCACTGAATATGATTTACAGATGGCTGAATTGGACAGAGTGGTAAACATAAAAATTGTAGCCCTTCAAGTCCTCGTTTTGTAGCATTTTGAATCATCAGATTTGAATATCTGTAGTGAATGTTATGATCTGAAGACTAAAAAGTGTACAGTCTAAATCCAAGTCTGAATTGGTTTTGAACTCCATTTAATTTGAATTATCCTTCTTATCCCTATTTGAATTAGCTTTATCCCATCCATATTCTAAAAGTATATCTTCTAATTTTTAATTTAAATTCTGAAGATGATGATTTATTCTTTCCTCCTCTTGATTTTAAATTGATTTAAATTGAAATCTAAATTTAGATAGGATTAAAGATAAAATAGAAACTTCTTGTATCCTTATCTTTCCCTTTAAGTAATTACACATCATAATATAAAAGAGGGTTAAATAGAAATATTAAATAAAGAATAATTAAGGATAAATGTGCAAATGTGATGATAATAATGCAAAATTGAGATGCAATCACCTTAGGCCACATCTGGGTTGCAGATCCGCGGCCAAAGCTGTGGATCCATTGCTTGGTTGTAGAGATAAGGGGAGCGTTTACTATCCCTATCTGCTCATGCTCTCCCACCTCTGATTTTTCCTATAAATACTGAGAAATTCTTGTTGAGAAGGGATGAGGATTAGGAGTAAATTTTTTCTTTATTTTTAAGGTTTAGGATCGTTGTTAGACAGTTTATGTGAAGTTGTATCTCAGTTTTTAATTTGTAGTTCAGTTCAGAAACAATGTGAGAGAGAGAAAGAGTGATTGTAATCCGATGTTGAAGTGATATCAATAAAGATTCAGATTTATTTCATTTCCAACTCACGGGTATGTTGCATTTCAATTCAATGTTTTCTTTCTTAGTAATGAGTAGCTAAATCTCTTCCTTCTTTGGCTCATTGATCTCTCCTCTATAGTTTAATCTTGATCGATTTTAATGTAAAAGACCCAATTGAATCATTTGAATGCCTTAACTAAGTTTCGCTTATTGCAAGTGTTCTTGAAGGCACATGAGGATGGGATTGGATTTTGAACTTACTCTTGAAGTTAATCTTTAAAAAAGAACTTGTTTTTATTTCATGCTTACTTTAATGCTTTGATGGTTTAACTTTTAACTCAAAGAAAGATTTCAAAACTAAAGTTCGATTTCTAAAAGGAACTATCTTATGTGTTGTACTTGATCTCTTTTAAGTACAAAACTAAAACTTTTGCCTATGATCTCATTGAGGCACTTAAACTTTCAAGAGAAAAATTTAGAGCTGGGTAAAGATTAATGAGCTTGAATCTCTCTTTATTAAATATAAATAAAAATTACTATCAAAGTTTTCTTCAAAAATCACTTTTTCCAAAACCTATTCTAATCTTCAATTTTTCTTTAAACCACTTCTCTACTCTCCATCTTCTTTTCATATAAAAAACATCAACACTTAAACTCAATTTTTTTTCCAAAATACCAAAATGTTTGCATCGCACCTCTCCTCGTGGACACAACCCATTACACGGTATTTCTAATTTTTACAATCAATTTTTGGTGACATGCTAAGTGCAACCGTGATTCCTATGAAAGTGAGTTAAGTTAGTTCTATTTTATTGTTTTGCTCGAGGATAAGCAAAAGATAAGTGTGGGTATGTATTTGGACATATATAATGCAGCTTTCAAAGAGGAGGATGCAGAACCAGAGACCCAGGGGAGAAATGTCATATACAAGCAGAGTTTGCATGTAGAATTGAATATGCTACAAAATATGGGGCTGAAATGACAAAAGAGATGGTTGCGTAGCTATTAACTTCAGCTATGTAGCTATTGACTGATCAACAAGAAATGCCAGCGTCTAATTCAAACTAGAGGTCAAAGGCAAAGATCTGTACAGGCTGGAGTTCGGCCGAATAGCCAAAATTTTGGCTAGACAGCCAAACTTCTTTTGCAATTAAATTTTCTGGGAATTTGTGTTAATTTTGGAAAAGACTCTACGAAGTGGATTGGGTTTATAAAGGTCTCTACTGCCTATAAAATGAAAGTACACCTGGCGGGGTGAATAGGTGTAGTGCTAATCTAGGACAAATAATGCGGAATTAAAATTTTTTTCACTAACACACTAAGCATAGCCAAGAGTGAGTCTGAATTTTCCGTGAAGGATTCTGGAACTTCTCCTCACGATTCCTCTAAATTATGAGTTGAGGTGCTTTAAGAGCTCTCTTGGTTGAATACAAATGTGAGCACACTAACAAAATCAAGCATGTATGGATATAAGCAATGAATAGCAATGAAAGATATATATAGAGAGAGAGTTGAGAGAGAAAGATCCAAACGCAAACACCAAGATATGTTTCAAGGTTCTAGTCACTGCTCTACGTCCCCGCCTTCACACAGAAGGATTTTCACTATGTCCACCAAGGACCTTCCACAAAGGGACCTCCACTGAGGAATTACAACTTACAAACCAGGAGTACACAACTCCAACTCTCTCACACCTCTACACAAAAGGGAGGCACAAAGTCAAGCACAAAGCAAAAAAAAAATTACAACTTGGTAATCACTTAGATCACAAACAACTACTTAGTGATCTCAAAAGATCACAAACAAAAACCTCTCAATTTACAAGATCTTATAGGATAAATTTTAATTAATAGCTAAAGTATGTGAGAGCAAAAAGTTATTTGGAAAAGAAAACAGAAAGAAAACACTTGGAAAAAACTTCTTGATAAATGAAGAAATTGAAGAACAAAACTAGATTTCTTAAAACTTGAGTTTCTTTGATTTTCCAAAACTTTGAAAACAAATATAGATTTTGATTTTGAAGCTCTTAAACTTGCTTAAAAACTTGCTAAAAAACTCTTAAGAATGGAAATTTGCTCTTGAAAAAACTTATTGAAAACTGGCCCCAAGAACCTATACTTATAGGGGTTCAGAAACTAGCCGTTGGAGGCTGAACCTCAGCCAGAAGGCCTGTCGGTCGTCCGACCTGTCAACCAGCCTACGGTCGATTTTTTGACCATTGGGGTTGTCGGTCGACTGCCTCCAAAGCATAAAGAGAAAATCTCTATGTCGGTCGACCGAACGGTCGACCGCCACCCAACAGAAAGTTGGGTGAGCCAGTCGGTCGACCGCTCAATCGACCGAGTCATGCTACGGTCGGCCGAGCAAGGCTCTGGGCCTGTGCACATTTTCTGTGCACATCGGTCGATCGAATAGTCGACCGAGGTAGGCTTCGGTTGATCGGTTGGTCGACCATCAGCTGCCCAGAAACAGGATTTATAGGGTTTGAAATATAGACTTTAAAACACCTATAAATTCCAATAAAACTCCATAAATTCCACAAAAATAATTTCATGTAAATATTTGAAGTACAAATATGTATGATCAAAAATTAACACTTATTACAAACAATTTGAACTATTTTTGAGGTAAAGAAATTTAAGCTTAAAACAAAAACCGTATTTTCTAATAACCAACTTTGAAATGGAAAACCAATTTTTCTATAAACTTACATAAATACAAAAATAAAATACTGAAACACATTTGAAGCATGATGTGTATGGATAGAATCCAATACACGTAGTAATGATATATCTTTATTTTTGACAATAAATACCAAACCAAGTTTTGATAAAAATAAAACTTAAAACCATGAACTAGAAACATCAAAATAAGTTTTATTAAACATATTTGAACCATCAATATATATGGATGAAATCCAATATACATATAAACTATGTAAAACTTCTTTTAATAAAATTTATTCATAAAACTAAAAAATGTATACTTGATATATTAAAGACTTAAAATCATATACATTATAAACCAAACACATAGAGATAAGTTTTTCTAAACAATAAAGCTCTATTATGTGTAGATAAAATACAACACATATATAAACCATGAAACTTATTCTATATAGATATAAACATGTAAATTTAAACTTTTAAAACGAAACAGTTAAATTGAAACCTAAAACAATAAACTTGTCTGTGTATACTTGAGCAATTGAATACTATTCTATCCTTACACAAGATCTAAATAAAACATCTAAACAAACCTAAATACCGGTCTTCTTGTTGATCTCCTTCTCCAAGACGACTCGATCCAAACACGATCCAAAAAGTTTGACTCCATCTTGAGTACTTGATGCGATCTTTAAGTATGAGTTCTTGAATCAACTTGCGATAGCTTTGAAACTTGATTACACATCTATTGTAGAAGCTAAACACCAATAATGATCTTGACCTATATCTGAAACTTAGTAAACATAAGATCATTAGTAACATAATTTCATAAGTTAGTTATCATCAAAACTAGGGTGAAGGGCTTTCGGGCCAACAATCTTTCCCTTTTTGATGATGACGAAACTTATGAGGTTATATATGCATGGATTAAAGACAAGCTTCATAGAAGCTCTCCTTTAACTCATGCATAGCAAAAGGAAAAACATATAGACATTCAATAAAAAGCGCATGATTCTAATCATAATAATCATATAGATATGCAATGTTAGCTCTAGGTACCAAATGTATGCAAAATAAGCTCTTGAGACCAAATTTAAATGAGTGTGCAATGTAAGCTCTTGAATACCAATTATCTTGATACCAATTGAAATATGCAATACTGATTGAAAATATAACGCCAAATGATTATAAATGAATATGCAATATGAGCGCTTGATACCAATAAACCAATATAAGTTCTTGATACCAATAAACAAACCAATAGAAAGGATATGAATAAAAACTAGATAAGAACTAATTATATGCATAAAACTAAAACATGCATATATAAACTAATTTTTCTCCCCTTTTTGTCAATCATCAATAATGGGGTAATAGACCAAAATGTATATGTGATATACATTCATGAAGAGAAGAGACTATAAGGAACTCCCCGTGCATGCATGCATTACATGAAGAAAGGAATGACTAAACTCTAACCCATATAAGCATAATATACAATGATAGATGGGGATGTTAAGCTTCCCTACATATGTGTAGCATATAAAAAAAAGATGTCAAGCTCTTCTCTATATACTACGCTCATCAAGAATTTATATAAAAAGAAGATGTTAAGCTCTTCTACATAAAAGCAATACAATCCAAAACAAATTTTGAAAAACAATTAAAATAAATTTTGATACCAAGAGAAAATAAAATCATTTTCTAAAACAAAATATTTTTCTCAAAAAGAATGGGAATAAGATACCGATTGAAAATATATGAAATACTAATTAAATGTAAAATTAAGAATTTTTCTCCCACTTTTTGAAATACCAACAAAATCAATGCATAAACTTGTAAAAGATACTAATTAATATTCAGAACTAAATCAAGCTTAGCATAAAACAATTTATGCTATTAAACATATATGTATAAATATTTTTAATCTAGCACAAGAAATCATATATATGTATGCATAATCAGAGCAATTAAAATATGATGCATATATATATAAAAAAATATGAGTATACAAGAATCAATTTTCATGATAGTGTATAACTCATAAGATCCACCCTATCATGCACATGTTTAAAAAGAGCATATAAGGCATGGTCGCCCAACCAACCGCCCTTTTAGGATAGAAGTTTTCAAAAATAATATTTTGAAAATATTTTAGTATAAGTTGAAAACTTTACCATTTGAAGAATAAAGAACTAGTTTTAAGGTGATTTTGAAAACTAGTACGAAATTCTTCAAGTAAGGAACAAATATATATATATATATATATATATATATATATATATATATATATATATATATATATATATATATATATATATATATCCATGAAATATGAAAATTACACGAGAATCGACACTCAAAAATCTATACAGCACATAGATCCTCATAAATTTAAAATCATGAGTAAACACAAAATATAGAGTGCACAAAAATCATATAATCAACATATGCATGGAGATAAGGTAATGAAACTTAATCAAAACAAATGGATTTTTTTTACATAAACATGAAATCATAAAACACGAGAAATTCTATTTTTATCAAAAACTAAACAAACTTCAAGGCATATATATATTTTGTCAAAATTAAAGCATACATATTTATCCAAACATGAATTGAGTTTATAAAATAATACATGACATGTAAGCGACTCAAGGGTAGAATATGTATATCTAATAGCTTGGCAAAAGTTACATATATATGAAGCTAAACATATTTTTCATGAAATCATGAACAAGAGTGATATAAAACAAATAGAGGAATACAAGTATAATGTAAGAGTTATCAAAACTAGGTTATACAAGCACGTCTAGTGAGTACACATGAGCAATAAAGCTCATAAATATAAGAATCAAGTGACACTCACTAACTGTACAAATATAATTAAAAGTTTTAATGAAAATTTACATCTAAACATGTAATCAAAACTTGAAGCATGAAACATTAAGACATGAAAAATAAATAAATATGATCATTAGTCTAAGTGCAAGTGCTATTATAACAAGGATATGCTTTCATAGTCAAACAATAGCGAGAAACAAAGACATGAATTCATATAAGCATGGGTGTATCTCAAGACTATCTATGTATATCATTAGTGTAATAATCATTTTATTTAACTCTAATGAGCATGAAAAATAACATATGCTAAAATATTCAATACAAAGCATATAAATATAGTTGTCCTACCAAAAACTTTCTTGATAGCTATGCATCCAATATTGTGTTTATTTGAGCTCAAGCGCATCCACCACCAAGGCACCAAATCTCTCATGTCTTGTGAGAGCCCATACCTACATCAAATGAAATAAGAATGATCTTTGGTACCCAAATTTTCTTGGGTCTATGAGGGTTAGCACCTTTCCTAACCCAAACATTCTTACTTGCAAAATTCAATGTATTTAATCTATCATAATAAAATTTTACAAGGTGGCTCGTACGATCACAATGTGTACATGTGTACACACTAGCATACATTGAATCATGTGTGTAAGCATGATGAGCATGTGTATGCCGTGTGATTAGTCAACAATTCTGCATTATTGTATCGCATTTTTTCACCGATTTATGAATAAAATGTCGGTCTAAACCGTGTCTCTTGCAGATAATCAAGACAATGAGGGCAAATGGGTAATAAGAGCTTAATTAAACCCATTTTTGGGTAATTAAATCTACAATTCTTGGAGGCCAAGCAAGGGATCTTCTAGAAGATACATTGAACCTAGACTCTTGCGCATGTCAGACGAATATACAAATTAAAATATCTGAATTAGAGAATACCAAGAAGGTCCTAGAAGCGATGGGAAGCTCTCGCCAAAAACCAGGGACCTAAGTCCTTGGTATTGTCGCGAAAATGTGGCCGCATTTCCGTGGCAATCTGGTAGGGCCACGCGTCGGTCTTCGACGCTTGGCCTTGTCTCGTCTTCTGGAATCTCCCTTTGCCTATAAATACTGTAGGGTTTGGCCAAAACGCAAGAAGTTTTAGATTTTAGGCTAGGTTTTCTATCTTTAGTGTAGTGTAGTGTAGGTGTTCTTCCTTTCTTTTCTTTTATATTTTTATTTCGTTTTTAGATTTTGTAGTAGGGCTGAGAGATTCAGAGAGAGATAGAGAGGTATTGATGTAATAGATGGTGACAATCTATCTATAGGTGCCTCCTTTCTTCTCCATTGTAATCTTCTTCATCTTCTACATGATGCTTAGCTAATTTCTTCTTCTCATGGCAATCTAACTACTAACCACTAACCATCTAATCACTTACTTGATAATCGACATGAATCTAGTAGCCTCTGTAAGGCCCTGCTCTTGTAAGAGCCATTGATGGCTCATGATGATGGGTTCTAACATATAACTTGCTAACTTGCTAACCAAGCTAACTCTCTCTTATTTCATACTTTCTTCTAATGATTTGATGATCTAATGTTTGTATTAGCTTGCTCTTAATGCAAGTTTGAATGTGATGAACCATCTTATTTATCATGCTTTGTATCGTCTCTTGAAGCCAAGGATTAGTGATGGCCAAGGATCCATGTGAGGCAACTATCACTAAGAGGTTAGCATGGTTAGTGGAGCAATTAGTAGTTAGTAGCTATGAATTTTATTTTACTTTATTTTGAAAATTATTTCTAAAATTCTTTTATCATTTTTCTATCAATGTCTTCACCACTTTCTTAGTTCACCTTTGTTCCATCTTTATTTTGTTTTCCAAACGACTTCTCTTTTGTTTTTCACATCGTCGTTTCATCCCATCTATCATTTCTGAATTTCTTTTATTTTCTTGTTCATTCTTTAAACAAAGAAGAACTGTTAACATAACACGTGAATAAAGACTGTTAATGCTCTATAGCCTTCTGTCCTTATGGATTTGACCCGTTGAGCAAATGCTATAACGGAAGTATCGAGGGAATATTAGCACATACGAGCTTTTACTGATTTTACAAAACACACGTTTTCAAGTGCTCGTTCCGCTTCGAACAAATTTTTGGCGCCGTTGCCGGGGATGGGAATGGTTTTTATTTCACATTTTTGTTAATAATTTCTTCTCTGTTTTGGTGTGCAGGACTATCTTTATAGGAGTTAACATTGCAGAACAAACACTAGTTTTGCATCTCCCTGCTCTAGAAAGCAGGGACCCAGCTTCTAAAGAACAGCCGCGCAAACGCGACTTTTGCCGCGAAAACGCGACTATTTTGTCATAATTGTGTATCTTGTTGTGCTGGGTTGTGTTCATTGTAATAGCTAGTTGATTTGTACTATTACGTTCCTACTTTGATTGTCTACACACTGTAATAAATTAAAGAACTAAAATACGATATTTGGACGCTTTTAAAACGGTTTAGACATTTGCATTTAGGCACGTGTCAATTTAATTCCAATATACTGTATTTTATTCTGTTGTTGTGATTTGGACTGAGGTGTATATATGGCATTGCATATAGTATAGGACAAACACGTGGGTGATTTACTCGCTTTGTGTTATATTCTTGTCTATATTGCACATTTGCACGAATTGAAATTAAGACCGAAACCCATACAAGATAAGGTGGGTATTTCATCACCCTTTCTTAGCCCAAAAATCACCTCCCCACTCACACAACCCAAGCCCTAATAAAAATTGATAGGCATTGGCCCCTAGGGACATCTCGAACTCATTAAGAGATTGACCGAGGGTGGAACTTATTTTGAATCTTACTCTCGTGAAATCGGTGTCTAAGGTTGGGGATTAAGAGGTTACGCCTCGAAGATACCGTGATTTGGTGTAATTAAGGCCCGTTGCTCATGTACGGATACCTCCCACCATATTTTGCCCCTACCAGGCCAATTAGCTTGTGGTCAGATTCAAGCAACAACCTCCCCCGGGTAATCGACCAGTTAGGAGTCGTCTAGGTCTAGGTCAACCTTAATATAGGCTTGGTTTTGACTTTTTCTTTTATTTTTGTTTGTTATTTGCTTTTTCTTTTTTATTGTGATTGTTTGTGAAATGGAATTCAACAATAACAATTCTTTTAATCCTAATATGAATTCATGTTTCACACCGACCCCATTTGATTCGGATAATTCCAACCCGGCTTTTTATAATATGAACCAACCAAATACACCGGGTTGGCCTTATCCGAATCAATACAACCCATACCCCCAATCTTTTAACCATAATTTTCAAAATAATTTCTACTCTTCACAGAGTCAATGGGGATTCACCTCCCCTAAGTCCAATTTTCCACCACCTTGTTCACAATTTTCACAATTTTCATAATCTTTATTTCCCAATTTTGCTTCCTATACTCCTTTTCCTGGACCTCCCATTGAAGAAAAATTCGAGTTAGAAAAGAGTATAGAAGCCAATCTATAAGAGGCCGAGCGACAATTTCAGAAAATGATGGCCTCTCCAATTCCACAATATTTTCAAGAGCCTTACTCAGTTCCACCTCCTTATAATGAACAACCATCTGCCATGGAAACGAGTAAGAAACTCTTGCATAAGTCCAAGCTTCAATCTCAAAACATATTGGACTCACAATCTTCACTATCCAAAACCAAGATTCTTATACTCCCTTTCTGGACCATCACTTGAAGAAAAATCACATCTAGAAAAGAGTATAAAAATCTTGCAGGAGTCTGTGTTACAATTTCAAAAATCTTCTTCTCAGTCTATTGGTAGGTTGGAAACACAAATAAGTCAATTGGTCAACATTTATAAGAATGAAGAAACTCTCTCTTCTCAACCTTTGACCAATCTAAATATCTCTAACTCTATCAATTTGACCCATGACTCTTGTTGTTTTAGAAACCAAGATTCCTACACTCTTTTCTAGAACAACCACTTGAAGATACATCACATCTAGAAAAAAGTATAAAACTCTTGCAATAGTTTGCACTACAATTTCAAAAATCTTCTGTCCAGTCTATCAATAGGTTGGAAACACAATTGAGTCAATTGGTTAGCATTTATAAGAATAAGAAAAATCTATCTTATCAACCTTTAACCAATTCAGCTATCCCTAACTTTGTTGATCTGACCCAGGACTCTTGTTATTCTAGAAACCAAGATTCAATTCCACCACACCATCTGAACTTGTTCAAACTTCAAATGTTAAAAATCCTATTGATATTTTGGTAAGTTATCCTTTTCCTGAAATTGAACTTGAGCATGAATATGATCCTAAACTTCAACTTGGTAATTCAATTTCACTTTCTGATTCAATATTAACTGAGGTGTTTTTACCTGAATTCAGGCCTTTTCCTGAGTATTGATTGGTCACTAATGTTGCATATTTAGTATCATATTTTTATACTTATTATAGAATAAAAGCCTGCATTGTCCTAATTAATTGTTTAATTTATTTACAGGCCCAATCTTTAAGGAGATGAAGAGAAATGAGCCCAAAACCCACCAAAATTTTGAATTAAATCAGAATTAATTCGCACTCAATAAATCAGGGCAAAATCAAGAGGTTGAAAATGGTTGAGAAGAATCCTCTCAGAATCGATCGGTTAAAGCCAAGAATCCAAGGCCATTTCGTCAGAATCCGGGACTCAAACTGAAAAACCAACTCCAGATAAAGTCAGAGGGCGAAATCAGGGCAACCCACCAATAGGGTGTGGCCACCTGGCCATACCCTGGCCGCGGAAACGCGGCCCAAGCCGCGTTTCCGCGGCAAGGTTGGGGAGTTAGGGGGAGCGTTTGCTCCCCCGATCTCCCCGGGATCCTGCACACTGGGTTTTTTGCCTATAAAAGGTCATTCTTTGTGCTGAAAATGGACGACCATGCAGAGTTAGGATTTAGACTAGTTTTTCATTTCTTAGTTTAGGTTTTTATTTTTCTTTCATGTAATTTTAGTTTTTATTTATGTAATTCAGAGGAGATCGACTTTCATCGAAGAACAAGAATGAAGCTTGAGCTAAAAGTGACAATGGTGTAAGGTTTATTTCTTTTCTTTGATCGTTATGAAATCGAATCGATGTTCTTTCTTCGTATGTACTTCTTTTTAGTTTTCTTCTTCTTCTTCTTTTCTACTTCACTTTTCTTTTGGTACAACTGTCTTCCAAGTGAGTCTAAAGCATCGAAAGAGCCTTGCTTTTGTGAGTGCCGCCGATAGCTCATGATGATGAAATTGTGAGTCTCTCTGTATCATTTCATGCTTGAGTATCTTGATGATGTAATGTGGAAGAGACCGAAAATTGACTCTTATGGGCTATGCGCTGATTGCCTCCAATTAAAGGTAACATCGTCGCAAAGACTCAAGGTAAGCTTTTGGTGGAAAGAAGGTGAGTAATTATTTGTATTTCTTTTATTTTGTTTCTGTAAATTAAATCACAAACACCATATCTTCTAAATCACTTCTTTCCCACTTCTTTGTAAATAATCATTTGTACATAGTTGCTTTCTGATTTTTCTCCACTTTCTATTCTACCACTTTCTTCTTAACTTTAACATTACTTTCTTTTCCATTTTCTTTTCTTAAAAACAAAGAAGAACTCTCGTTTTATTTTCATAAAGATTTCAATACAAAACGTAAACGCTTCTATCGCAAAACCTCCTTGTGGATCACGACCCGCATAGCCACTTGCTATAGCGGTAAGAATTGAGCACTTGTACCTATTTATTCTTTGATCTAAAATTCCATATTTTGTGTGCAGGTTGTGCCTCAATCAAATTTTGGCGCCGTTGCCGGGGAGGGTAACATTTTTATTGAAATCTGAATTTTTATTGAAAATTTTTTAGAACTAAAACGAACTTTCTTCTCTGTTGCAGGTTAAGGGCAAGCAAAGCAGGAAATTAAGGTTGCAGTAACACATAAGTGGCCTTGGGCCTCTGCTCTAGAAAGCAGAGACCAAGTGCCCTCTGCTTTGCCGCGTTTTCACGGCCAAATCCACGGATCCGCGGCAAAAAGGAGTTGACTACTAATTGTCTTTTTGCAGGGCTTCTTGCTTTGCAAATTCTAGTTTTCTGCAACTTTACTTTTTCTTATATGCCATCACATAAGCCTGCTAATAATCAACAGTAAAACATTTGTTGAAAAGATAAAAGTTGATTAGACGTTTGCATTTAGGCACGTATCTTTTCAATTCATTTATTTTTACTGTTGAAGAGTGCTGGAGCAAGGTACGTTCGCATTGCATATAGAATAGGACTCATCTCTTGGTTATTTTCATTACTTTGAGTGAATCTTATTTTACATATCTTGTACACTTGCACAAACTTATCTTAAGGGCACTAACCCATAACAAGATAAGGTGGGGATTTAATCACCCTTCCTTAGCCCAAAAATCAGATTCCAATCACTCACTAACCCAAGCCTAATAAAAAATGAGTAGACGTTGGCCCTAGGGACATCTCGGACTCAATTAGGAGATTATCCTCAGGGGGAAAGGTGTTGGAATTTGACTCCTGCAAAATCAGTATCTAGGAAAGGGATTAAGGGCCGAAAGCCCGAAGATTGGTGGTTATTTAATTAAGGAACGTCTTTGACGGAAAACCTCCCACCAATTTTGCCCTGACCTGGCTGATTAGCTTATGGTCAAAGTCTGCATTAAACCTCCCGTGGACGCTCTAACCAGTTAGGAGTCGTTTAGGTCATAGGTCTACCCTAACTTAGTTAGAATTTTCTCCTTTTATTTGTTTGCTTATTTGTTTGTTTTTTCTTTCTTTTTTATTCTATTGTGTGATATGGCTTATAATAATAATTTTTCCAACTTCAATAATAATCCATATTACACACCGAGTTCATTTTCGGATATTACCAACCCGGCATATCATGACTTTAACCAACCTAGTGTGCCGGATTGGTCTTATCCAAATCAATATAACCCATGTCCCCCATCGTATGACTATAATTTCCATAATGATTTCAACTCTTCACAGAGTCAGTGGGGATTCACCTACCCCGAGTCCAATTTTCAACCAAATTGTCCTCCTTCTCCACCTAGTCCACAATATTTTCAAGATCCATACTCAGATCCACCAATCCAAAATAGAAAACTATCGATTTTGGAAATGAGTATGCGTGAGTCCAAACACAAATCCCAAAATCTGATGGACTCATAATTTCACCACCAATTCCAAGACAACACTTCATCTTTTCATCAAAATGAACCTATCAATTATGAAAAGATGCTTGAAGCCATGACTCAGGCTCAAAACACTCGTAATCGTGACATAGATATGATGGTCGAATCTCTACGTTCTCACCGTTTGACCAGTTCTGATGTCACTAACCATCCTGTTAGAGCCGATGAGTCTTGTAGTTTTGGAAATCAAGGTTCCATTTTAGAACAATCATTTGAACTTGCCCAAACTCCAAATGATATTGATAGTTTGGCAAGTTATTCCTTTCCTGAAATAGAACTTGAGAATGAATATGATCCTGAACCCCAACTTAGTGATTCAATTCTACTTCTTGATTCGATTATGACTCTGGTATCTTCACCTGATTTCAATTTTTTCCCCGAGTCAACATTGGATCCTGTGCCTATTCATCATGAAATTGAAGCACCCATCTTTGAGGATCATATTGAACTTGACCAATTATACAATTTTGAAAATCCTATTGACAAATTGGCAAGTTCTCAATTTTTTGATATTGAACTCAATGAGATATGTGACCTAGATTCTCAAATCTGTGATCCAGTTCAACTTTCCGAATCAATACTGACTCCTATTTTGTTGCCAAACTTGAGTAATATTTTAGAGTCAGTTTTGATTCCCCCACCTATCATTCTTGAACTTGAATCACCACTATTAAGTCACATTCCATTGTTGGAAAATAAATGTGGACTTGAGTTTCACTTTTTGACTTGGACCCACTTCCTGAACCAGTCTCGACTCCTGAGCCTTTACTTGACTTAAGTCACCTTCCTGAGTCGGTATTAGTTCCTATTCTTCCTGAATCCAAGTCAATCGTTCTATCTTTTCACACTCCATTCTGGGACGAGGTGGTTGACAAATTTGACTCCGAAATCAATTATGGAATTTGGAAATTAGATGGGGTCAAATACTTAATAAAAATCCTTTATGGACACATCTTTTTAGTGGGTTATATTAGAGTAATTTCTGGTGGGTTCCTCCGAGCCCCAAGAAAAGTTGATTGGGCCGCATTTCGTGGACCAATCAGACCACCACCGGAACCACCACCTTAAGGTAACATTTTCCTTCCCTTTCTTCTATTTCATGCATCTATGCATTAATTCATACATTGAGGACAATGCATGAGATAGGTGTGGGGGAGGGTTCTAACATAACTTAGGTTTTTCTTTTTATTAAAAACTTTTTGAAAAATAGAAATAATATTTTGACTTATTTTTGTAAGAAATTAAGTTAATTTTAAGGAATAGGAAAATTCAAATTAGGATTTCTTATACTTGGTCAAAATAAGATTATTTGTTTGATTTTTAGGGTTAGGAAGAAAATTTGTCAAAGTAATTTAGTCTTGATCTTTACCTTGATGAAATATACACACTTCATACACTTACACACTTAGGGTTCAAAAATAAGATTCTTATGCCTTATAAAAAAGAAAAAAAAAGAGATAAACAAATCTAATTATTGATTAGCTAGGTGATTTGGCCTAAGCAAGCCTTAGTATTTATGCGAAAGATGATTAGATAAGTTTGAGAAAAAAATATATATGAAAATCCTCTGATTAAGCTGGGTATTTGTACCTAATAAAGCATAAGTATTCACGTCTAAAAGAGGTTCATATAATAAAATCCTTAGTTTTGTGGCCTTATTTGCTCGAGTCCTTAAGTCCTTGGGGTGTTTTCTCACCCGGTGCCCAAAGACCGTTTGGTTTGGGAGTCATCGATTAAAGGCTCGTTACATGGGCAGATTAGAAAGCCTAATAGAACTAAGGAATAATACCACAAATATATATATATATATATATATATATATATATATATATAAATAAGGCATAAGAGTTAGAGTTAATGAACCCTTAGTCAAAATTTTCACAGTCACAAGGTGCATATGACTTAGGGTAAAGTAATAGACTAGATGAGAAGTACAATTTGACTCCTTATTTTGATTGATAACAAATTTTTGAATAGAGACTAAGTTTAGGAATGAAAAATTCAGTTTTCCTATAACTTATAGATTGCTTAGATCTTACAATTATATTTCAAATATTTTTCTCTTTCAAAATGCTTTTCGAAAATACTAACTCTTTATTTCCCTTTCTATATGGATTTTGTGGGTGCAATCCGCTGAAAACCCTCACGAGACAAAACTCGTCCTCTAGGGAAAACCTAGAGGCTTAACGGCTTGTTGCACATGCTCAGTGCAATTGCGCGACCTGCGAAAATGGTCTAATAATCCTTAGTATAGTTTAGTTGTTTTGCTCGAGGACGAGCAAAAGATAGGTATGGGGGTGTGATTGGTCACTAATGTTGCATATTTAGTATCATATTTCCATACTTATTATAGAATAAAAGCCTGCATTTTCCTAATTAATTGTTTAATTTATTTACAGGCCCAATCTTTAAGGAGATGAAGAGAAATGAGCCCAAAGCCCACCAAAATTCTGAATTAAATCAGAATTAATTCGCACTCTGTAAATCAGGGCAAAATCAAGAGGTTGAAAACCGGTTGAGAAGAATTCTCTCAGAATCGATCGGTTAAAGCCAAGAATCTAAGGCCATTTCGTCAGAATCTGGGACTCAAACTGAAAAATTAACTCCAGATAAAGTCAGAGGGCGAAACCAGGGCAACCCACCAACAGGGTGTGGCCCTGGCCGCGAAAACACGGCCCAAGCCGCGTTTTCGCGGCAAGGTTAGGGAGTTAGGGGAACGTTTGCTCCCCCGATCTCCCCGGGATCCTGCACACTGGTTTTTTGCCTATAAAAGGCCATTCTTTGTGCTGAAAATGGACGACCATGCAAAGTTAGAATTTAGACTAGTTTTTCATTTCTTAGTTTAGGTTTTTGTTTTTCTTGTTCATGTAATTTTAGTTTTTATTTATGTAATTCAGAGGAGATCGACTTTCATCGAAGAACAAGAATGAAGCTTGAGCTAAAAGTGACAATGGTGTAAGGTTTATTTCTTTTCTTTGATCGTTATGAAATCGAATCGATGTTCTTTCTTCGTATGTACTTCTTTTTAGTTTTCTTCTTCTTCTTCTTTTCTACTTCACTTTTCTTTTTGGTACAACTGTCTTCCAAGTGAGTCTAAAGCACCGAAAGAGCCTTGCTTTTGCGAGTGCCACCGATAGCTCATGACGATGAAATTGTGAGTCTCTCTGTATCATTTCATGCTTGAGTATCTTGATGATGTAATGTAGAAGAGACCAAAAATCAACTCTTATGGGCTATGCGCTGATTGCCTCCAATTAAAGGTAACATCGTCGCAAAGACTCAAGGTAAGCTTTTGGTGGAAAGAAGGTGAGTAATTATTTGTATTTCTTTTATTTTATTTCTGTAAATTAAATCACAAACACCATATCTTCCAAATCACTTCTTTCCCACTTCTTTGTAAATAATCATTTGTACATAGTCGCTTTCTGATTTTTCTCCACTTTCTATTCTACTACTTTCTTCTTAACTTTAACATAACTTTCTTTTCCATTTTCTTTTCTTAAAAACAAAGAAGAACTCTCATTTTATTTTCATAAAGATTTCAATACAAAACGTAAACACTTCTATTGCAAAACCCTCCTTGTGGATTACGACCCGCATAGCCACTTGCTATAGCGGTAAGAATTAAGCACTTGCACCTATTTATTCTTTGATCTAAAATTCCGTATTTTGTGTGCAGGTTGTGCCTCAATCAAGTATCCAGTACCATTCCATTGTGAAATTGAATCACCAATCTTTTATGATCATTATATTGAACTTGACCAATTTTATACTTTTGAAAGTCCTATTGATAAATGGGTAAGTTCTCATTTTTATGGAATTGAACTCAATGAGAATTGTGACCTCGATTCTCAAATTTGTGATCCAGTTCAAATTTCTAAATCAATATTGACTCCTGTTTTATTACCCAATTTGAGTAACATTTTAGAGTCAGTTTTGATTCCCATACCAATCATTCTTGAACTTGAATCACCAATCTTAGAAAGTCACATTCCATCATGGGGAAATGAATGTGGACTTGAGTTTTAACTTCTTGATTTGGACCCACTTCCTGAACCTTTACTTGACTTATGTTTTTTTCCTGAGTCGGTATTAGTTCTTGTACTTCCTGAGTCCAAATCAATTATTCCATTCTGGGACAAGGGTCTTGATAAATTTGACTCTGAAATTATTTTGAAAATTTAAAAATTAGATAGGGTAAAATTTTAATAAAAATCATTCATATATACATCATTCTAGTGGGTTGTATTATAGAGGTCTCTAGTGGGTTCCTGAGAACTCAACGCAAATTGAATTGGGCCGCATTTTGTGGACCAATTAGACCACCACCGGAACCACCACATTGAGGTGATTTTAGCTTCCCTCTCAATTTGTTTTATACATACATATATTCACGATGCATTAAGGACAATGCATGAGATAAGTGTGGGGGAGGGTTTACTAACATAGAGTTTTTTTAGATTTTCTTTCTTTTACAATTCTTTTAGGATATTCTTAGAATTTTTCTTTATATAGGATTTTTCATTTCTTTTAAAAAAAAATTTTGAAATAAGAGACAAAGTTTTGATCTACTTTTAAGAAAATTAAGATGATCTTAGAAATTAAGAAAGCCTTAATTATGACATCTTAAACCTAGTCGAAATAATAAATCTTGTTTAAAATTATAGGCTAAGTAAGATAAATTGGTGAGATAATTTTATCTTGAATTTTTTGCCTTAGATAGTATGCATTTCACACTTATACATTTTTGGGATAGAAACAAAGACCTAAAATGCCATAAAGCAAAAATAAATAAAAAGAAAAATATTTAAATAAAAAAATCACTTATTAAGCTGGATAACTATGCCTCAAGAAGCATAATTATTCATGCCTAACAGTGGTCAAAAGAAACAAATAATCTCCCTTAGTTTTGTGGCCTTGTTTACGCGAGTCCTTAAACCCGAGGGATGTTTTCTCATCTGGTGCCCTAAAACCATCTGGTCTGGGAGTGATCGGTTAAAGGCTTACTACCCGGGTAAACTAGAAAGCCTAAGAAAACTAAGGGAAGAAAAGGGAAAAAAAAGAAGAAGGAATATATATATATATATATATATATATATATATATATATATATATATATATATATATATATATATATATATATATATATATAAATGGCTTGATGGTTAGAGTTGAAATCCCAGAAATTCTCACTATCACAAAGTGCATATTATCTAGGTTTTATGAAGGATAAAATATTCAATCCAATTTTGGATTCTTACCTTAATTGATGACAAGATCTTGCATAGATACTAAGTTTAAAGAAGAATAATTTTTGGTGGACTTATGATCTTAGATCGCTTCTATTTTTGCAAAAATATTTTGTAAACTTGTCTCTCTTTCAAAATGCATTTTCAAAATACTAACATTTATCTTATTTCTTTATGAATTTTGTGGGTGCAATCCACTAAAAACCCTCAGGAGACAAAACTCCTCCTCTAGGGGTAACCTAGAGGTTTAACGGCTTGTTGCACACGCTTAGTGCAATCGAGTAACCTGTGAAAGTGGTGTAATAACATGTGTAGTATAGTTTTTCTTTTCTTGTTTTGCTCGGGACGACCAAAAGATAAGTGTGGGGGTATGATTAGTTTACAATTCTGCATTATTGTATCACATTTTTCTACCGATTTATAAATAAAATGTCAGTCTAAACCGTGTTTTAGTCTCTCTTGTAGATAATCAAGACAAGGAGGGCAAATGGGTAATAAGAGCTTAATTAAACTCATTTTCGGGTAATTAAATCCACAATTCTTGGAGGCCAAGTAAGGAATCTTCTAAAAGATACATTGAACCTAGACTCTTGCGCACGTCGGACAAATATACGGATTAAAATACCCAAATTGGAGAATACCAAGAAGGTCCTAGAAGCGACGGGAAGCTCTCGCAAAAAACAGGGACCTAAGTCCCTGGTATTGCTGCAGAAACGCGGCAATAGCCGCGTTTTCGCGACAATCTGGTGGGGCCACGTGTCGATCTTCGACGCGTGGCCTTGTCTCATCTTTTGGAACCTCCCTTTGCCTATAAATACTGCAGGGTTTGGCCGAAACGAAAGAAGTTTTGGATTTTAGACTAGGTTTTCTATTTTTAGTGTAGTGTAGTGTAGGTGTTCTTCCTTTCTTTTCTTTTATATTTTTATAGGAGTTAATGTTAAAGAACCCTTAGTCAAACTTCACAGTCACGATGGTGCATATGACTCAGGGTAAAGTAATAGACTAGATGAGAAAGACAATTTGTCTCCTTACTTTGATAGATGACATGTTTTTGAATGGAGACTAAGTTTAGAAATGAAAATTTTGATCTTCCTATAACTTATAGATTACTTAAACTCTCACAAATATACTTCAAATATTTTCTCTTTTCAAAATGCTTTTCGAAAATACTAACTTTTTTCTCTTTCTTTATGGATTTTGTGGGTGCAATCCACTAAAAACCCTCACGAAATAAAACTCGTCCTCTAGGGGTAACCTAGAGGTTTAACGGCTTGTTGCACATGCTCAGTGCAATAGAGTGACCTGCAAAAGTGGTCTAATAATTGATTAAGATTAGTTTTGATATTTTGCTCGAGGGCGAGCAAAAGATAAGTGTTGGGGTGTGATCGGTCACATATATTGCATACATATTGTCACATTTCCATGCTTGATATCTAAATAAATCATATTAATAAGTCTTATTGTTCTTTATAAAATGCAGGCCCATTGCTAAAGGATAGGCCAGAGAAACGAGCCCAAAAGCCCATTTAATTCAGAATAAATTCGAAATCAGAAAATTAGGGCAAATCTTGGCATATAAGAGAGGTTGAAAATCGGTTGAAATGAATCCTCTCGAACCAAGCGATTGAAGTCAACAAATCAAAGATCGTTTCTTCAAATCTGTGAGCTGCAACAGTAAATCCAACAAGACAAAAGGAAGTCCAAAGCCACGCCAACTATTTCTCCACCTAGATGTGGCAAATTGGCCACATCCAGGCTGCGGATCCACGGCCCAAGCCGGATCTGCGGCTTGTTGGTGGAGATAAGGGGAGCGTTTGCTCCCCTTATCTCCTCACTCCCTCCCCTCTGGGTTTTTCCCTATAAAAGCCTGGGTTTTGTACTGAAAAATTAGCGAAGACTAGGATTAGAATTTTTGTTTATTCTTTAAGGATTAGGTTCTCTATTAGATATTATAGAAGTTGTATTTTTGTTTTATAATTTGTAGTTCAGTGCAAACACAAGAGAGAAGAGTGGAATTGAGTGTGTAATTCGTCTTTGAAGTGACAATCCAAGGAGCTTCTACTTGCTTGATCAACTAAACTCGAATTCGGTATGTTCAAGTTTACTTGTCATTCTCTTGTTTGTTTTCATTTCATAATGAGCAGCTAATTCATTTTCTGGGCTCACTAATGGACCTCTTCTATCCTCTCTCTCTCTTGACTGATTTTCATAAAAGCAACACTTTTTGAATCATAAAGTACCTTCGTTAAAACTTCATTCTTGAAAGCACGTGAGGATTTCTTTATTTTAAACTTGGACTTTTAAAGCACAATTTGAACTGTTTTTATTCCATACTTGCTTCTTCGCGCTTGATGGTTTAATATTCACTTCTTAATGATTTGTAATGAAAGGGCTTAAGATTTAAATGAAACGATCTTATTTGTTTTGCTTGGACATTAAAAAAAACTAAAGGTTTTTGGCTTATAATAAAAGTGATGCAACCCAAATTTCCTTAAGATAAGTACATAGTTGAGTTAAAAATTAGTGAGCCCAGATCTTCTCCTTCTTATATTAAAATCAACCAAACAATTTTCAAGCTTTTTTTAATCACCTTCTCCAAAGCCTTCTCCAAAGTTGCAATTTCTCTTTTAATCATCTCCCTTCTTTCCATTCTCTTTTCAATTAAAAAACGAGCACAATTCTTTGTAATTAAACGAAACACCGAAAAGTTTTTATCGCATTCCTCCTCGTGGACACGACCCGTTAGCCACAAGCTACACGGTAAATCTCTTAACTCTTTGATTTACAATCAATATATATGTATATCTATGAAAAATAAACAAATCTAATTATTGATTAGCTAGGTGCTTTGGTCTAAGCAAGCCTTGGTATTTATGCAAAAGATGATTAAATAGTTTGAAAAAAAAAGAAAAAAAGAAATATATATCTATAAAAATCCTCTGATTAAGCTGGATATTTGTGCTTCATAAAGCATAAATATTCACGCCTAAAAGCGCTTCATATAATAAAATCCTTAGTTTTATGGCCTTGTTTGCTCGAGTCCTTAAGTCGTTGGGGGTCTTTTCTCACCCGGTGCCCTAAGACCGTTTGGTTTGGGAGTCACCGATTAAAGGCTCGTTACATGGGCAGATTAGAAAGCCTAATAGAACTAAGGAATAATATCACCAAAAATAATATATATTTAAATATATATAAATAAATAAATAAGGCATAAGAGTTAGAGTTAAAGAACCCTTAGTGAAAACTTCACAGTTACGAAGGTGCATATGACTTAGGGTAAAGTAATAGACTAGATGTGTAGCACAATTTGACTCCTTACTTTGATTGATAACAAATTTTTGAATAGAGACTAAGTTTAGGAATGAAAAATTTAGTTTTCCTATAACGTATAGATTACTTAAATCTTACAATAATATTTCAAATATTTTTCTTTCAAAATGTGTTTTCAAAATATTAACATTTTTCTCTTTCTTTGTGGATTTTGTGGGTGCAATCTACTGAAAACCCTCACAAGACAAAACTCGTCCTCTAGGAGTAACTTTGAGGTTTAACGGCTTGTTGCACAAGCTTAGTGCAATCACGTGACCTACGAAAGTGGTCTAATAATCTTTGGTTTAGTTTTGTTGTTTTGCTCGAGGACGAGCAAAAGATAGGTATGGGGGTGTGATTGCACACATTTATTGCATTATACTTTTATTACATATCCACATTTATCATGTAATAAATCTGCTAAATTTCTTGTCTTAAATGTCTATTTTACAAAAGATAATCATGGGGAGAAAGAGGATAAAATTAAATAAATATCAGTTAAATTCAGATTTAACTAGATCTATTTGGTTGGAGGAGAATGATCCCAAATCCAGTTGGTTAAATTCAGTTTTTGGTGAATCAAATGGTTAAAGCTAAAGATCAACCGAGGATAACGTCAAATACAGAGTCCAAATCCAAAGGGATAAATGGATAGAGAGAAGATCAATGGATGAGATGAAGCAATTTTGACTCAGATTCTGGCTGGATATTTTTTAATATTTGAATCATAACTTTCGCTACCAAAACTCAAATCTGATGATTCAAGATGATCCAAAAAGAGGACTTAAAAGGCTATAACTCTTAATTTGATTATTATTTCTAATTTTGTCATTTGATAAGTTATATATAGCAATAAATATGCCAATAAGCTGCAGATCAGAAAAATCCTTACATCATACCCTAACAGTGAAAAATTAGTTCATAGCTAATTAAGTATAACACATCATAATGCTAGAATAGATCATGCTACAAATTACTGGAATAAAATTAATAAAGAGAAAGGTAAGAGAGCATCAAAAAGATGAAACTTTTATGAAGAATTCCTCGCTGAAGGCGCTCTGAGATTTAATGACTAACAACAGAATTTTTTATTTGATTTTCGCTAAAATAAAAGAGAGATAAAAAATTATCTATGATACAAGAGACTTGGCGGCGTTTTATATAGAATAGAGAGTAGTAGAACCCTAATCGAATACAAAAACCTAGATTTCTAAATTTACACAAATTACTGAAAAAATTCTATCCACAGTTGTCGCCATAGTTCGAGTAGCTGGCCGAAAGTTCGGCTGGTGGCCAAACTTCCAGCTGTAATGAAGCTCCGCTTTTTGACTCATATTGACCTCTGATTTGGCATTCCTGTTGACTGGTCCACGGCTACTTGGCCAAAGTATACGGCTGAGTGGTCGAACTCTTGGTCCATTTTAGTCCCAAATTTGTGAAATTTCTGATTTTGCGTGATAGCTTTATTGAGATGTTCCAATTCTGCATCAGATCTCTTGTTCTGCATCTCTTTTGTTCACTTGATATCATTGACTTGTCAATTTTTGCTTTTTTCTTCTAATTTGCTCTTGACCTAAAATCTGCAAAATAACATTAACAAAATACCCATGCAGCATTAAATGTGACAAATAATGTTGACACTCAAAAAAGACAGGACTCCCACATTCATCTTCAACCAGTCCGAACGACGTCTAACTTATCAACATCTACAAAAGATAAGTCGAAGATAAGCTGATGACCAGAGATGAGGCAGCAACATGGACATTAATAATCCAGTAAAGCAGATAGTAAGCTAAAGTT
This sequence comes from Agave tequilana, assembly GCA_038442645.1. Classification (NCBI taxonomy): domain Eukaryota; kingdom Viridiplantae; phylum Streptophyta; class Magnoliopsida; order Asparagales; family Asparagaceae; genus Agave; species Agave tequilana. The sequence goes on along the minus strand of JAVJIF010000243.1, from coordinate 93,677 downwards.
GCCTTTGAAGAGACCCAAGTAGGCCTAAGACGCTAAGCTAGCAAAATACGTAGCCTGGGCATAACCCCAAGGTAAGCTTTGTAGCTCCGCATGAAACTAAAAGCTTCGCCTAGCCAGGTAGCCTCACTTTGAAGCTAAACTAACAACTTCGCATGAAGCTTCCCATTTAGCCCCGCCAGAGGCTGATCCAAGAGCTTCGCGCCAGAGGCTCTATCCCTAGTTAAGTCATAGCTCTGCTATGAGCTGAGTCTTATCTTCGCACGAGGCTCTGAAAGTAACTTCTCCTGAAGCTATGAGCTAAGTCTTAGCTTCGCGTGATCTAGCTCCGCAGTGGGCTTTGCCAGGTCATCGAATTGACCGTTTCAAAATCCCACGAGGGATTAATGGGTGAACCCCACTAATTTAGTGGAATTAACACCACTTTAAATGGGTGGTTACACCCGCCCCCTACGTCCCACATTAAGTGGAGACGATTGAGCCATAACGGCAAGAGGACGTTCGCACGTACCCTCTAGCTTCGCCAGAAGCTCGGAAAAAGCTTCGCAGCAAGGCCATTTGTGAGCCTCGCAAGCTAATTACTAATTCAGCTTTGCTGAATTCAAAAGGGCGGTTACTCCCCACTTTTGGCTATAAATAGGTCCCTGGCTAATTCAACAGAGGGACACACAGAGGCGGACAGACGGATAGAGAGGAAATTGACTTGAAAAGAGCAGAATTCCTAACAAAAAGGGCTCTAATGATCTTCTGTTCTTCGATTCCCCGAACCAAGCGAGAAGGGAGTCTTATTAGGAGGCAGTCTTGATCACCTGATCGATTGCATCGTCAAAAGGATAAAGTGATCGCGCGCTGATCAGATTCCTACCGGCATATTTTTTCAAAAATTTCAAAAGAGATCTACTTGTAATTTCCTTTTTATTACTTGTAATTTCGCTCCTCGACCCTTTTTGTAAGTTTTCCCACGAACTTTAAGTTTTCGATGGAAAACAAATAATAGGCATAAAAAATGATGTAAAATATGTATATAAAACACATGCATCACACCCCCATACCTGTTTTTTGCTAGTCCTCGAGCAAAATCCTAATCTAAAAAGAAAAAGAAAACTAAAAATCCTAAAAATAAAATCCTAGGTTACGATTGCTAGCACGCAACAAGCCATTAAACCCCTAGGTTACCCTAGTGGATGAGTGTTGTCTCGTAAGGATTTTCAGTGAATTATACCACAAAATTCGGTGAAAAATTTAAAAGATGAGAAGAGAATAAGATTAAAAGGATAACAAAAAATAAGGATAACTAAAAATAAAGAAAATAGAAAAAAAAAGATAAAAAGAAAGAAAGACAAAATATTTTTAGAGTGGTAAGCATCACTAATATATAAGTTCCCTAGTTACCATAAACTCTCATTATCAAGTTCAATCTCTTATCAAGAATTCTATCATATATTTTATAGAGATTTTCAAATCTTAGTCTATGTCACCATCCTTTCTAAGTTTTCTGATCCTATGCATCTTTGTAAATGTGTGTAGCTCTTAACTTGGGATTTTGATTCAAACTTTTTTGAAATTGGATTTTTCCTTTATAGGTTATCTAAGAAAAAAAAGAAGCTAAACGTTGGTAAGGTGGTTGATAAAATGACTCAGTTGTATGCCCACTGACTCGGTGAAGAGTGGAGATGATTATTTCAATCCTGATTATAATCCTGAGACTAAGGTATATGTTGATTCAGATAAAACCAATTTGGAATACTTGATTGGTTAAAGTTATGTAATGTCAGGTTAGTGATATCCGAGTTAAAAGAGGTCGGGGTGAAATATAGATTACTATTAAAGTTGGAAAAATTGTGGTTATAATCCATTTCATATAAAATGACAAAAATAAACAAAGTAAAACAAACAAATAAACAAACAAGAAAAAATAAGGTATGTTAGGATAAACCTTAGACCTAGACAACTTCTAACTAGTTGACTGTCCACAGAAGGTATATTGCAGCAATCTGACCACAAGTTAATCGCCTAGGTGGGGCAAGATCAGTGATAGGTATCTGTGCCTGAGCAATGGGCCTAATTTGTTGGCTAATTTGTTAGCTTGAAGGCCTATCACTCAAGTTTTGATAATGACTAACTCATGTAGTTATGACACTAATGATCTTGTGTTTATCAAGTTTCAGATATTGATCAAGATCATAGCTGATATTTAGCTTCAATAAAAAGATTCGAAGTCAAGTTTTGAAGCTATCACATGATGTTTCAAGAGCTCAAGTTTTAAGATTGCATCAAGTACTCGAGATAGAGTCTAGCTCATAGATCGTGATTTGGATCAAGTCTACTTGGAGAAGAAGATTTATAAGAAGACTTGTGTCTAGCGTTTGTTAGTTTAGATCTTATATAAGGTATAGATTAGTTTTGGATTGCTCAAGCTTATACACACACAAAATTTAAATATTGTCTTTCAAGATCAATAGCTTTGGTTTTCAGTTTAACCACAGGTTTATGTTTATATTGTTTTCATCTCAATAGAATACGTTTTATAGTTAGGAATATGTGTTGGATCCCATCCACACATATTAAAGCTTCAATTATTTATAGAAACTTATTTCTATATGTTTTATGTTTTGGTTTATCAAGTATACGTTTTTTGATTTCATGAATAGATTTCATCAAAACAAGTTTACATTGGTTTATACATGTATTGGATTTCATCCATATACATTGTTGCTTCATAAATATTTACGTAACTTATTTTGGTGAATTTAGTTCATGTGTTAAAGTTTTGTATTTATCAAAACTTATTTTAATGCTTATTATCAAAAACAAGTCTATATCATTTATTATGTGTATTGGATTCTATTCATACACATTGTACTTCAAATGTGTTTCAATAACATGTTTTTATATTTACACAAGTTTTGAAAAAATCAGAATTCCATTAAGAAGTTTGTTTTTGGAAAAATACAACTTTTGTTTTATGCTTAAATTTTTGTGCCTCAAATAGTTCACATGTTTGTAATATGTGTTATTTTTGATCACATGTACTTGTGCTACATTGTATTTACATGAACTTATTTTTTGAAGTTTATTGGGATTTATTGAAATTTAAATGGGCTTCAAAATGTCATTTAAAAATTACTTCAATATTGGCTTTGGGCTACTGCCGGTCGACCGCACGGTCGACCGATGGCTAGAGCTGGTCGACTAAGTGGTCAACCTGCATGCACTAACATGCACAGCCTATGAGAATTAGGAGATCGGCCGACCGACCGGTCGACCGACTGTCCCTGTAGAACTTCGGGTTTCATCAGTCGACCGGCCGGACCGACAATCTTCAATGGTCAAGAATATAACCGTTGGCGGTCGACCAGGTGGTCGATTGACAAGTCTCTCTGACCTGTGTTTTGGGCCTAATGGCTAATTTTTTCTTTGGCCTATATAAATGGGCTTTTGGCCAGATTTTCTATATTTTCTATAAGTTTTTGAAGAGTAATATTTTCTACATTCTACAGAGTTTTTAACCAAAGTTTTTAAAGAGTTTTAGTGCTCAAAATTCATATCTCTATTTGATTTCAAAAGTTTTGAAAAATTAAAGAAATCAAGTCTTGAGAATTTCTAGTTTCAAGTTCAAATTTTCTATATCATTCAAGAAGTTTTCCTAAGTATTTTCTTTTGTGCTTCACTTTCAAAATCTTTGTTTTCTCACAAGCTTGAGCTATTCATTGCAAAATCTATAATCTAGGATCTTGTATTATGAGAAGTGTTATTTGTAATCTTTGTGATCACCAAGTATTGTAACCATTCCCTTTTGCTTTGTGCTTTAGCTTTGTGCCTTCCCTTTTGTGTAGAGGTGATTGCTTTAAGCATAGGCTTTGTGCCTTGACTTTGTGCCTCATCTTGTATAGAGGATTGAGTTTGTATCTCTTGTGAAGTCCTTAGTGGAAATAGTAAAAATCTTTCACGCGGTGAAGGCGTGGACGTAGAGCTTGGTGCTCGAACCTCGAAACATATCCTTCTGTTTGTGTTTGGCTATCTCTCTAAACTCTACTCTCTTTATATCTCGCATTGTTATTATTGTTCATCTATACATGCTTGATATTGTACTTACACTTGTATCATTTCAAGAGAGCTACTGAAGCACCTCAACTCTTAATCTAGAGAAATCTTGAGGAGAAGTTCTTGAGCCCTTCACCGGGAATTCGACTTCACTCTTTGAATATCTATTGGGGGTAATGTAAAATTTTAATTTCATATTATTGGTCATTAGATTTGCATTACACCTATTCAGCCCTCTCTAGATGTACTTTCAATTGGTATCAGTGCTAGTGCTCCTGATATTCGGTTTAACAACCTAGGAGTGATCCTATTTTTGCTAATCACATATTTGCTTTACACATTAATATTTGCTTCATACACTCATGGATTATCTTGCTCCACCTATATTTGATGTTTCTAATATTGATATGTGAAAATTTAAATTGAGTTCATATCTTAAAACCTTAGGATTACATGTTTATCTTACCACCACTAAGAAATCATATATTGAAAATGGCCTTAGAGGATTATGCACAAGCCATAATTGCACTAAAGTAAACACTTAACAATACTCATATTTTTATGGTTTCGTTGTGATTTCGCTTTTGTATTGTGGAACACAGTGATCTCTCTTGATGAACAAGGTTCAAACGAATTGGAGAGAGAATCTAGTGAAGATGATCTGATGAAGCTTGCTACATGGTCCAAGAAAATGACTCCCTTGAGGTAATTTTGGATTCTCATCTTGATGATTGTGCTAGTACATCTAACGATGATAATGATAGTATGAATGCACAAATGTTGAATGAAGAGCTTTTCATATTTTGTGAAAACTTATTAGAAAAATATAAATTGTTGAAAAATAAAAGTTTAAAAATGAAGAAAGAAAATGAGTTTTTGTCTTCAAGGTTAGACTGTGTTTTAAAAAAAAGAAGAGATTTCAAATGAAAATGATTCTTTATCTTTAAAGCTTGATCTTGCTTTAAAAGAGAAGTGTTTTAGAGAAAAATAATGTTTTATCCTCAAAACTTGATTTTATTTTGAAAGAAAATAATTTTTTGAAAAACCAAGTTGTTTTGATTTCTGATGAAAGAGATCTTGTTTTAAAAAAAAATGTTTCTTTGAAAAATGCTTTGGTTGAAAAAAAAGAGTTTTATTCTTATTTCCAAAGTGAAAAAGAATTTTGTTTCTCATGCTCATGCTATTTCTTCTTCCATTATTAATAATGATATTTGTATTTTGAAGGAGAATATTGATTGTTTGGGTTTCACTTTGAGCTAATGTGTCATTGAACACAAGAGATTGGAGTCCATGTTCGAAAGAAATAAACTCCATATATGCATGCACACACCCTCCATGGCATATACATGTGCACCATGTATATACACATGCCGCTATATAGGTTAGAGTGTACACATGTACACATTGCGGTCGCAAAGGCCACCTTGTAAAATTTTGTTATGATAGATTCAATATTTCTAATTTTACAAGTAAAAATATTTGGGTTAGAAAAGGTACTAACTCCCGAGGACTCAAGAAAGTTGGGTACGAAGATCCACTCCTATTGTATTTGATGTAGGTGTGGGCTCTCACAGGACATGAGAGGATTAGTGCCTTGGTGGTGGATGCAATCGGAACTAGGTGGTCAAATTAATGGATGCATCACCATCAAAGAGTTTAGGTGGGAGGACCACCTTATTTTTAGAGAAATAGATATTAGTTCTATCAGTTTGGTAACTATCTCTATCCTCCTTAATATTTTTATATGCTTTAAGTTCTATAATTTTTAGCATATCATCGTTCACATGTTTTGATCATATTTACATGATTTGATTATATGTTTAAATGCAACTTTAGTTAGAATTTGTGATATTCTTGTATAGCTCTTGAGATACACTCATGATTTTGTGCAAGATTGATTCATATATTTTGTATACTCAATTATTGTTTAGTTATGTGTGTATATCCTAGTTTTGAAGACTCTTGTATTTACACTAATAATGAAGTTTGTTTCTTGACCATATTTTGGTGTTTTTATGCAAATCTTGTTTTGATTACATGTCTAGATGCAATTTTTGTTAGAACTTGTAATTATACATGTACAATTTGTGAGTTACACTTGATTCTTATGCTTTACATGTTATATTTCCTTCGTGTACTCATTGTTGTTTGATTGTACTTGTATGACCTAATTTTGACGATTCTTACATTTGTACACGTACTCCTTTATTTGTTTTGATATCGCACTTGTACATGTCTTGATTCTTTATGAGAATGTTTTTGTTTTATGTATGTGTAAATTTTGTTAAAACTACATGATATATTTGTTATATTCTTGAGTCACTTAAGTTATATGCCATATATTCTATGCGTACTCATTTCATATTTGGATATATATGTATGCTTTAGTTTTTACAAAACTTACATATATTCTGAATTTATTTTTACATCCTCAATGTGTTTCTTGAACAGTTTTTAATGAAAATAAAACTTTTAATGATTCAAACTTTCATGTTTATGGAAAAAAATTTCATATGAGTTTTGATGAAATTAAGCTTCATTGCTTTATCTTCATGAAAGTGTTATTACATGACTCTTGTTGCACTGTATATCTTTTGTTTACTCATGATTTTAGATTCATGAGCATTTATGTGCTTTATAAATTTTGGGTGTCAATTCTTGTGTAATTACAATTTTTCATGAGATATACATGATTTGGTTTATATTTGAAGAATTTTGAACTGGTTTTCATAAATATTTTAAATTAGATCTTCTATTCTTCACTCGGTACTAGTTTTCATTTTGTACTTAATTATTTTCAAAATCATTATTTTGAAAACTTCTACCCTTATTGGGAGGTTGGTTAGATGATCATATCTTATTTTGCTTAAATGACTATTTCTTCATATGTGCATATAGGTTGGTGATTTCAATGAGTTATACACATGATTCTTATGATAATTGATTTTTGCATACTCACTCTTTTTTATTTATATATGTATGCCCTTTATTATGAATAGTATTTTTATTGACATACATACATATATATATATGATTTGGTTGATTGTGCATGTTTCGTTCATGTTTCATGCATGTTTTAGCATAATCTTCTTTTTGCATGCCTTGAATATATTTTAATTTATAAATTGATATCACTTTCAATTGATATCATCACTTTTCAAATCTTATGCATTAGTTTTATGATTGTTTCAAAAAGGAGGAGAACTTTCTTGATTTAAATTTTAATTGGTATCTTATTCTCTACTTTTTGAGAAAAATATTTTAATAACTCATATTTTCAATTGGTATTAATTATCACAATTGGTATCTACTTTTCAAAATTATTTAGAATTTCAAAAATTGGAATCATGGGCATTCACTTTCTATTCAATTGGCATCATGTTTAAACCTTCAATTGGTATCAAAATTGTTTTGCAAATTGGTATCTATTTTGGTGTCAAAATTATTTTAAATTTTCAATTGGTATTTCTACTTTTTCAATTGGTACCCATGTTGTTTTATAATTGATATCTTACAATTATTATCCTTTCTATTGGCATTCTTGCTTTGTTTTTACAATTAATTTATATTGATATTTATTGCCTATACGTAAGGAGAGTTAACTTAACATCTCCTCTATATATAAACTTATGATGAGTGTATTGTATAAGGAAAAGCTTGATCTCTCTTCTCTATATCGTACACATGTACAGGGGAGCTTAACATCTCCTTCTATACATTTTATATTATGTTTATATGAGTTAGGATTTAGTCATCCCTTCTCCATATATTACATGTATACATGGGGAGTTAACTTCGCGTCTCCTCTCTTCATAGATTTATATCACATATACATATACTTTGTTTTGTGTACCTTTTTTGATGAATTGACAAAAAGAGAGAGTGAATTTTAGAGTTTATATATGCATGCTTATATTTTATGTTTGCATATATGTGTTTATATTCATGATTTGTGTTCATAATTTATTTGGTATCTAGAGCTTACCTTGCATATACTTTTATTTTATTTTTTACATTTGATATCTAGAGCTTACATTGCATACACTTTTAGTATTTAGTATTAGTATCTAGAGCTTATATTGAATATTCATATAATTGATGTGATTGGTATCTAAACCTTTAATTGAATATTTATATATTTTATGCTATACATGAGTTAAAGGGGAGCTTTTGCAAATCTCATCTTTAATCCATGCATATATAACTCCATGAGTTTTATCATCATCAAAAAGGGAGAGATTATTGGCCTGAAGGCCTATCACTCTAGTTTTGATGATGACTAACTCATGTACTTATGGTATTAATGATCTTTTTTTTATAAAGTTTCAAATATTGACCAAGATCATAGTTGATATTTAACTTCAACAAAAAAATTCGAAATCAAGTTTTAAAGCTATTACATGATGATTCAAGAGTTCAAGCTTTAAGTTTCAAATATTGATCAAGATCATAGTTGATGTTTAGTCATCAAAAAAGGGGAGATGATGATCACAAGAGTAATTTTTATAGTTAGGAATATGTGTTGAATCTCATCCACACATATTAGAGCTTCAATTGGTTATAGAAACTTATTTCTATGTGTTTTAAGTTTTGATTTATCAAGTATATATTTTTCAGTTTCATGAATAGATTTCATCAAAACAAATTTACATTGGTTTATACATATATTGGATTTCATCCATATACATTATTGCTTCATAAATGTTTAAGTAACTTATTTTGATAAATTTAGCTCATGTGTTTAAGTTTTGTTTTATCAAAACTTATTTTGATGCTTATTGTCAAAAATAAGTTTATATCATTTATTATATGTATTGAATTATATTCATACATATTGTGCTTCTAATGTGTTTCAATAACTTGGTTTTGTATTTATACAAGTTTTGAAAAAATCGGATTTCTATTAAGAAGTTTGGTTTTTAGAAAAATACAGTTTTTATTTTAAACTTAAATTTTCATGTCTCAAAAGTTCACATATTTGTAATATGTGTTAATTTTTGATCACACATATTTGTGCTACATTGTATTTACATGAACTTATTTTTTGAAAATTTATTGAGATTTATTGAATTTTAAATGGGTTTCAAAATGTCATTTAAAAATTCCATCAATATTGGTTTTGGCTACCGCACATTCGATTGCACGTTCGACCGATGGCTAGAGCTGGTCGACCGAGCGGTCGACCGACGTGTGATTAGTGTTTATATTTGCATATTTTTCATCACATTTTTACATTTATCTTAAAATTTTGTTTGCTAATGAGTGTTTCTCCTTATTTCTATGTCATAACTTGAAGAAGAGAAGAGACCCAAGAGGGGAGGGCACAGGCAGTGCTCCAAGGCGGCGTGCGAGGTCGAGGGCGGCAGCCAGGTGGCCACAATGTGAGTGGGTCTTCTTTTGATTCATTTTTATTTCAAAAAATTCTGCTGAAAATTCATGAATTTAATCAATTTTGCTGTGATTTTCCAATTGATTTCTGATCATTTTTTTTTAGCAATCAATTTATCTTAATTTGGTGAATGTGTTTAGGTCTTATAATAGCTCAGCTTGAAAGCTTTCAATTCTCAGAAATTTGATTAGGTTGTTGAATTTAGATCCTCTGGTGGATTTTTTTGTTAATGGATCAAATCTCTATCTGGATCCTACAAATTTACAATGAAATTGTAACAGAATATAACCCAAATCTGAATCTTTTTCACTCCTATAATTACCTCTCTCTCTTGTTATTGATTTTTGATTTACTTTTTCATTAACTTAGATTTGGTTAAGGCTTGAAAGTTTGTAGCATTGCTCTGCCGTGTCGCCATATCAATTAGGTTTGGGTTTAGTAGTTGCAAAATGGGATCAAGAGAAATGGTGCAAGCTGGTGGATAAGCATGATTTTCATTTATATATGTCATTGACTTTGTGAGTTTGTTTCATGTAACACCTGAAAAAACTTAAAGCAGGTTTATACTCACGCTTAATAGAAAGTTAGTACGTGTTGGTATGATAATATTTGCCAAACAGATGCCTTGTCTAGAAGTAATAGTTGGCAAAATTCTTGGATTCTTGATTTATAACTGAGCTGTAGAACTCACTTCTCTACAGGCTGACATGTTTGCATGTTGTGTTGAGGTAGGGACCCGATTTAAGCTGCGTGAAAACATCGCTTGGAATTCATTATGAATAAGCCTATTTTCTTTATGTGCTTGTCTTTATATGCAATTTAATCATGTTGAATTTCTTGAATACTTGTGCTTATAGATAGCAAGTGTTAGATGTTAGATAGATAGTTGATCTTGTATAAATATTTTTAGAGGTATATTACAAATGGTTTTATTTGAGTTGGCATTAGAAATAGTTTTTATTAGTTAGTGATATCAAGATATGTATTCTCAAAGATGTATTATTGAGTTAATCATGATGATCATGATAAGTTGAAATTATAGCAGTATTGCATTATTTTGTGGATGCTGAGAGGAGTACTCTATACCTTATGTTATTGCGTTTTTATATAAGTAGGCGATATTAAACCGAAATTGTTATATGGAATGTAAGTAGGCCATGTGAGTCGAAATACTATTATGTTGCGTGGGTGATTGTTGAGTTTGATATATCATGCATTTAGATTGAGATAAGCCTTGTGGGCTGATATTGATATATGTTGTATTTGGGCAAGTGACTAAATACAGGGGAGATACTACTGAGATTTTAAACTTTTATATGATAAGAAAGATAATTATTTTTCTAAATTGAGAATATGTGAAGGATTAAGATAATGAAATCTAGGACGTTACATTATGTATTCACAGCAGCTGAGGGAGTTGTTAATTGGAAGGTAGAGTTGCTAGACACAGTGGCGTTTTCAATAACAAAAGTGGAGTACATGACTGTACTTGAGACATCTAGTAAAGCCTTGTGATTGAGATGATTGGTTAACTCACTTGGAATCATACATGATTCAGTTCAGATCGACTGTGACAGTCAGAGTGAGATACATCTCGCTAAGAATCACAGGTATCATAAGCGGACAAAATACAATGATGTGAGGTATCATAGGATACGTCAATGGGTTACAGCAGAAAATATTATTGATTTGAGCAAAATCAGTATAAAGAAGAATACAGCAGACATGATGACAAAAATCATCTCGATGGAGAAGTTCAGAACATTTATGAACTTCATCGATGTTCTCTAAAGGTGAGGTGGAGAATGGGCTCTTAGGAGGGAGCCATGTGAAGTCACAAAAGGGGGAGAATACTTTTTGATGGTGTTGAGGCCAATTTCTACAAAAGACTCATGCTATGTCAGAGAAGGTAAAATTGTTGGTATTTTAAGTGTCTCACATTCATTGGAGAAGAGTACGCGATAAGGTGGAGGAGATTCCAATAAATTCAGCAACCAGAACTATTAAGTTGTGGAGCCTTATTATTGCCTTGACGATTTGTCACCCTACGCAGAGTCGTTACGCGGATCGACCTGTGCGGTCAGGTCACCGCGGGGGTTGGAAGGGGGCAGGAAGCCCCCTCCCGGGGGCTCAAGGAAGGAGTCCCTAGGTCAAAATTACTTTGAAAAGTCCCTCTTACAGATCCCGAAGCGAGGGTGAAGCACTCCTGGTAAAGAGATTTAGCGAGTTCACAATTTTAGGTTTAGGGAAAAGCCGGAGTCTCGCTTCGGAGTAACATCTTGATATCACTCCGAAACATCTAAGCGGAGGATACTCCGAAGCGACAGTGCAAAGTAGTATCTTGGAGATGCATAGCAGAGAAGCGATCCACTCCGGAAACTTCGTAACCCGTGAAATTTGGCGAAGACGTCAAGGACAGTTTCGTGGTAGCTTTTGAAAGCTTATACCAAGCTTTTAAAAGCTCTGTGGTGATTTTCAGATTCCGAGTTGTGATTCTGAAAGAGTTTCCAAATTTTTCTTTCTAAGGGCGGTTGATTGGATGGTTAGGATGAATTTGCTGAATATTTGGAAAGTCTAAATTTATTTTAGAAGTCTATAAAATTTCTACTTGTGGATTTTAGGTTTAACGCAAGATAAGAAATTTTTTCATTATTTCATCCACCTTGTATTGAGAGTTTGAGAAATCCTCGTGTGGGATACTTATAAACTCTGTTTTTTTCTTCTCAAGTTAATAAGAATTTCTCCCTCTCTTTTAATAAAATCTTGTGTTCTTGATTTGTATTCTTACTCTGGTAGCGATCAAGTTATATTGCTTGCTATGATAAATCGTTCGGTGTTTCCGCTACTACTCTTATTGTTTGGAGGCGTTTATCACAACACTCTTCTTGTCCAGATAATCTGCTAACTTTGTTAAATCAAGTAAACAACTCTGTAAAATTATTGACGGTGAAAATTATCGCAATTTACTATTGGCTAATACTCTGCTTCTTTGGTGACTTGTAAATAAATTAAAAGTAAGATATTAAGCTCATTACATGGAGAGAGACATGTCAAATTTTGATTGGCAGTGGATGAAAGGGTAAGATATCAAGCTCATTATAAAAAAATATGTTTTTATCTAAAACTGTAAAAGACATATAAATTAATATTCACATTGATTTAAGCCTGATATATAACCTATCTTAAAAAAATATATAAAAATTATAAAGCTATAAAAAAATTATATTTATCATATGCTTATCTTAAAGAAAAGATATAAGAAATTAATTAATAAAGATATGATTTTTTCTAAAATATTAATTTTCATATAATTTGGAGATAATTGTGTGTTTTTTTAAAAAATGTTTTATTAATTAGAATAATAAATTTAACTCTTCTCATGTCATTTTAGATTTTTTTAATAATTAATTTGACTATTTTATATTAATCTATCTGTTATTGAATTCTGATTGACAAGCAAGTGATTTCAAATAAAAATTGTGGTAGTTGTTTAGTTTGAGACGCTTTAGAAACGAGGGAACTCAATTGTCAATGAGAGTCACCATCGGTGGTCTCTGGGGAGTAAATCTAAAATCGGCACGATGGGGAAAAATTGCCCGCAAAATGGTGTTCGAAATCTAGGATCGGCACGATGGGAAAAAAAATGTCCACAAAATGGTATTCGAATCGATAACTATGAAGAGTACATCAGAAAGAGATTGATTCGAGAAGATTCATTAAATTAATGATAATTAATTATAAAGATGAGACCAAGAGTTCACGTGGGGCTCGCGCGGTGCCGCGGCGAAAGAGATGGCGGGTTTTACTGCCCAGAACAAGTCAAAGCAATTTAATTTTTTTTAGTTATTTTTCTTGGGAAAAATGCAGAAAATATTGTTGAATTTAAGGTGGCATTTCTGCAAGCACACTGTATTTAGACATAAAATGCTATTATATTATTATGTATTCTTTTTTTTTTTCCAAAATATTGACTTTAAAAATCTTGTGCATACGGGATTTGAACCTCGTATCTCTTGTTTACTGTAAAGAGAGAATCACTATGCTATAGTGACACTCGCAATGCAAATTATTGTTGATCAGAATATTTCTACAAGCACACTGTATTTTCTTTAAATACAAAATTTTCTTTAAATAATTATGGAAGTTGCAAAATTTTCTTTAAATACAAGATTTGTTTTGTATTGTTAAGTATTGAACTTGAATATGAGACTTTTCTTGAGTACAAATTTTATGAAAACACATGTCATGTAAGAAGTATTCTGGTGCTATCTGATTTTGGACACCTAAGATCCTAAACAATCAGTAGTCCATTTATGAAGAACAATCAGAACTTACAGGAATTTTCCTAGAATTTGTATTAACCTTTTAACAATTCACCTCTATTTCTTTTGCCACTAAGAAGTCAACAAAGGAAGCAAAAAAGTTTCAGAAAACTGACGTGGACTCCTTTTTTTTCAATTAATTTAAAAAAAATCTCAATTATAAATTTATTTCTGTGTCAATCTCAATTCACGTTAGGGTAAATTTATTCGTCTCAACCATTATTTCTTTATGTATTTTTATTTCCTCTTTTGTCCTTCCTCGTTACTTCTGATGTTACTCTTCCCTCAACTCTGACCCCAATGCAAAGTTATTTCAAGATCGTTATAGGGGTTGGAAAGGGGCAGGGAGGCCCCTCCAGGGGGCTCGACGACTGGGAGCCCGAACTAATTTTTTTTTTGGGATCAACTCTTGGCAAATCTCATTTATTCGTACTCGCGGTGAGTTTTGTTTGTGTTTGTGATCAATGTGGTATTTAGACCTAATTTGTATATCGATCATTATTACTGTAGTCAAAGTTCCCACAAAGTCTTCATATAAAGGATTGCACCTTGAGTTTTTGATTTATTTTCTACTGGTCAATAACGATGCTGAAATTTGAGTAATGTTTTTAATGTGAAAAATGCGACTCAATGACTGTAACTCGTGACTTTATTTTGATTTTATGAGAGAGAGAGAGTTTTAGATGGGAGTAACACAGTGAGAGAAGAGACTATCGCAGTTCACATAACAAGGGTTACGAGCACGAAAGCAGTCCTTATTATAAATAGCGCTCCTCATAATAAGAACTGGGACCATGAAGACTGCAACCAGGCAATTCTCATAAAGTCACAGTCGTAGTTACGGAGCGTTCTAGAGTTGAAGTGGCAGTCGCTGTTGTGAAGCGCTTTTAGTTGCGGTCGTGGTCGCAGTTAAATTTAAAATAGGGGTATTTAATTTTTTTTGTATTTCACGATTAAAACCTGACTCGACACGTGTTTGTAATCTCTAGCCCGCTAAAAAATATGAGGCGTGAAAAAAATTGTAATTGAGATTTTCACTAATTAAATGTCAAAAAAAAATTTCTCTTTTTTTTTTCGTGAGAAAAGGAAAAAAGCTTAATTACAAAAAAAAAAAGAGAAAGCTTTTAAAAGGAAGAAAGTCGTCCCAACGAATCCAAACAAACACATCTTTGTCTGCGCAAGTGGCAGTGGTCCCAGTCACCGCGCAACAGCAGGATCCGCTGACGTGTCCGCACGTGAAGGCCGAGTGTTTGGTGGGGGCCACATGGTCGCCGCGGGGGAATGAGTTGCGTTCTGTCACTGACTTTGAGGCCCCCGCCGTTGTTACCGGGTTGCTTCTGTTTCGACACCGAACCGGACCCGACGCCGGGCACCTCGCCCCGAGGCTGCCCGCGCTGACCGGACCCAACCCTATTTAATGAACTTAATTTAAAATAATTATTCATACATCTGAGCATTAAATCCCTTTGGATTATTATTATTATTTTAATAATCCCAATAAGATGCCTAATTGTATTTTTATTCTTCTTAATTATTAAAAGTAAAACCCCACGCTTGCGCCGCAGGAGATGGGAATGTGTTCTTCTCACCAAAAATTATCTACAGACAAGGAGAGATGTACATACTTTGTACGTGAGTTGATCCCTAAGAACGGTTCTCACGAATTCATGTGAGAACTTTCACGTGGGCCGTCGGATCTGATAGAGATCTAGTTTTATTTGATTTGATCTATCAGATCCGACGACCCACGTGAAAGTTCTCACAGAAATCCGTGAGAACCGTTCTTAAAAGATCAGCTCCCTACTTTGTACAAACTATATTTATACCACACACCCGTGTATATCTATTTCAATAATATGCAATATACAACATGTAACACTGATCTACAAACATGATGACCAGTCAAAATTACATTAGGGCATGTTTGGTTGTCATAAGTCGTAAATCGTCTGTCGCAAATTTTTTTTGTAGCTGTAAGTGGGTTACATACAAGTAAGTTTTACGGTGTTTGATTGGTAATGTAAAATTATAAGTGAGAAAGTGTTTTATATTTTACGGTGTTTGGTTGTCGTAACGTTTAAGTATATGTAAGGAAGTTGATCATAAAATTAATTTTTTGGTGATTTAAAAAATAAACAATTAAAAATAAGATTAAAAATAATTAAAAATAGAATTAAAGTAAGAATAATAAATATAATTAAAAATATTAAATAATTAAAAATAATTAAGTATTAAATAAATAAATATTAAATAAATAAAAATACATTAAATTTATTAAATAATTAAAAAATAAATAATCAGAAATAAATTTAAATTTATTAGAAATATAATGTATTAAATAATAAAATTAAAATATAAAAATTAGTAAGTATTAAAAATATTAAAAATTAAATATTAAAATATTAAAAATTTATCTAATAATTAAAAATTATTAAATATATTAAATATTACTAATCTATAAATAACTAAGTGGAATACATTATATTAATTTAGTAATAAAAAGAAGTAGTAAAAAATTCTAATATTAAAAATTATTGAATTATTAATAAAATTTTAAGCAATCTAATAATTAAAAAATATCATATTCTAAAAAGATTAATTTAATAATAAAAAATAAAACTAATTACAATTAATCGTTAATTGTACAAATTTACATGACTACAAAATTAACTGTTTGCGCTACAAGTAGGCTGTTAGTGGATTTGTATGATCACAAAATTAACTGTCCATGTTACAAATGAATCGTAATTAAGATGCAAGTACAGTTAACAATTTATAGTACAAACAAACGCCGTGTAACTTGCGGAGTTTTAGGATGAAACAAACAAGAAGATGAGCCAGAGCTGGAAAGATGAGATTTCAGTTTGGAGAGGAGACTTTTTGAGGAGGGTGACAAAGGTTGACAAATGGTGACAGCTTCCATTGAATTTGAAGGAGAAAGATCATGACTTTTCATGGCCAATGAAATGAGAAGAATCTCAATGCAGCAGCAGGATGGGACAAAACTCTCTGCTAGGGTTTGTCAACGACATCTCTCGCTGAAGTCCAGCACACCCATTCTCTGAATACAAAACATCTGTCCTCACTCAAAACTCAGCCATAGTTTTAGTACTACTAATGAATACAGTTTCTTTGGTTTCTGAACTGCAGCATCCTTGGCCAACCCTTAATTTGTTTCTCTACTCTGATTGTTTTTTTTTCCATCAAGATGTAAATTTAGATGCTTCAGTTAGTGTACTTTATATAATGCTTGACTTTTTTTTTTTAAAAGAAAGATGACGATCAAGAACAGACAAGAGAACAGAAGTTGCTGACATGAGAGGATTTAGGGTTAATTCCATGTTTGTACTAAAAGATATTTGATCAGTTCAAAATTAAAATATGTAAAATGAATATTCATTCTCCCTCTGTATCTCTCTCTTAACAATCACTTCAATGTTGTCCTGCATAGGTTGACGTAGGAGGCTAAGGCAGGAGCACCAGAACATCAAGGTTCAAAAACAGGTCAGACACAAGTCTCGATAGATTGCCCGGTCAACCGAGCAAATAAGTTGAAGTTGTCGGTCGACGGCCAGAAAGTAGAAAAGAGATCAAAAAACTAAGTCTCTTAACCGGTCGACCGGCAATATAAATTTGATTAAGCGGTCCACCGCCCGTCGCGTATCGGTTATTTCAGATTCTATTTAGGATTTGATTTTCAGGTCCGTTTTGAATTCTAATTTATTTTGTTTTCTTTTATTTATTTCTAGTTTCCTAGTTAAATTAGAATTCTACTTTTTGAAACCTATTTAAGCTCATTGTATCTTTATTTTTAGAAACCAAGTTTTAATTAATAAAATTAAGTTTTTCTCTCCAATTGCTCGTGGATTCGAGTTGTTTATCTTTACTTGTGGATTCAAGTTGTTTTGCTTGTGGATTCGAGTATTATCCTACCTGAAGGGACCTTAAGGGTTTGTTGGCGCTAAAACGAGATCTAACCGGCATCGTTCGCTTCTTTTTTGCGTGAAGTGGTATCAGAGCTTCAGCGACTTTCCGATGATGGCAAGAAAAGATGATGGTTTGCAACACTTTTCCACAAGGATGGGCACTGTTGAAGGAGACGTCTGCACTATAAAATCTACCTTGGATCTTATGTTTCAAGAGATCAAGAAGTTGTCTTTCAAGATTAATGACCAAAGTATAGCCGACGATACGTACGGAAGCGGACATGATCGTCAATCAACTCAAGCTCTACCACAACAACCACCACCACAATAACTTCTACTCCAACAACCTCCACAACAGCAATCATGACATCAACAATCAACACAATGGCCACCACAACAAACACCACCAATATGTCTTCTATGAAATTTTCAATATGAAGATCTTTCTGATGAAGAAGAATTGAACAACTCCTTCTATCAAGAAGATGACTTCAAAGATGAAGCTTATGATGGAGGAATGGCTCACGGGCAAGACCATAGGCGGATGACCAATCTTAATCCTACAGCGGAGAAGTATTTTCTTTTCTAATCATGACATGAAAAGAGACTACTCAAGTCCTAATGACTGTAGGATGAAGATCGAGATTTCTTCCTTTAATGTGAACCTTGATACCGAATTCTTTTTGGACTGAGTCTATGAAATGGAAAGTTCTTCGACATGACTTATGTCCCCGCGGAGAAAGATGTCAAATTTGTGGCATACAAGCTCAAATGAAGAGCAGTCGCATGGTGAGATCAATTACAAATCACAAGGAGACATCAAGGCAAACCACCCGTGATGACATGGAGGCGCATGAAGCAACTACTTCAAGGTAAATTCTTTCCACGACTATTAACAAATTATGTACAGTCAATTTAAACTTTGCCAACAAGGGACAAGGACTGTCATGGCATACACGAAGGAGTTTTATCGGCTATCATCCTGTTGTTATCCATCCACGAAGGAGGAGCAACTAGCGGCGAAGTACATCAGTGGTATAAAGTACTCTATTCAAGAACGTGTGATCCTTCACGATGTATTCTCTATTGATGAGGCCCAAAACAAAGCCTTAAAAGCCGAGAGATTACAGAATAGGGCTCCACTTTCAGGCGTCCAACACCAATTGAAGAGTCAACAAGTGGCATAGGAGTTCAGTCGGGTTCAACAACGATTGACTGACCAGCCCATCAGTCGACCAACGCCCCTGCATCCGCACCAACAACATCAACCCCCACTACTGCAAAGAACAAAGAAAATATTTATATTAAACCTAAAGTTAGCAAGTGCTACAGGTGTGGAGAACTTGAACATAGGTCTAATGAATGCCCTAAGAAGAGATAAGTCAATTTGGCAGATTATAAAGATCATGAGGAAGAAGAGGTCGAGATTGAGGATCTAAATGAATCACACTTTGCTGAAGAGAAAGGAGGATGGTAGCTTGT
Organism: Agave tequilana; assembly: GCA_038442645.1. Taxonomy (NCBI): domain Eukaryota; kingdom Viridiplantae; phylum Streptophyta; class Magnoliopsida; order Asparagales; family Asparagaceae; genus Agave; species Agave tequilana. Next base: position 74,517 of record JAVJIF010000243.1, on the reverse strand, counting down.
GTTCTCTAGAAATTGTTATGCAATTAGAAAGTCCCTGACAATACACCGCGACATCAAATCTTTACTCAAGGTGTACGATCCTGAACAAGTTGTGCAACCTCATCATTAGCAATGGAAGAGCTATGAAAATATTGTGTCTAGAGTACTTGTAGGACATTTGAAGTTAGAGAAGAAACCACATCCTCAGATTTACACTATTGATTGAAACAAGCCCCTCCATCAAGATAACGGATCTTTGTCATGTTCATATTTTAATTGGCAAATTTCACCAAGACTCTATTGCATGTGATGTGGTTAATATGAACAAATGTCATATTCTTTTAGGGAGATCATGTAATATGATGTTAATGCAATCCACAAGGGTAGAGGGAACATCTATATGTTTACTTGGAAGGGCAAAGGAGTTGCCAAGAGACAAACTCCACCTATTCCAAAGTCTACAAAAGAAAAGGAGCCTGAACTCATAATTGAGGTAGATCATGATTTTGGGGTCATACTTCCCCTAGGTAGAGTTTATCAAAGCCGGTATCATTGATGGTTTGATTGGTCAGAACTTGAGGACGAGTTCTTTTGAAAAAAGAGGGAGTGATGTAGGAAATCAAGGCAGCAGCAGAAGATTAAGATTCAAAACCAGGTCAAACACAGGTCTTGATCGATCGCCCGATCTATCGAGCAACGAGTTGAAGCTTCGGGTGGCCTCCAAAAAACAGAAAAGAGACCAGAAAACTGAATCTCTTAACTGATCGACCGCCCGTCGACCTGCAATGTAAATTTTACTAAGTGGTCGATCACCTGTCACGTATCGAATATTTCAAATTCTGCTTAGGATTTATTTTTCATGTCCGTTTTGGATTCCAATTTGTTTTATTTCCTTTTATTATTTCTAGTTTTATAGTTAAATTAAAATTCTACTTTTTGAAGCTTATTTAAGGCCATTGTATCTTTATTTTTAGAATTCAAGTTTTAATCAATAAAATTGAGTTTCTCTCTTCAATTGCACGTGGATTCGAGTTGTTTATCTTTGCTCGTGAATTCGAGTTGTTTTGCTCATGGATTCGAGTATTATCCTATCTGAAAGTATCCTTTAAGTTTCGTTGATGCTAAAATAAGATCTAACTGATAACATTCACCTTTTGTCTGCGTCAATGTATGCTAAGATTTCACTGTTAGGAGACAAACAAGAGTAATAGTAAAAAGAAAGAGCCATATGCTCCTCTCATGATCAAAAAAAGAGACAAAATGCACATCACATCTACATAATTAGCAAAACCCATCTCATCTGTGTACAGACAAGAAATACAGAAGAAAAATTAAAAGCAAAAGACAAACTCTTCAAGCATATGAGGGCCAAAGGTGACAAATTGCACATTGAAGTCTATAACACCAAGCATAAAAATAAACACCACAAATAATGGGGAAAACAGATGATATATTGCCTTCTTGCTGAAATTGCCTTTGTAATGTTAATAAGTTTGACATGCAGAAAAGCTGCCTCCAGGAAAGAGATTAACATTTAGAAACTACAACAAAAGAAAGAAAGATGCAAGAAGTAAAGGGGTTCTCTTTCTCAGGGGATCAAGTTGGCAATATTGATACCAAAACAACTACTTAAAAGCTCATTCAACTGTACATTTGACATGGATTGATTTTCCTATTAGCTTCCTATGTTGTCACTGCCCGAATCCATTAGAATCGTCAGCCTCCTCGCTGTCTTCATGAACTCGCTGAAACACCAAATGAGATTCATCAGTCAAGCTAAAGACATTCATACAGACAAAGAAAAATATTGTAGCATGGATAAACCATGATACATCACATTCATGATAGACAAGAACGATTCAAAGAACAAATCAACTAATCAATGTCATTCATTGATATATAGATACATGATGCACCTAAACTTTGTCTATTTATCACCTACATCATGACTAGATATTCATTTAGGACCCCATAAACCATATTGCGCAAGTACTGAAATCACAATCAACTAATCAATGACATTCTTTGAGATAATACTTGATGATGCACCTAAACTTTACGCCCATTCAGCATCAAAACTGCTTAAATCGTAATGCACACTTAGAAAATCCATAAACAAAAATGATAGATATAATGTGTCATATAAATTCAGAAACCAAAAAGATAGTAAATATTTGGATTCTATCAAATTTAACGGAAATGTAACTGTGTGATACCCACGTGAATGGAGCGTCTCCAGTGTGTTTAACAGCACCAGCTGCATCGCGGTAAAGCACATGGCTCATTATCTCTGATTTCTCTATGCCAAACATGGCTGCTAGCCTCCCATACAACTCTTCATACGACCCAAAGACAGAGAGATCAAGACTACGGCCCACATCCTCTGATTCCATGAACACCTTACAGTGTCCAGTCTCCAAGCCCAGCTCGATTGCTTGATGATCCCTAAACCAGGGAGAGTTCTCTCCTCCATTCTGATGATGACTCCCCGAGGCCGATCCATCAGATGACGACAAATTAGCTCCCTTCTCGTTATTCCCATCAGACGAGCTGTTCCCAGAATTGCTAAGCGAAATCTGCTGCTCGGTGAGTATAGGCTGTCCAAAGAGCACCAACTGAGACGTCTTCTTTTCATTGCACGACTTGTTTGTGGAAGGACTTCCAATGCTTAGCAAGCAAGAGATATCATCGATGGGAGGAGTGCCGACATAGAGGCCGGTGGTGAGTTTTCTTGGTGGGGAGATGGTGGGGTGATCGAGCCGATGATGGAAGCCCGCGTGAAACAGCCCCGCCTGCAGTTTGTTGAGGTGGAGATCTGAAAGAGATATGCCATATTGAGCATGCCTGGCTCCCTGTATGCCTGCAGGAGTGCTGTCTTGGGGGAAGCAGCACAAGGGGCTGCCTGCAGGCCCGTGGAGGTTTGAGGAGAAGGGAGGGGTTGGGTGTTGGTGGGTGTCTAGAGGGAAGTCAGGGTGTGGAGGGATTCGTAACTTTTTTCTCGGAGGGGAGAAGGGGGCTAAATGTATTGCGGGCATGTTCGAGACAAGCTCTACTAGCCATGGGCTAACACGCTTTACATTCTGGAGGAGGTCTGGCTCATCCCACACCACCTGCAAGACATTTTAAAGAAATAAAACTGTTCTTAGTAATTTGTAATTGTAATTACATGATGCTCTACCAACACAAGTCAATTCTCACTAGTAATTGAAGAACTCATTACACCCTAGCAGAATGAATGTGAGAGTAAAAGAAGAATATCCATAATTATTCCAGGTACTAAATTAAGATGAGGAATGAGACAAGCATACTTAATGTATTGTCTATTGATTCCATCATGTGTAAACTTCTTTTAAAAGAATTTCAAAGAATGCTCAATTGTGTGAATAACGTGTCCAATGTTCAAATAAAGATGATGAAATAGGAACTCACAGCCTTGATGTTTGTCGTTCATCTCTCTTATTTACTTACACATTGCAAGATCAATAGCTAGCCTTACAGATTCTCATACATTATCTAGTTTGTGATAAATATCTGAACGTGATTGCCTAATCCATTTCATGACAAAGGGAAAGAAGAATCCAAAATGGCAGAAAGCGACTAGTTATGGAAATTTTTTTTGAGAAAAGAATAGTTATGGAAATTGACATAACAGATCTAGAAACAAAAGGTTACAAGCAAGCAGAATACAATGGCTACAATTTTAGATTGCAAAATGATCCATGGAAAGCAACTAATAAATAAAACACAAGAAAATAAATGAAGTCACATTGTGCTAATGTTCCCCACTCATGGCATAGAACAGATACCTGAAGAAGCCTCCAAGGTGAATTAGGCCACCGAATTGGATCTGCAGCCTGAACAGAAGAAATGGTCCCCATGAACCAACTGATCCTCGAGGAGTCCTCTGTCTCGAAGGCCATCTTAAACCTCATCCCTGGACACCATTGAACCCTCATTGCTGCTCTCAGAGCGTCCGCCTTCACACAGAACTCCGGGGTGCTGGCCCTAGGATAATAGACAACCTCGAAAGGCTGCCCACTTGCTGCAAGTCGTGCTGCCTCAATCGCTGACTCAGCCCTTACTCTACTCTTTCCCCTCATATTACCACCCGCACCCAAACCACCATTACCTCTCATCAACTTATTCTCTTCCTCCCTCAAGAAGACAGCAGAGAAACCCCCATAAGCTGCCGACATCGGTGGGTTCCAACCAGAAGGCTGCTCAGGTCCACCCCCAATCCCTCTCTTCGCCCTTCGGATCCCCACACACAAATCCCCATTCTCCGCCCTCAGGAACACAATCGAATCCCCAGCGACTAGCTTCTTCTGGTTAACGAAAGTGCTCCACCCGGTCGTTAGCAAGTGCCTCCGAGGGGTACCCCTATAGATATGCCTAAACTTCCAAATCTCCCCATGGACGTCCTTGGCAAGAACAGTTTGGACCGGAGGGTCTGCCGTGTAGTCCAATCTCGGGAAGATGGTCTCGGCACAATACCGGGGAACGGAGAACCCCCCGCCATTGTTGGCATCAGACTGAGTTAAAGTCTTTGCAAAAGACGCAGGCTTCTCTTGCAATTCAGATGGCCCATTGCAACTGAGGCCAATTCCTGCATCCTCTCCTAAATCCAGCTCATTTTGCCAGACGGGGACGAGGCGGATCTTGGCAAAGACCTCATCGGTCTCGGGATCAGCCATGAACTTGACTGCAGTGACCCGAGAGAGGATGAAGGCAGGGATTCTTGCAGAAATGCCAAAGTCTACAGGGGATTGGGCATGCTCTGCATGGCCTTGGGGAAAGTAGTACACTTTGGAGTTCACTGATGGCATCTGCACCATTCCTCCGGCACAAGCGTGCCAGAGCTGTGAGTCTAAGCATTTCTCAGAATCCTTCATGGTTGTGGATGATTCCTTTGTTGATTTGTCAAACATTAGCATAGATTGGGGCAATTGATTGGCAGTTTTCAGAGAATGTTGTGTCTGTAAAAGGATTCTATAGTGGTTTTAGAGGACAGCCCCAATTATTAACTGTGTACTGGAAATTGTCAAATTTTGATAGAAATTATTCATAATTCATTGAAACCCTCTTACCTTTCAGCAAGCAAATTCATTGTGTGTTCTGGTGTGGTAAAATTCTTTCCTTTTTGACAAATAGTGAAAGCTGTGATTGGAAACAACACACCCAAGTCATGAATTTAGACTATTTAGTAGTAGCATCAAAAAAAAAAATGCAGTAAAATAAAACCCCTATTCTGAAGAAAGTGAAGAAATTTCAATGGTGGTTGGATTTCATACCTTTTATCAAGAGAAAGTAGGTCCTATGGAAGAAGGAAAACTTGAAATCTCCCCTGTGATTTCGAGAAAATAGAGAAAACCCACATAGCTCTCAACCTCCAAATAAATTGATCCAACCCGTAGAAACCCAGTTCACAATCCACAATTCAAAGCAAGAAATCCCTCAAAAGCCTCTCTTTTGTCCAAAAACCATCCTAAAAATCTCAGCTTTTGCATCAAAACACTACCATTTCTAGCCAAAATTGGACCAAAGACCTCTCTTTTTCTGGAAATTTTCAGTGGAGATTAAAATTACAACAGTCAAGAGGAAGAGGAGGAGGAAGAGGAAGGAGATTCCCTCAAAAGTGAATGGGGAAGAAAAGAAGCAACTGTATCTTCTCTCTCACTCACTCTCTCTCTCAAGATCTTATAACAGCTCTCTTTCTCTCTCTTATCCGTCTCTCTTTTTTTTGGCTGAAGGAGGGAAGAGAGAGAGAGAGAGAAAGAGAGAGTAAAAATAAAATATAAAATATAAAATACTAGTAATTATTAATTCATGTGAGCTTTGTGAGGGTTCTCTCTCTCATATTGCCCGCTCGTGGTAGAACAGCTGTCACTCCAAAAACACGCAACATCTGGCTCTCTGGGCTCTTTTAGCACATAACCCCTTCCTAAGTTAAAATCTTGCATATATAATTTCTCTAAAAATCTAAATTATTTGTGATTACATCTTGTTATAATTTTATATGTAAATTTCAGGACATTTTGTACGTACTCTTGATGTCAATTTCGTTCATGGTCACTGGCATGAATGTGTTTTATATACAACAAATTGATCAAAAATTTCTTGAGAATGTTACTGTAAACACGATGATTCAAAAATTTTAAAAATAAATGTCTCATAAAGAAGCAGGTGAGTCTATTAGAAATGCGAGAAGCGTAAAATGTCTACGAAATTTTAAGAGGGGAGAGATGACAAAAGAAATGCGTCAGGGTTCATAATAGAAGAATGTGTTTTATATGGTAGATAAATGACACGTATGACTATGGTACAAGCAGGATTGGGATTAGCGATGGGGTAATTAATTTTCTTTTTTCTAATCTTGATTAATTTTCAGATATAATAAATTAATTAAAAAAAAAAGAGCGAAAAGTGCGGGGTGCGCGTGGACCGGCATCGCTGTTTCCCACTTGGGGCCCGATCTTTGGGTCGGGCGAGTCGGGATTCTCGACCCGGATTCGTGGGCGGATGAGGTCGTCAACCTCTAACTCTCACTCTAACTCCGTCCCCCAGAACTAGCCGTAGCCGTCGGCCTCGGAGGCCGGTTGCTCTTCCCCTCACTACCCTCTACTTTTCTTCTTATTTACACTCATGCCACTCAATATTTGAATGTGTATAAAACATTAATTCTGATAAAAAAAATATAAATATTAAATTGGACAGTCAGACAGACTTGTTGTGTGTGTAGTTCTAAAAGAATTTGAAGATCCACTCCGTTGAAGTTGAAGTTGAAGTTGATCTATATTATATAAACTAATTAAAAATCAAAAATTAAGTATTTTGAATACCTTTTGCCTATAAATCAAGCGTAGAAAATGGACGGCCGAAAATAGTGAGTTAGTTAGATCTGTTTCTTTAGACATTCAAATTCTCGATCGGCCATTTGATCACGATTTAAACATTTAAAAATACCTACAAACCAATTTTTGTAGGGTTTCAAATGTTCTACTTCATTAAACTAACCAACTCACTATTTAGGCCGTTCGTTTTTTTTCTTATTTGAGATGTATGAAGAAAAAATATTTAAAGTACTTGAATTTTCATTTATAGATGTTTGAAATAATATAGATCAACTTCAACGGAGTAATGTCGGATGTTATTATTTGAGGGGAAGATTAGCTTCCTTTATTTGCCAAGTTAACGTAAAAGTTTTCATCTTTCTCGTTCATTCAACTCGCAACACTTGCCAATAGATATCCTTTTCTATTCAGTTGAGGACTAATTTAATACTTATTTTCCTTGAGATCAATCACAAGGGCCTCACTCGCACTTGGAGACACATTCAAGAACTTGGTCACGACAAACATGATTGCATGCATCTCTATTCTCATCAATCATCACTAGCCACCAACAGTGGACCCAATTGTATTTCTGTCAAGGACTCCATTCAATTAAGCTCATGCAACCCTTCAAATTTGGGACCATTTTCCCCCTCCACCCTTGTTTGCCCCCTAGCCACATGTTTGGGTCCCATTCCCCACCAATTTCTTTCTTTCTTGGTGTTGGTGGTGGTTGCGCTTAGATCAGTAATTATCGTTGTCGTGCATAGACTTTCTAGTTATATCGCTAAATTTCAGCAGACCCTGACGGCTTTTCTTCTGTCGGCATCGGGCATTTTTAGTCGTGGAGATGCAACTAGGCTTCTAGTAACTCAAGTTTAATCACGGGTAGATGTCACAGTTCGATGATAAAGCCTCTTGGATCTGAATTCCGCTCGCATCAGGCTACGGTCTTTTTCTTTTTCGGAGAAAATAAAGTAACGAACAGAGATGAAATTTATTCTTTATCTAGAGACCATCCAAATTGCCCCACAGTGCTTTGTCTGAATAAAGCCATGAGTGACTTTTCGCATGTGTTGGCTTTGTTTGTTGCTTGGGAAGGAAGGAAGGAAGGAAGGAAAGAGGCTTCACACAAACACAAAGGTCTTTTTGATCACACTAGAACACACTAAGCCGTTTGTTTCGCGTAAAACTCCGTAATTCGTAAATGACTTACTACCCAGTTATAACTACGGCGTTTGTTTGGACCGTAATTCGTAAAAGACTTACGTAATTCAACTAACACTCACTTGCAACCCAGTTACCACTCACTTACAGCCCAGTTACAGTTAATTTTGTGGTCAGACAAATTTGTAATATTTTTTTATATTAATATTAAAATTTTTTAATATTTAACTTTTTTAATATTTATTTGCAGTATTAAAACTTTTAAAATCACCAAATAGTTAATTTTGTGGTCAACTTTTTCACTTACAACTTATACATTACGACAACCAAACACCGTAAAGTACAATACACTTTCCCACTTTACAATTTTATATTACCAACCAAACACCGTAAAATTTACATACATGTAACTCATTTACAATTGTAAAAGACTTTACCAATTACAACTACGAATTACGGCCAGTTACGACAACCAAACAGACCCGCCAAGATTCAGTCAATTCAACAAACAATGGAATTTTTTTGAAAACTTCTATATAAACAAAAGGAAAAAGGAAAATGGGATAATTCTCTTATTGATCTAACAAATAAAAAGGGTAATATTACCTGTATTTATATACAATTCTGAGTCTAGCTATAACAAACCTAAAGAAACTAAATAGTTAAATTGACACAAATTATTTCTCTAAATCAAATCAACCGCGGTCAAATAGTTTTTTATTAGTCACGCTGACGTGTCCTTCTCCCATTGGATGCCGAAGAATCATTAACATGAGATTACTGCTGGCTTAGTCGCAATTGACATGAGTATTTTTAATATTAAGGTCGCAATTACAAAATTTATCTTAATCACTTAAAAATTAGTGATAATGATATTATTATATCAAGTTGACATAGTAATTACTGATAAACTACTCAAATTAAAAGGAAAAATGATGACATATCAACATCCTTACGAATGTTCAAATGAAGAAAAAATTCTCCAAAATTCCGTCAATGAAACTTTTTTATATAACCCCTTGAAAAATTGGATTTATTCTTCAACTAGTCAAAGCTTATTTTCATCACACGCAATTTTTTCATATATTTTTTGTAAAATTAGCAAATAGTCCGTGATTTCACGAAATTGCACACTAGTGCATGATTTATTCACCAAATATTTCTCATAATGTCTTGTTATTTATATTATAAAATATTAATTGAAGAAGTTGCATGAAATATCAAGATTTGTTTTTTTAAAAAAATATTTACGTATATAACAAAAAGGCAGGTGAGATATTTCAAGAACTCTTGGTTATATATGCATGCACGTGCTTTCTTGTGTTGCCAAAACCTCAGCAAACTCATGAGGTCATCTCTTACCCAAATCTACCCAAAACACACACACGGTTGTAAACGAATGAACAGTCTCGCCTGGATCAATTGTGTTGTGTACAAATCGAGTGAGGCAACTGATGAGACATTACGATCACATCTTCTATTAGAAAATAGCATGCATGCATGCTGGAGATTGTATGGCACGATGCATGTTATTCTTTGTTGGAAATTAATGTACGAAATACTGTTAAAGCTGTTTAAATTAAACTTTTAAGAAGGAAGGAACTTCTCTATTTTAATCGATGCGTGCGGAACAGTCTTTAAGAATAGATCGCGCCCCTCTGAGACAGTATCTGGGTGTAGCAGGTTGATGGCGGCCTACCGTCCAGGATTCAACGATCGCTGGCCCTGCAAGCGTGCACTCGCAATGCACAAGCTCTCGAACAGCTCGGTTTTGTTTCCTCCAGAGATGCAGGAAAGAACTGAAGAGTTTAAGAAATTTTAGAAAGGAAGAATATGCTTGAGTTCTGTTTTTTAGAGCAGGGAATAGATCCTTTATAAAGAGAGTTTATCATCATTAGAAAATCTTTGGGAAGAGAAAACAATCATTAGACAGAGAACCAATCTCCAAACATAAGGAGAAATCTTTCCTTGTGCAGAGAAACAAAATTGCCTTGAAAAGTGTCACTGTAGAACTTGGGCAGAGAGCTCTCAAAAGCTAACTCTGACATGATAGGACATGGAAAGATACAAATCTCAACAGCGATCTCTGACCCAAATATTATAACAGGATTTGAAAAGATTTTATTTTAATTTTAAATCTAAAAATAAAATTGGCAAACCCGCGAGGCTCTGAAACCCGAATTTGCACTCCCCGTGCGCGTGCGATGCGGGCGCACATGCGCATTAAGTTTTTCCGGACCCGGTAACCCAAATTCCTTCACTGGGCCTTAATGGGCTTGTTGCGCGCGAGCACCCCCTGGTTTCTAACCCACACAACCCATCATGAAAGAGACTCCATATATAAACACTAAAGAGCTCTTTTCCTATCCAATGTGGGACTAAAAGAACTTTTCTTAATTTTGAAATACCCTCAAAATAATAACAATCCCCCACTATTTCAAAATTAAAAGGAAGGATAATAGGAACGAGAGAGAAGAGGAGGTAACATGAGAACTCAATGCATCAATAATGGTGACTTTTGGTTTATGAACCACTACCTAAGATATGTAGGTGTGTCCCACAGGAAGTTGGTGAAACATAAAGTTTCTATGAACCAATCTTCCTAATTATGGATCATTAACCTACCACTCACATATCATTCATAGAACCGAGCTGTTCAAAACGGGTTGCGCGAATCAGCCATGCGCCCTACCTGAATATTCATGAGCGCTCTAGAGAATATATCTACATTCTCATTGGAAGCGGCCCCACTTCCACACTCATATAGGTGATCCATAAAGTGTGCATTGCAATTAAACACACCACCCAATAAGGGCTATGGTAATCTATTAAGAGCTAATGCTCATCCTTTGCACATTGCAATTTGCACTATCTACATCATAGGAAGGGACTTCTTAATAATAAAATAATGATAGTGCATCTCCAAGTCAACAAATGATTTTTTATTACACATATGAATCCACTTCATGAGTTCATCAATCACATAGGTTGGGTTATAATCGGTCATATATATTGCATACATATTGTCACATTACCAAGCTTATTATCTAAATAAATCATATTAATAAATCCTATTTTTCTTTATAAAATGCAGGCCCATTGCTAAAGGATAGGAAAGAGAAACGAGCCCAAAAGCCCATCAAATTCTGATTTAATTCAGAATAAATTCAAAATTAAGAAATCAGGGCAGATTTTGATAAGTCAGAGAGGTTAAAAACCGGTTGAAATGGATCTTCCAAAATCAAGTGGTTAAAGCCAACAATCAAAGATCGTTTCGTCAAATACATGAGTTGAAACAGTGAATCCAGCAAGACAAAAGGGAGTCTAAGCCCACGCCAACCGCATCTCCACCAGGATGTGGCCACTTGGCCACATCAAACCGCGGATCCGCGGCTTGTTGGTGGAGATAAGGGGAGCGTTTGCTCCCCTTATCTCCTCACTCCTTTCCTACTGGGGTTTTGCCTATAAAAGGCAGGGTTTTGTATAGAAAAGGGACAGGAACTTAGATTTAACTTTTCTCTTTGTTTTTAAGGTTTTAGGCTCTTTGTTAGATAGGATAGTGTTGGCCCAAAGGCCTATCACCCTAGTTTTGATGATGATCAACTCATGAAGTTATGATTACTAATGATCTTGTGTTTAATTAGTGACAGATTCATTATCAAGATCTTAGTAGGTGTGGAGCTTCAACAAAGAATTTAAAGACAAGTTGGAAGCTAGCACCGGTTGATTCACGAGCCTATGCATCAAGAACACATCTAGAGATGAGCTCGGTGGATTGCATTTGGACCAAGTCAAGAAGATGAGAAGCCTTCAAGTGAAGACTTCAAGAGGATGAAGACTTGTGTCTAGGTATAAGATTTTTATTTGTTTTAGATAAAAATGTAAAGGATAGAATAGATTGGTGGATTGCTCAAGTATGAATCACACACACACTCTTGATTGAAGTTTTCATTTAAGATTTCTTTTTAGAAAGGAATTTTTATTTAGAAAAAGATTTTTCTTTGTGACAAAATATTTATCTTGGATTTTGGTATTTCATAGTTTACATATCTTATATCCAAAACCATGCTTAGAGCCTATTGTCAAAAACTAGATATTTGATCTTGATTGTGTAGTGGATCATATCCATACACACTATGCTTTTAGAGTATATCTTGTTTTTGTATTTGATGAAAGTTTGGAAAAACATGTTGATATTTCAAAACCAAGTTTAGTGCTTTATGTCAAAAACTAGATATGTCATCTTGATTGTGTAGTGGATCATATCCACACACACTATGCTTTAAAGTGTATCTTGTTTTTGTATTTGATGGAAATTTGGAAAAACATGTTGTTTTAGAAAAACAGTTTTTATTATGAGTCAATATTTCCAAGTTACAAAAATAGTCAAATCTTCAATAACATGCCTTGATTTTGTGCAAGCATGTTTCTATATCATAAAACTATTTTGTAGAATTTCTAAGTATTTATGGGATTTTTATTAAGCCAAAAAGACCTATCCTTAATCCCAAATTTTCAGGTTCTGGCAGTTCTGATTTTTCAGAACTGACAGTGGCCGGTCGACCGGGTCGGTCGACCGGACGTGCACAGCGTGCACGCCTGTGTGCACTGGAGGACGGTCGACCGGATCGGTCGACCGCTTAAGAGAGCTTTGCTCTCGGGAATTATCGGTCGACCGGGCCGGTCGACCGACAGAGAGTTTACTCTCTCCTCCAGGTGCGCGGTCGACCGGGCCGGTCGACCGGAGGCTGCAACGGTCGGATTTTGACCGTTGCCGGTCGACCGGACCGGTCGACCGGTAGCTCTGACAGAGCCCAACGGTCAGATTTTTCTGGCCTCTATAAAAGGGGGTTTTGTCATTGTTTTGAGCCAAGATTTTTGGAGACCTTAGAGCTAGTTTTTCCCAGTCTTTCTGAAGGGTTTTTCTCCACAAAATTAGAGTCAATACTTCCAATTAAAAGGAGAGTTTTATCAAAGAGTGTAAAAGAGATTTTCTTGTGTTTTTCACCAAAGATTCTTTCCTTGCTTTCTCACACAAACACTTGAGCATCCATTGAGCTATTCATTCTATAGGAGTGTTATTGTGAGAGGATTTTAGGTGATCAAGAGTTGTGATCACCAAAGTTCATCCTTGTTCTTTGAGAAGGCGGACGGTTGTGTTCGCGGTTTGATTGAGGGTCCTAGTGAGGACTTGGTGTTGTTGGGTCCTAGTGAGGACTTGTAGCTTGAGGTGCGGCCTCGACGAGCCGGTGGGCTTGTGGTGTGTAAGGGACTTGGGAGTCCGAGGGCTTGTAGGTGTTGCGGCACCAAGGAGAGATCCGGTTGGATCGTGCATAGTGGAAATCCTTCGTGTGTCGAAGGCGGGGATGTAGAGCAAGTGTGCTCGAACCTCGAAACAAACCCTTTGTGTTTGCGATTGCTCACTCTTGCTCTCTTTCTCTCTTTGTCTCTTTTATATCTTGCATTACTTTCATTGTCTGTACTTTACATGCTTGATATACCCTTGTGCTTAAATTGCTATACTTGCTTGGGATTGTTGTTAACACTAGTATTCAACCAAGAGAGCCAACGCGGCACCTCAACCCATTCAAGGGGAATCTAGAGGAGCTTGTCCAGAGCCTCGCAAGGGGAATTCGGCAACACTCTTGTGTTATACATAAGTATTTAATTAAAAGAAGTTTAATTTGGTCAACTTAGTTTTAATTCCGCATTATTTGTTAATAAGTGACCATTAGATTAGCCATCACCTATTCACCCCCCCTCTAGGTGATCTTACAATTGGTATCAGAGCTAGTGCTCTTGATATTGGGTCTAACAACCTAAGAGTTAAAGATCCTCCTTTTAGGCTAATCACAATATTTTCTGTACACACACACCTCACCATGGACTTCATGTCACCACCCACCTTTGATATTCTTAACATCCAAATTTGGAAGGTTAAGATGTCTTTGTTCCTCAAAGGACTTGGCCTTAGTGTATATCTTGCCACAACTAATAAAGAATATTGCTTAAATGGTAAGAACATTGAGGCTAATGCAAAAGCCCTACATGCTTTAGTATCTTGCTTAGATAATGATTATTTGTCTAAGATGACTAATCTTGATTCGGCTTTTGTAGTATGGAACACCCTCATCTCCCTTGGCGAGAAAGATCAATACTATGCGGGGAGCGATTCGGACGTTGGAAGCGACATCTCCAACGTGTGCTACATGGTCCAAGGGGATAACCCCTTGAGGTAAACACCGAATCCGATGATGAGGATGTAGACATGTCATATGATGAGCTTGCTACCTTTTGTCATCTTGTGCTTGAAAAATATGACATGATTAAAAAGAAAAATAAAAATTTGAAAAGAAAATTGATTGCATGCATATAGAACAAGATTCTTTTAAATCTAACATTGCATGCTTAGAAAAAGAGAATAATGATTGAAAAAGAATTTTGATTGCATGCTAAGAGAGAATGTTTCTTTTAAAACTAAAATAGCATGTATTGAAAAAGAAAACAATATTTTGAAAAATGAGAATGTTTCCCTTATGTCTAAATTAAATGATTTATGTGAAGGGAACACTATTTTGAAGGATAAGATTGATTTGGTGGAAAAACAAAAGGAAATCGCTTTTCAAGAAAATAAATCTTTAAAAAGAAAATTTGTTGAAAAAGAAAAGGATAATGTTTTTCAAAAGAAAAAGAAAAATGATTCTTTATCTCACCATGCTTTACATGCCACAACTAATGAGATTAAGAATTTGAAAAATAAGATAGATAATTTGAGCTCTAATTTGAGCACATGTGCATTCAATCATTCTAAATTGGAGTCCTTGTTTTCAAAGAAACAAACTCCTTCCTCTCATGCACATCATCATGCTCATGCTTATGTTGCACAACATGATCACACTCCTACACATAAGCATACTAAGGTGTACGTTTGTACACATTGTGGCCACAAAGGCCATTTAAGAAAATATTGTTATGATAGATTAGGTCATTTCAATTTTGCCAAGAATAAGAATTTTTGGGTGCCTTACAACAAGACTAACCTCAAAGGACCCAAGAAAGTATGGGTACCAAAACCCCCACCCTTTGATTTTGATGTAGGTGAGGGCTCTCACAAAACGTGAGAGGATTGGTGCCTTGATAGCGGATGCAATGGACATGATGGACAAACTTTTGGATGCATTGCTATCAAGGAATTTTGGTGGGTCAACCACCATGCTAGGAGCTTTGGAGTTGGTAACAATTTCTAAACTCCTATTTTATTTATGTACATGCTTTTATTTTCATAATATCATTCATAGCATGTTCATGTTTTAAGATTTCTATGTGCTTCATGTGGCATTTACATGCTTAAATGTAGAATGTGTCAAAACTTGCATTTATACATATATGAATAGTGAACTACAATTGACTCATACATATTTGAACTTCATGCTCATTTGTATCCACTATATGCATGTGTATAGGCTAGTTTTGATGATTCGGTCATTTATACTTGTTATGCCTATCTTTGATCTTACTTCATGTATATGTGTGTTTAATTCAAATCTAATAAATATACATGTATACCCTTGAGTCATTTGCCTTCATGCAATATATATTGGACTCTTTTCATATTTGGGATATGTATGCATATTGTTAGAATTGGATAAATCATACATATACCATGAAGATTAGTATTTTAAATAAATAATAAAAAATTGATGATTTTTCATGTTTTTGATTTGTATTAAAGATTAAAACATGTGTAAAACAAAATGTGATTTATGATCTTTTGAGCTTGAATGACTACTTTCATGAAAATGCTATTTACATAACCTTTGAACACTCATCTTTTATTCAAAAATATATTTATGAGCTTTATGGACTATGAGTGCTTGGATTTTTATGTACTTAGTCTCATTCATGGAAAACATATGATTTGACATATTTGAAGGATCTTTAACTAGTTTTCAAAAACAATTTATACTAGTTATGTATTCTTCAAATAGTTTTGAGATTGTCACATGATTCAATTTTTCTTAAAATTTAATGCTTCATGATTTGAATATTAGTTTATATGTTAGTTTTTGTCAACACTAGGATTTATACTTGAACATATCATGGGCCTCAAAAAGATCTATTAGTAAGTGTGCTTAAATGCTTATTTGAACCCTTGAAATGTACTTGTATTGCTTAGTTTTGATGATTCATACATATTTAAACTTATGTTCACCTTTTGGATTTGATTTATGATCATGTGCCTTTTATTTCATGTATATGTGTGTTTTGCCAAACCTTAAAATATACATGTATAACTCTTGAGTCTTTTGCCTTCAATGCAAATCCATTCATATAGACTCACTTGAGTTTAAGAGATATGTATGTATATTTCATGTATTGTCAAAACATACATATATCTTGACATATAGATTTTGTTTTCAATGATTTAATAAAAAAAAAATGTGAGATGATTTTGATGTTTATGATTTTCTAAGGAATATTGTACCTTATTGCCATTTTCATGATGTCATGTTTCACATAACATTAGTACACTCACTTCTTTTGAAACTATTTGGACTTTATAGATTAGAGTGTTTGAGTGTTTTGTGTTTCATTGCTATTTCATGAAAATCCTTAGATTTATTCCTTGATAGAAGGATTTCGTACTAGTTGTTAAACACTCTCATTTAACTAGTTCGAATTCTTCATGTGTTGTTAATGCTAAGCTTAATTCAAAGCTTATGCATTAGATTTTAAGATGGTATCAATATTTTTTATTTGATATCAAAGAGAAAATTCAAAATTTGTTTTGATAAAATAGAATTAATGATTTTGTTTTGATGAGAAAAATTCAAAATTTTTGATTTGTATTGCCCTCCTTGACTTCTTTATTTTTGACATAAAGGGGGAGAAAATTTGTTGATTTGATTTTACTTTGAACCCTTTGTTGATGATTGACAAAAAGGGGGAGAAGTATTTGTGTTTTTGTTTTGATATATATGCATGATTTCCTTGCTTAAGGGGGAGAAGTATTTGTCCTTCTTACTTAAGGGAAATTAAGATTTGTATTTATGCATATGTGTTTTGATTTATGCAAATAGGAGTATGCAAATAGGAGTAAAAAGATTTTGATTTATGCTTGTTGCATCTCCTTATTTGCATCCATATTCATGTGCTTCATGATCATATTTATTATTTATTTTGTATGCATGAGTTAAGGGGGAGCTTCTTTGAAGCTTTACTTTAATCCATGCATATATAACGTCATGAGTTTTGTCATCATCAAAAAGGGGGAGATTGTTGGCCCAAAGGCCTATCACCCTAGTTTTGATGATGATCAACTCATGAAGTTATGATTACTAATGATCTTGTGTTTAATTAGTGACAGATTCATTATCAAGATCTTAGTAGGTGTGGAGCTTCAACAAAGGATTTAAAGACAAGTTGGAAGCTAGCACCGGTTGATTCACGAGCCTATGCATCAAGAACACATCTAGAGATGAGCTCGGTGGATTGCATTTGGACCAAGTCAAGAAGATGAGAAGCCTTCAAGTGAAGACTTCAAGAGGATGAAGACTTGTGTCTAGGTATAAGATTTTTATTTGTTTTAGATAAAAATGTAAAGGATAGAATAGATTGGTGGATTGCTCAAGTATGAATCACACACACACTCTTGATTGAAGTTTTCATTTAAGATTTCTTTTTAGAAAGGAATTTTTATTTAGAAAAAGATTTTTCTTTGTGACAAAATATTTATCTTGGATTTTGGTATTTCATAGTTTACATATCTTATATCCAAAACCATGCTTAGAGCCTATTGTCAAAAACTAGATATTTCATCTTGATTGTGTAGTGGATCATATCCATACACACTATGCTTTTAGAGTATATCTTGTTTTTGTATTTGATGAAAGTTTGGAAAAACATGTTGATATTTCAAAACCAAGTTTAGTGCTTTATGTCAAAAACTAGATATGTCATCTTGATTGTGTAGTGGATCATATCCACACACACTATGCTTTAAAGTGTATCTTGTTTTTGTATTTGATGGAAATTTGGAAAAACATGTTGTTTTAGAAAAACAGTTTTTATTATGAGTCAATATTTCCAAGTTACAAAAATAGTCAAATCTTCAATAACATGCCTTGATTTTGTGCAAGCATGTTTCTATATCATAAAACTATTTTTGTAGAATTTCTAAGTATTTATGGGATTTTTATTAAGCCAAAAAGACCTATCCTTAATCCCAAATTTTCAGGTTCTGGCAGTTCTGATTTTTCAGAACTGACAGTGGCCGGTCGACCGGGTCGGTCGACCGGACGTGCACAGCGTGCACGCCTGTGTGCACTGGAGGACGGTCGACCGGATCGGTCGACTGCTTAAGAGAGCTTTGCTCTCGGGAATTATCGGTCGACCGGGCCGGTCGACCGACAGAGAGTTTACTCTCTCCTCCAGGTGCGCGGTCGACCGGGCCGGTCGACCGGAGGCTGCAACGGTCGGATTTTTGACCGTTGCCGGTCGACCGGACCGGTCGACCGGTAGCTCTGACAGAGCCAACGGTCAGATTTTTCTGGCCTCTATAAAAGGGGGTTTTGTCATTGTTTTGAGCCAAGATTTTTGGAGACCTTATAGCTAGTTTTTCCCAGTCTTTCTGAAGGGTTTTTCTCCACAAAATTAGAGTCAATACTTCCAATTAAAAGGAGAGTTTTATCAAAGAGTGTAAAAGAGATTTTCTTGTGTTTTTCACCAAAGATTCTTTCCTTGCTTTCTCACACAAGCACTTGAGCATCCATTGAGCTATTCATTCTATAGGAGTGTTATTGTGAGAGGATTTTAGGTGATCAAGAGTTGTGATCACCAAAGTTCATCCTTGTTCTTTGAGAAGGCGGACGGTTGTGTTCGCGGTTTGATTGAGGGTCCTAGTGAGGACTTGGTGTTGTTGGGTCCTAGTGAGGACTTGTAGCTTGAGGTGCGGCCTCGACGAGCCGGTGGGCTTGTGGTGTGTAAGGGACTTGGGAGTCCGAGGGCTTGTAGGTGTTGCGGCACCAAGGAGAGATCCGGTTGGATCGTGCATAGTGGAAATCCTTCGTGTGTCGAAGGCGGGGATGTAGAGCAAGTGTGCTCGAACCTCGAAACAAACCCTTTGTGTTTGCGATTGCTCACTCTTGCTCTCTTTCTCTCTTTGTCTCTTTTATATCTTGCATTACTTTCATTGTCTTTACTTTACATGCTTGATATACCCTTGTGCTTAAATTGCTATACTTGCTTGGGATTGTTGTTAACACTAGTATTCAACCAAGAGAGCCAACGCGGCACCTCAACCCATTCAAGGGGAATCTAGAGGAGCTTGTCCAGAGCCTCGCAAGGGGAATTCGGCAACACTCTTGTGTTATACATAAGTGTTTAATTAAAAGAAGTTTAATTTGGTCAACTTAGTTTTAATTCCGCATTATTTGTTAATAAGTGACCATTAGATTAGCCATCACCTATTCACCCCCCTCTAGGTGATCTTACAGATAGAAGTTGTAGTTCTGTTTTATAATTTGTAGTTCAGTTCAAATACCAATGAGAGAGAGAGGAATTGAGTGATTGTATTCTGAAGATTGAAGTGACATCAATAAAAGGATCAAGCTTTCTCTTCTTCTACTCAATTTCACGGTATGTCTTGCTTTATTTACTTGCATTATTTTTCATCTTCTATGAGTAGCTAAATTAGTTTTTGGGCTCACTATTATTCCTCTCTCCGATTCTTCTTCTTTTTGAATGGTTTAGATGAAAAGACCCAATGAATCATTTGCATCCCTAAACTAAGCCTTTCTTATTGAAAGTGTTCTTGAAGGCACATGAGAATGGGTTTGAATTTTTAAACTTTTACTTCTTTTAAAAACGTCTCTTGAACTTGTTTTTATCTCATACTTGAACTACTTGATGATTTAATATTCAATTCAAGACGATTTCTTAAAGAAAAGAGTTAACGTTTCCAAACTATCTTATGTGCTTTGCTTAAAACTTTCTAAACTGAATCTTATGTTTTTTGCCTATGATCAAGTTGAGGCATTAAAGATTTCAAGAGAAGAACACATCGTTGAGTAGTAAGATAGTGAGCCCAGATCTTCTTCGTATATTAAAAAATAACAAATCACTCTTCAAGCTTTATAAAAAATCACCTTTTCCATAGCCTTCTCTAAATTTGCAATTTTTCTTTTAATCATCTCCTTTCTCTCCATTTTCTTTTTCAACTTAAAAGAAAGACACCAACTTCATTCTTTGTTACCTAACAAAAATACCGAAAAGCTTCTATCGCATTCCTCTTCGTGGTCACGACCTGTTAGCCCAAAGCTACACTGTAATTCTTATTACTCTCATTTTTCAATCAATTTTTGGCGCCGTTGCCGGGGAGGGAACGATGTATTTGTTTTTTTAACAAGTTTGGTGTCTTGTTTCAAGGACGTCAAGATTTAGATTTACCACTCAAGCTTTGCAAGAGAAGACTTGGTATTCTGTGCCCCTACTCTCGAAAGTAGGAAACAGAATTTCAAGAAATTGCGTTACAAAAGTTAAAATTTTTGTTGGACTACTAAAAACTCTTTTTTGCAGGACATATTGCTTGCAAAAATAAAATTTTTGTGTGTTATTATTCTTGTTATATCTGATATTTACAATCCCTATTTTAATCTAACAGTAATCTGAGTGATTGTTAATTGCTTAAAAAAACGTTTAGACTTGTATTCTAGACATTCGTCTAATTACGTTTATTTTACAATTACTATTGAAGATAGCTGGAGACAAGGTACGTATGCATAGCATATAGTTTAGGAAATATTCTTGGGTGATATTTGCTTTTGAATGCTACTTTTCTATATCTTGCACACTTTGCACAATCAATTCTAAGGGTAAAACCCAAATCAAGATAAGGTAGGGAAGTCATTACCCTTCCTTAGCTCACAAACCATCTCCAAGCGCGCACAGCCTAAGCCTAAGTAAAATCTAATAGACGTTGGCCTTATGGACATCTCGAACTCACTAGGAGATTATCCTAAGAGGGAAGGTGTTAGAATTTGACTTCTGCTAAATCAGTGTCTAGGAAAGAGATTGAGGGGCGAAACCCCGAAGGCTGGTGGTTTGGCTTAATTAGGCCCGTCGCTTTTGCGCGGATACCTCCCATCAATCTTGCCCTGACCTGGCTGATTAGCTTGTGGTCAAAATCTGCATTATATCTCCTGTGGACAATCAACCAGTTAGGAGTTGTCTAGGTCAAGGTTACCCTAGACTAGGCTTGATTGATTACTTTTGTTGACTATTGGTGAACTTGTTTGTGATTGTATTTGTGTATGCAAGTGTGGTCAAGAGACCCTAATACATTTAGGTTGACTAGAAATACATCACCACCCAAGTTTGAACTAAGACCAGATCCAGTTATGGCTCAACTGACATCTTTGCAGGATAGGTTCTATCCCATTAGAACCTCATTTCTATCTTGCATCCAACTTCCATCGGTTGGTGAATACAATTTTGAGCTCAAGCCTCAATTCATCAACACACTCCCAAAGTTTCATGGCCTAGAGTCCGAAGATGCTTATTTTTTCATAAGAGAATTTGAGGAAGTATGTCTAATGATGAAAATCCCACACATTGTAGACGATGCTATTAGGTTGAGATTTGTACCTTTTGCTCTTAAGGACTTAGCCAAGAAATGGCTTTACAGCTTAGCGGCCAGCTCTATCACATCTTGGGATGGTTTCATCAAGGTCTTCTTAAAGAAATTCTATCCAATTCATAAGACCGCTCTCATTAGGAAGACCATCATGCAATTCAAGTAAGAACCTAGTGAACCATTTTGGAGGTACTTTGAGCACTTTAAAGACCTCCTTATCCAATATCCTCATCATGGAATAGAGAAATGGTGACAATGCCAAATTCTTTATGATGGTTTAGACCATTCGACCAAGACCCTCTTAGAAAGTATGTGCCAAGGGGGATTCTTGCAGAAGGATGAAAATGAAGGATGGGATTTATATGAGAATCTAGCGGAAAAGACCATCCAATGGGAACCTACTAGTGAAACCTCGAGGAACTCAAACTCCATCTCTTCAAAAGGAGGTCTCCATTCTATTGAATCATCTATAGCTAATGAGGCTAAGTTAGCTAACCTAGTAAGAAGACTGGAAGCTTTAGAAATTAAGGAACCAAGTCCAATCAATCAAGTTAGCTCAAACCAATTTTCAACTCCGGGCTGTACTTACTTCAAGCCGTGAATTATGTGTTTGAGGAGTGTCCTGTGTTTCAGGCTCAGCAACAATACCCTGAACCGATGAATGCGGCCTTTTCAAGGCCGAACAATAATCCTTACGCGCCAACATATAATCCTGGCTGGAGAAATCACCCGAATTTCTCATGGAGCTAAAATAACAATGACCACTCACGGTCAAATCATGCAAGCCACTTCCATCATGCCAATAATTCTTCCAATCATCAACTCAACTTTTCCAATTTCCATCATAATTCTCCCAACCATTCACCTAATTTTTCAAACTATCAACAAAACTTTCCTAACCAAACTCCACAATCTTCTTTTTAGAGTCCTCAATTAGAAAGGGAGAATGACTGACTTTGAGAGAAATATGAAAAGATACATGAAGAACCAAGATTCTCTCATGCAAACTATACAGAGCCTAGAGGTTCAAATGAGCCAATTAGCCACTCCACAGAATGAGAGACAAAAGGGTACCTTACCTAGTCTGCCAATAACCAATCCTAGGAATTCTCAACAAGCTCATTTGGCTGAGGATCAATCATTAAATCAATGTAATGCTGTTCATACATTGAGGTCAGCAAAGAAAGTTGATAATCAAATGTCAATACCAACTAATCCATTCAGCACAACTACAATTAAGCATCCACCTCATCTAATCCCACTCCTCCTAAATCTGACGAATCTGAAAAAGATAAGTCAACCAGTCAGGTGCACCAGCCTATAGTGCCATTTCCTAATAGGCTGAAAAATAACAAGCAAAATCCACACATGGATAAGATAATTGAGATATTTAATCAAGTGAAGATAAATGTGCCACTTCTTGATGCCATCCAACAAGTCCCATCCTATGCTAAGTTTTTTAAGGACATGTGCACTAAGAAGAGAAAGACTAATGTACCCAAAAATATCTTTTTAGCCACTAATATTAGTGAGCTACTGTCGGGTCCGATCCCTGTCAAGTACAAGGATCCAGGTTGTCCCACCATTGCCTGCACTATAGGACAAGCCGAGATTAGTCGTGCACTTCTTGATTTGGGAGCAAGTATCAACTTGCTTCCATTCTCAGTTTATCAACAACTCGGGTTGGGTGATCTTAGTCCAACTCGAGTCACTATCCAACTGACTGACCGTTCAGTTAAAGTTCCAAAAGGGAAAATTAATGATGTCCATATCCGAGTCAGGGAGTTTATTTACCCCGTTGATTTCATAGTTCTAGAGACACAACCTGTGTCCAATCCTAGGGCTTAAACTCCTGTTATCCTAGGGCGACCATTCCTTACTACTATCAATGCCATCATCAATTGTAGGAATGGGTCCATGAGGTTAACCTTTGGAGACATGACTAGAGAAGTCAATGTCTTCAACCTAGAAAAATAACCCCGTGATGTTGAGGACCAAACATTTCAAGTCAACCTCATAGAGAACTTAACAAGTGAACACAGGGACGAATTGGAATTAGAAACTGAGTGTGACTTCGGGTTAGAGTCTGACGACTTTAATCTTGATCAGGCTTTTGAGTCTACTGTGAATTAAGCCTCGAACCCTATTTCACCAAATATGGAGCCAACTAATTTAACTCATCCCTCCAGTGAGCCTTCCTCTACCTTAGAATTGAAAGCCTTACCTGCGCATCTCAATTACATCTATCTAGGCGCACAAGAGAACTTTCCTATCATCATTGCCTCCCATTTAAATAATGGGTAAGAAGAAGACCTTAAAGCAATTCTAAGAAAACATAGGGAAGCCATCGGTTGGACTATGACTGATATAAAGGGATTAAGTCCAACCATCGTTCAACATCGCATTCATCTCAATGAAGATGCCACACCTAAAAGAGACCCGCAGCGTAGGTTAAACCCTATAATGCAAGAGGCTGTTCATGCTGAAATTGTGAAACTCTTAGATAATGGGATAATATATCCCATTTCTGATAGTCAATGGGTCAGTCCTGTCCATGCGGTTCCAAAGAAATCCAGTTTCACCGTAGTGAAAAACGAGAATAAAGAGTTGGTCCAAACTCGACTTCCCACGAAGATCCGAATTTGCATTGACTATAGAAAGCTTAATGTTGCAACTCGTAAGGAACATTTTTCACTTCCCTTCATTGATGAAATGCTTGAACGTTTGGCGGGCCACGAGTATTACTGTTTCTTGGATGGTTACTCAGGGTATAATCAGATTCCTATTGCTCCTGAGGACCAAGAAAAGATTACATTCACATGTCCATTTGGGACATTTGCGTATCATCGAATGCCTTTCGGCTTATGCAATGCCCAAGCAACGTTTCAACGTTGCATGTTGAGTCTTTTTTCTAATATGGTAGAACGATTCTTAGAAATCTTCATGGATGATTTCTCTATCTACGAGATTCGTTCACTCAATGTCTCCACCATTTAGAACTTGTCCTCCAACGTTGTGCTGAGAAAAATCTGACACTGAACTAGGAGAAATGTCACTTCATAGTGAAACATGGAATCGTCTTGGGTCATGAAATCTCCAAGAAAGGATTGAAGTGGATAGAGCTAAAATTGAGGTTATTGCAAAGCTTCCCATGCCCAAATGCGTGAAGGATATTCGATCCTTCTTAGGACACGCCAGTTTTTATCGAAGATTTATCAAGGATTTTAGCAAGATTGCTTGGCCCTTGACTAATCTGTTAGCTAAGGACGTGTCCTTCACTTTCGATGCTGAATGTATGAATTCTTGAGAGAAGCTTAAGAGAGAGCTTATTTCTGTACCAATCATATCTGCACCGAATTGGTCTAAACCATTCGAAATCATGTGCAATGCTTCTGAATTTGCCATAGGCGCTGTCCTAGGATAATGCATTGATAACAAGCAACACGAGATTTACTACTCTAGTAGAACTCTCAATGATGCTCAATTGAATTACACCACTACTGAGAAGAAATTCTTGGCCGTAGTGTTTGCCTTAGAGAAATTTCGTCCCTACCTACTAGGGTCCAAAATCACCATTTTCACCGATCATTCTGCGCTTAGGTACCTCATGATGAAGAAGGATGCCAAGGCCTGACTCATTCGTTGGACCCTCCTTCTTTAAGAATTCGATCTCGAGATTCGAGACAAGAAAGGCGTAAAAAATATCGTTGCTGACCATCTCTCACGAATCCTTAATTCTCCATGCAATGAATTACCCATAAATGAGGATTTTACTGATGAAAATCTCTTAGCTATCTTTAGGGAATCTTTTTTTTCTGATATAGTGAATTACTTAGTCACAAACCAAACTCCATCTCATTGGTCCAAAAACGATATATATCGGTTCTTATCCTAAATCTGGTATTTCTTTTGGGAGAAACCATATCTTTTTAAGTACTGTTCTGACTAAATTATTAGGAGATACATTCCTGATAAGGAGGTTAAGAGTGTTCTATCCTTTTGTCACGAACTTGCATGCGGTGGACACTTTGGTTCCCGCAAGACTGCTGAAAAAGTGCTATAAAGTGGGTTCTATTGGCCTACTTTGTTCAAAGATGCTTATGAATTTCGCAAGACGTGCCCTAGATGCCAGATGGTGGGAAGGATCTCAAAACGAGATATGATGCCCCTCAACCTAATTCTAGAAATAGAACTCTTTGATGTTTGGGGCATCGACTTTATGGATCCATTTCCTAATTCATTTGGAAACCAATATATATTGGTTGTTGTGGACTATGTGTCCAAGTGGGTAGAAGCCATTCTTAGTAGAACTAATGATAACAAAGTTGTCATAAAGTTTTTGAAAGAGAACATTTTTTCACGCTTTGGAACCCCTCGTGCTATCATCAGTGATAATGACACTCACTTTTGCAATAGATCCTTTGAAGCTCTTATGTGAAAGTATGCTATAACTCACAAGTTGTCCACACATTATCATCCTCAAACCAGTGGGCATGTTGGGTTTCCAATAGACAAGTCAAGCTTATCTTGGAGAAGACTGTGAACCAAAACCGGAGAGATTGGTCCACCAAACTTGTAGATGCCCTATGGGCCTACAGGACCGCTTTCAAGACAATTCTAGGGATGTCTCCTTATAGGTTAGTCTATTGTAAAGCTTGTCACCTACCCATTGAGTTAGAGCACTGGGTCTTATGGGCAATCAAGCAGTTGAATTTCGACTTGACTAAGACCGGTGACTTTCGAAAATTACAAATTTTTGAATTAGAGGAGTTAAGAAATGAGGCCTATGAAAATGCTAAGATCACTAAAGATAGAGTTAAGATTTTTCATGATAAACATATCATAAAAAAAAATCTTTGTCCCTGGACAAAAAGTTTTACTCTATAATTTTAGGCTTTATCTTTTTTTAGGAAAATTAAAATCAAGATGGACTGGGCCATTCGTTGTAAAAACTGTGTTTCCACATAGTGCTGTAGAGATCAGTGGCACCAAGAATGAAAATGACTTTAAGGTAAATGGTCAACACCTTAAACCTTTCTTGGCCGGTAAATGAAACGGCTATGGGTCTTTTTGACCTAGTGTATCGGTAATTTTCCTCTTTTTCATTTTATTTCATGCATCTATATATTTCTTTTATACATTGGGGACAATGCATGAGATAAGTGTGGGGGAGGTCTCTAACATGACTAATATAACTAAAAAAAAAATAACATGACTAATATAACTAAAAAAAAGAAAACAAAGAATATATATATATATATATAACTTTTTGAAAGGTAAGAACAATATTTTGATATATTTTTTGTAAGAAATTAAGTCTATTTTAAGGAATAGGAAAATCATAACTAGGATTTCTTATACTTGGTCAAAATAAGATAACTTGTTTGATTTTCAGGGTTAGGAAGAAAATTGATAAAAGTAATTTAGTCTTGATCTTTACCTTAAAGAAATATGCACACATAAGCTGAGTATTTTTGCCTCATAAAGCATAAGTATTCACGCCTAAAAGGGGTACATTTTATAATAAAAACCTTGGTTTTGTGGCCTTGTCTGCTCGAGTGTTTAAGGCCTTAGGAGTGTTCTCTCACCTGGTGCCCTAAAACTATCCGGTTTGGGTGTCACCGACTAAAGGCTCGTTACATGGGCAGATTAGAAAACCTAATGGAATTGAGGAATAAAATAAATATAAATAAGGCATAAGAGTTAATGTTAAAGAACCTTTAGTCAAACTTCACAGTCACGATGGTGCATATGACTCAGGGTAAAGTAATAGACTAAATGAGAAATACAATTTGACTTCTTACTTTGACTGATGACATGTTTTTGAATAGAGACTAAGTTTAGGAATAAAAAGTTTGATAATCCTATAACTTATAGATTACTTGAACTCTTACAAATATACTTCAAATATTTTCTCTTTTCAAAATACTTTTCGAAAATATTAACATTTTTTTCTCTTTCTTTATGGATTTTGTGGGTGCAATCCACTGAAAACCCTCACGAGACAAAACTCGTCCTCTAGAGGTAACCTAAAGGTTTAACGACATATTACACATGCTCAGTGCAATCGAGTGACCTGTGAAAGTGGTCTAATAATTGATTAGGATTAGTTTGATGTTTTGCTCGAGGACGAGCAAAAGATAAGTGTGGGGGTGTGATCGGTCACATATATTGCATACATATTGTTACATTACCATGCTTATTATCTAAATAAATCATATTAATAAGTACTATTTTTCTTTATAAAATGCAGACCCATTGCTAAAGGATAGGAAAGAGAAACGAGCCCAAAAGCCCATCAAATTCTGATTTAATTCAGAATAAATTCGAAATAAAGAAATCAGGGCAGATCTTGGCAAATCAGAGAGGTTAAAAACCGGTTGAAATGGATCTTCCCAAATTAAGTGGTTAAAGCCAACAATCAAAGATTGTTTTATCAAATCCAGGAGTTGAAATAGTAAATCCAGCAAGACAAAAGGGAGTCTAAGCTCACGCCAACCGCATCTCCACCAGGATGTGGCCAGCCGCGGATCCGCGGCCCAAGCCGCGGATCCACTACTTGTTGGTAGAGATAAGGGGAGTGTTTGCTCCCCTTATCTCCTCACCCCTTTCCCTCTGGGGATAAAAGGCAGGGTTTTGTACAGAAAAAGAGACCGGAACTTAGATTTAGTTTTTCTCTTTATTTTTAAGGTTTTAAACTCTTTGTTAGATAGTATAGAAGTTGTAACTCTGTTTTGTAATTTGTAGTTCAGTTCAAATACCAGTAAGAGAGAGGAATTGAATGATTGTATTCTGAAGATTGAAGTGACGTCAATAAAAGGATCAAGCTTTCTCTTCTTCCACTTCATTTCACGAAATGTCTTGCTTTATTTACTTGCATTTTTTGTCTTCCATGAGGAGATAAATAAGTTTTCTGGGCTCACTATTATTCCTCTCTCCGATCCTTCGTCTTTTTGAATGGTTTTGATGAAAAGACCCAATGAATCATTTGCATGCCTAAACTAAGCCTTTCTTGTTGAAAGTTTTCTTGAAGGCACATGAGGATGGGTTTGAATTTTTAAACTTCTACTTCTTTTAAAAACATCTCTTGAACTTGTCTTTATCTCATACTTGAACTACTTGATGATTTAATATTCAATTCAAGACGATTTCTTAAAGAAAAGAGTTAACGTTTCCAAACTATCTTATGTGCTTTGCTTAAAACTTTCTAAACTCAATCTTATATTTTTTTCCTATGATCAAGTTAAGGCACTAAGGATTTCAAAAGAAGAACACATTGTTAAATAGTGAGATAGTGAGCTCAGATCTTCTTCGTATATTAAAAAACAACAAATTACTCTTCAAACTTTATAAAAAAATCACATTTTCCAAAGCCTTCTCTAAATTTGCAATTTTTCTTTTAATCATCTCCCTTCTCTCTATTCTCTTTTTCAACTTAAAGAAAGACACCAACTTCATTCTTTATTACTTAACAAAAACACCAAAAAGCTTCTATCGCATTTCTCTTCATGGATACGACCCGTTAGCCCAAAGCTACACGGTAATTCTTATCACTCTCATTTTTCAAACAGGTTACTATCATTTTTGACTCTTTGTTATAGATATGAGTCTCATTCCCCTCGATGTATTCTCCACTAGTTTTCTCCCTAGTGGTTTGGTAAATAGATCACTTATATTAAGCTCTGATCTCACATAGTCAAGAGATATGATCCTATCATCTAGCAGCTGCTTTACAATTTTTGTCTTAGGCATGTATGCCTACTCTTTTCATTGTATATTTTATTCTTAGTTCTAGCAATAGTAGTTTGGTTATCACAATGAATAGACACAGACGGAGCTGATCTCTTCCAAATTGGTATATCAATTAAAAGATTCCTGAGCCACTCAACTTCAGTACCTGCCTTCTCTAAGGCAACAAACTCAGACTTCATAGTGGAGCGATGATTGAAACGGAAAAATAGTAAAGAAAGAGTTTAAAAAATTTTATTCTCGTTTCAAGGTAACCACGTAGCAAGGAATAGACGGGTCGATCCACAGGGAAGGATGCGATGGAAGCTTTTCAGAACGATCTTCTGTGTAATTCGCTTGGAAAAGAAAAAGAGATATTGATTAGATTTAATTAAGCAAAAGAATTATAGTGTACCAATCATCTACCACAACCCAAAGTATTAGTCTCAAAGAGTGAACATCATATTGAATGAAGAATTATCCTTCCTAGGTCATTGATTGAGAATTAAGTAAGATGAATAAAAATATTGGAACCCTAATTAGTATGCACTAATAAAAATTAAACTATAGTTCATCCTAATTTCAAAGTATAGCATAAGAGAAGTTTTTACTTAAAATTATGCTATCAAAGTATTTAAACATGAATTATGAGTAATAATATAAAAAGTGCAACCCAAATTAGTTAGACCTAATTATCAATTCATCTTTAAGAACACCAATTTAATCCTAGGGTTTCTAACAAGAATAGATGTCAATCAGTTCATCTTTTAAACTAAACTAGGGTTGATCGAGAGATTAGCAAACTATAGGTTTAATTAGTTATTCATTTTTTTATTTTTATTTTCAATTTTTATTTCGAATAAGAAAGGTTGCATGGAAATTAAAAGAAGCAGCAATAAATAATCAAAACAGAAAAACTAAATTGAATTGCAAAGAATATAAAAAGAATAAATAACCTTTTTATTGGATGTCACTGGCAAATTACAACGTTCCTCTGCTTCTTCCATAATCTTCTTCTCCAAATAACAAAAACGAAAAATACAAGAAAATTCAAAAAGAAGGAAAGATCTAAAGAAAACCCTAAGCTTTAGCTCTGTGGATCCCTCCTCTGTTGCTCTGTAGGGGTATTTATAGGAGATATAAGACTTAGAGTCCCTGTACAACTTTCCCACGAAACCGCGTTGCCAGCTTCATCTTAACGGCCGCGAAAATGCGGCTATAGCTGCGTTCCTTTGGCAATAGCGTGGCCAATGGCCACACTGTTGGCCCAAAGGCATTCCACCCTAGTTTTGATGATGATTAACTCATGTAGTTATGTGTACTAATAATCTTGTGATTTTAAGTTTTAGATCATTAATCAAGTATTAGTTGGTGATTAGCTTCAACAAGATGATTTGGAAGCTTTCACATGTTGATTCAAGAGCCCGAGCGTCAAAGATCACATATAGCACTTGCTCGGTGGATCAAGGAGTTTTGGTTCGAGTCGGCTTGGAGATTGCGCTCTACAAGAAGACTTCGGTACCATAGTTTAGTTTTGTGTTTTAGATCCAAAATTGTAAAGATTAGAATAGTATGATAATACTCAAGTTCACAACACACACGTTTCATGTTTTGAATATTGGTTTTTGGTTTTTCGGTTTTAGGTTTAACCGATCTTGGTTTTCATGAATAGATAGATCAAAACAAGTTTACATGGTTTAATGTATATATGATTTGTTCTATATACATGCATGTTTTAATTTCCTAGACAAACTTAGTTTTGACTTACTTATTCATGTGTTTTATGTTTTGGTATTTTTGACAAAACATATTTTGGAATTAATGTCAAAAACATGGATATATATATATTTCATGTATATAGGATTATATCTATATATATCATGCCTAAATGTTGTTTAATATCATGTTTTTGTATTTGGAAGAGTTTTGGACAAAACGTAATTTCTATTCAAAATCCAAGTTTTAGAAAATACAGTTTTTGGTTTTTGGTAAAAATGATAAGACACAAAAATAGTTCATATTGATTGATATTTGAGCTAAACTTTTTACCATATGTTTATATATCAATGCAAAATGATAAAACTATTTTTGGTGATTTTAGGAGTGTTAAAAGATTTTTCAAAATATTTTTAAACTGATTTTTTGATCCAGTTTTCTGTTCCAGACTTCAATCAGTCGACTTGCTCTCTGACCAAGTCGACTTGACATGAAGTCGGTCGACCGGGTCGGTCGACCGACGTGCACAGAATTGTGCACGTTTGGCAGACTTGGGACGGTCGACCGTCCGGGTCGACCGGGTCAGAGAGCAGAGCTCTCTGTTTGTTTGGGTCGACCGGGGCGGTCGACCGGTAGCTGCCAACGGGCAAAAATTGACCATTGGGCGGTCGACCGGACCGGTCGACCGGCAGGGTTATTTTGGCAAAAACTGCTGCCAACGGCTAGTTTCTAGATTTGCCTATAAATACCCCTTTAGCAAGAGTTTTTCTCTAAGATTTTTTTGTGCGAATTTTCCCTACTCTCTGGTGTTTTCACAGCAATCAAAAGAAGTTTTTGGATTTAAATTGAACAATCTATTTGGTGTTTTTATTAGGATTTGAAAAATCAAAGAAAAGGGATTTTGGGAAAAGCTTTTGTTTGAACTTCACTATCTTCATTTCTATTATTTCCCAAAGATTTTCTTTGAGTTGTTGGTTTCAAATCCCTTGGTTTTCTCCACATTTGAGCTAAAATCTACTATCTCTTCTATAGGATCTTTGTGTGAGAGAAAGAAATTGTTTGTGGTTGTTGTTTAGACCACCAAGTTAAAAACCCAATCTTTGTTTGGCTTTGTGCCTTGGGTTGTATCCCTCAAGTGGTGAGGTGATCCTTGTTTGCGTTGTGCTAATCCCTCGAGTTGTGAGGTGATTGTTTTGTTGGATTAGAGCTTGCCTCAAGGAGGAGGTTGTGGTTGTAAAGAGAGGAGTTGGGTACTCCTTGTGAGAGTCCTAGGTGGACTAGCTAGTGGATTGGAAATCCTTCGTTTGTCGAAGGCGGGGATGTAGAGCTGAGTGCTCGAACCTCGAAACATATTTTGTTGTTTGCGCTTGATCCATTGACTCTCTCTCTATCTCTCTCTTTACTTTGTGCCTTGCAACTATTCATATTGTGCATTCATATTGCTTGGCTTGGTTGTGTGTGCATCATTTGTTGATTGCACTTGAGTGTATTGCATTAAGTTTTTAAATTTCACATTGAGTTCATTAGATTAGCATAATCACCTATTCACCCCCCCTCTAGGTGATCTTTCAATTGGTATCAGAGCTAGTGCTCCTGATATTTAGGTTTAACCACCTAGGAGTGAGATCTTGGTTTGCTAATCTTCATTTGCATTGTTCACTTGCACTCATTTAGTTTTCACTCATGGTAGCCCTCCTATGTTTGACCATATTAGACTTGATGTTTGGAAGGCCAATATGAGTAGCCATTTGAAAAGACTAGGACATCTAGTTTATCAAGCCTCCACTATGGAATCATTCCCTAATAGTAGCAAGCATAAGAAGGCAAATGCATTAGCACTTAGAGCACTTAGAGCATCTCTTAGTGAACATCTTTTACCGGTGTTTGATCATTATGACTCGGCTTTTGCAGTTTGGAGCTTATTGACGTCTCCCGAGCTTCCAAGGATTATCAACAAGATGAGGAGATCTAAGAGAGAAAAGTCCGAAGAGCATTACTTCATGGTCCAAGGAAAAAACTCCTTTGAGGTACAATCGGACACTCAATTAGATGATAGCTCTAGTTCCTATTGCCATGGTTGTTTTGAAGTTCAAACATTGAATTTGGAACTTGCTCAAAAGCTTGAAAATTTATTGAAAAAACACAATCTTTTGAAAGAGGACAACCTTATTTTGAAAAATGAATTAAAGGATTTGTGTTCAAATTTTGAATTGGTTTTGCAAGAAAAGGAAGAGATCACTAGTGAACGTGACTCACTAAGATCTCAACTAGGCCTTGCCCTTAATGAGATTGAAATTTTGAAAAGCAAAAATGATTGTGATGATGTTGTGAAGCACAATGAGATCTTATCTTCAAAATTGGATTTTACTTTTAAAGATAACCTTTCTTTGAAAAATAAAATTGATTCTATTTCAAAAGAATTGGATTTGGTTTTAAAGAAAAATGAATCTTTGAAAATTGATATTGATTCTCATGTGTGCCATGCTAGTATAGCTTCTTCTTCTTCTAGCACACCTATTGCATGCTCCACTTTATCTTCCACTATTGAAAATGATATAAATGTTTTGAAGAAAAGTGTTGAATGTTTGGGCTCCACTTTAAGCCAATGCACATTGAATCATTCACGTTTGGAAATCTTGGTTCGCAAGAAACAAGGTCCATCTTTGCATGCACACTCTACACGGCATACACATGCTTTTCACGGACACAACCATAACATGTATGCTCATGTGTACACATGTACACATTGTGGTCGAAAAGGCCACCTTGATAGATTTTGTTATGATCGTGTTTATCATGAAAATTTAGCAACTAATTTTGTTTGGGTGAGAAAAGAAACTAACCCCTATGGACCCAAAAGAAAATGGGTACCAAAGACCACCTCTATGCTTTTTGATGTAGGTGGGAGCTCTCGCATCACGTGAGAGTATTGGTGCCTTGAGGTGGATGCGTTCTAAGCTTAAAAGAGAACCATTTGGATGCTTCATTCTCAAGGAGATTTGGTGGGAGGACCACCGTGGTTTGGAGAACTAGAGATGCACCTTTATTGGTTTTGGTATCATTCTCTAACTCCCATTTTTATTTGCATGCTTATCTTGTTTATCTATTTATAGCATGTCATGTTTTGTTATTCATTATGCCTATGCCATGCTTATTAGAATAGTGTTATACATGTTTAGTTACTTGAACACCCATGTTTTATATGGATCTATATTTAGTGTTCTCACCTTGTTTTAACTAACATGTATGCCCTAGATCTAATGCACATGCATTTACATAATGACCATTTGGATGTTTATGATGTTTATGATTTTTGTTCTTGTTGAATCATGTTTTATTGTTTTCATGATTAGTTTGATATTTGCCATGTTTATTAGACTTATGCTTTACATGATTAGTTGATGAGACACCCATGTTTAGTATGGACCCATATTTTGTGTTCTCTTTGTGTTTTAGCTATCATGTTAATCATAGTTCTAATGCACATGTCTTTGTCATGCTAATCATATGGTTGACTATGACTTTTTGTTTTAATAATTCATGTTTTGATAATTAACATGTATTATAATAGCTAAACAATAGTGATGTGTTTTATGATTTCTGTTTTTGCCACATGTTTTGATGTTTATAGACTATTATGTATTTCATGATTCTAATAGCATGTGGATTGTCTTCATGATCATTTTTATGTCTTTCATGTTGATTTATATCCCGTTTTATGCTTAATGATTTGATTACTTGTTTAGATGTTAGTTTTCATTAAGACTAGAATTTATACTTGCACATGTAGTGGGACACAAATAAATCTTTATATATGTTTGTACTTGGATGCTTATTTGTACCCATTAAATGTGCTATTATAGCCTAGTTTTGATGATTCATGCATTTTAAACTTGTATTCCTATTTTGGATTTATTTTATGTGTATGAGTTTTCATTTCATGTATATGTTTATTTTGCCAAACCTTAAGATATACATGTATACCCTTTGAGTCATTTGATTTTCATGCAAATCTATATATATGGACTCAATTGTGTTTAGGGATATGTATGTACACTTATTGTGTTGGCAATTCATACATATACCTTGAAATGAAATTAGTTTTGGTGAAAATTTAGTTTTTCTTGATTTCGTGTTTATTTGTTTAACTTCATGTATATGTCCATCTTGTCCAAACTATCATTTATACATATACATCCTTGAGCCACATGCCTTCATGCATATACTTTTGTGGACTCATTATGTTTAGGATATGTATGTATACTTTAGTTTGTACATAACATACATATGCCTTGAAGTTTAAATCATTTGGATGAATTTCATGTTTGCTAAGTGATTTCACATTCATAATGAATTTCATGTTTTTTTTAAGATGATTTCAATTGGTGATTTCACATCTTAGATGAATTTCATGTTTTCAAGGAATTTCATATGAGCCTAATTGAATATTTTCATGTTGATATGTGTCACATTATTCTTGTACACTCACTTTATTAGTTTACTCATGATTTGTTTTCATGAGAATTTGAATGAGCTTTATGGACTTTGAGTGTTTAGTGATCATGTGATTTACATGTGTTTCATGAAAAACAATTTTGTTTTATTCCTTGCTTGAGGGATTTCATACTAGTTTTAAAAGTTTTTCCTATAACTAGTTCGTATTCTTCACCATGGTAGAGATTTTCAAACAAAGCTTATTTTCAAACCTATTTTTGAAAACCCCTACCTTCTACGGGAGGTTGGATGGGAGTCCATGCCTTGTATGTTTATATTGAAAATCATTTTAAACTTGTGCATGAGATGGGAGGATTAGTTATATGAGATATACATTTGATATTATTGTTATTTCAATTGGTATCATTGAATTCTTTAAATGGTATCAATTTTAACATTTCTTGTATACTCATATGTGTTTGCATGTATGTATGCTTCATTTCAAAGAATATCAATTTCTATTGGTATCTATCTTTCATACATATATATGTTTTATTTGTGCTTATTATATCCCTATATCTTTAAGCACAAAATCTTGTTTATGCTAGTGCTTGAGCTTCAATTTTGTTTCAATTGATTACTTTTAAATTGGTATCAAGCCCATGCATCATTTTAGTTGGTATTTCATAAAGGGGGAGAAAATTTAATTTTGTCTTTCAATTGGTGATTTTTCAATTGGTATTTGTTTCCCACTCCCTTACTTTATGATTGAAAATTTCAAATTGGTATTATATGTTTAATATGAAAATTATTTACAATTGGTATCAAAATTTTGTTTAGACATTCAAAATTTATTATGTTTAATTTCAATTGATATCAAGATGTTTCATGTGTTTTTGTTTAAAATTGGTATCAATATTTTTTTGTTGTTTGTTTCCTTTCAATTGGTATCAAGATGCTTCATTGACATATTTTCAATTGATATCCTAATTGATTGCCACCCCTAATTGGTTTTTGTTTTTGTTTTAGTCAAATAGGGGGAAAATATTATTTTTATTGATTCGTTGTTTCGAACAAAAAGGGGGAGAAAAAATTTATTGATATTGGTTTTGCTTTTACCCCTTATTAAAGATTGATTCCTTGTATTAAAAAAAAAGGAAAGAAGATTTTGTTTTGTTTTGGTTTTTACCCCTTTGTTGATGATTGACAAAAAGGGGGAGAAGAATTTGGGTTTATATATGCATGTTTTTGTTTTGCATATATTAAGTTTAATTTAGTTTAATTTTAATTGGTACATGTTTTTGTTTTGCATATATTAAGTTTAATTTAGTTTAATTTTAATTAGTATCTAAAGCATGTTTTGTAATTGGATGTTTTGTAATTGGTATCTAGAGTGTAATTGGTATCTAGAGCATGTTTTGTTTTAAACATTTCATTAGAATTGGTGTTTTGTTTTAAACATTTTATTGAAATTGGTATCTAGAACCCTTTATTGTTTATGCATAGATATGCATGTTTCATGTTTGATATTCATTGCATATTATTTATTGTTTATTTGGTTATGCATGAGTTAAGGGGGAGCTTCTTTGAAGCTTAACTTTAATCCATGCATATATAACTCCATGAGTTTTGTCATCATCAAAAAGGGGGAGATTGTTGGCCCAAAGGCCTTCCACCCTAGTTTTGATGATGATTAACTCATGTAGTTATGTGTACTAATAATCTTGTGATTTTAAGTTTCAGATCATTAATCAAGTTATTAGTTGGTGATTAGCTTCAACAAGATGATTTGGAAGCTTTCAAATGTTGATTCAAGAGCCCGAGCGTCAAAGATCACATATAGCACTTGCTCGGTGGATCAAGGAGTTTTGGTTCGAGTCGGCTTGGAGATTGCGCTCTACAAGAAGACTTCGGTACCATAGTTTAGTTTTGTGTTTTAGATCCAAAATTGTAAAGATTAGAATAGTATGATAATGCTCAAGTTCACAACACATGATTAGTACACAAATGTGCATATTTTACCATATAATCCCCATGCATATTGCAAATAAATATATGATTTTTACTCATCTTCTCTATATATTTGCAGGTCCACACTCAAATGAGAGAAAGCCCAATAATCACTTTAATTAGCAAAAATTAAAGGGATTAAATCCAAGATTAAAATAAAGCCAAGATTTGAAATCAGAATCCAGAGAGATCCGCGCGCCAATTGAAGATTCTAGAAGGCCACGTGGATAACAAACTCGTAACAAACTCGTACCAGAAAGTTGTTGGCCAACAGCCACAGAACTGCCGCGCCTTGCCGCGTTTCCACCGCAAATCTAGGGCCGTTGAGCCCCAGATTCTGGCCACCTG
The DNA here is from genome assembly GCA_038442645.1 of Agave tequilana. Lineage (NCBI taxonomy): Eukaryota > Viridiplantae > Streptophyta > Magnoliopsida > Asparagales > Asparagaceae > Agave > Agave tequilana. The sequence continues at coordinate 36,672 of JAVJIF010000243.1, read as the reverse complement.
TTCGTCTTCTGGAGAGTTCTTCTCAGGCCTATAAATACTGCACCTGGACCTGCGAGCAAAAAATGAACAGAAGAGAAGGAGATTAGAGATTAGTTGCATGTATTTTCTTAGGATTTTCTTTAGGTTTTAGTTCTCCTTCCTCTTCTTCCCTAGAAATCTTTGCAAGAGAGAGATTGTAAGAGAGAGAGAGCTTGTGTAATCAAGGGGTGACAACTTGAGGAGCAAGGATTGATCCATTCTCTTCAACTCTACTTGAGCAATTTCTAGTATTGTATTTTCTTGCTTTAATTCAAGTTTTACTTTACTTGCAATTTTATTCATGCTTTGTTTTGCTTTTCTAATGGCTAGTAGCTAATTCTTTCTTCTCATGGCTAGCTAACAACTTACCTTGCTAATTACTAACTCATGGGTGATTGCTATCTTTAATCTTGCAAAGTGTATGATCTTCTCTTCTCCGATGGGTTATTTTCATGCTTGGCTAGTATCTTGTTGTAATTCTCCATATGATTCATGTGTGCCTCATTTAGAGCCTTGTCTTAGAACAAGTGCCTTGATGGAACATGGAGATGGATCACCAAACATATGCTAATAGATGTACAACTTCTTCACTTTCAATTGATGTATGTTGTATCTTCTTCCTTAGCCTCCCTTGTGTGTCGCTCTTTTGATTCCATTATTGAAAGTCTACTTGTAGGCCAATGATATCTATGAAGTCTACAAGACAAGTCCAAGAATGATCCCCATCATCCAAGTGAGAAAGTAATTAGACCAACACGCAAGACATACATATGCCGATGAGTCAACATGAGGCAAGCATCACCATCACGGAGTTTAGTAAGTCTTTGGCAAGGTAGTAAGGTAAGCTAGTCATGATTTGCTTCTTCAAGTTCACTTTCTTTTTAGTTGTTAGTCCAAATTCAATCTTCTTTGATTTCTTTCCACTTTTCCACCATGAACATATCCATCCATTCTTTCATTTCATTTTCCCATTTGTTTTTAGTCTTATAAGCATAGAAGAATTCTCGTTTACTTTCTTCACTAAGGACCGTAACGCTTCCATCGCTAACTCTCCCTGAGAATCGACTCGGTATAGCTCTATGCTATAACGGAGATAGGAAAGGGTACATCGAATACATTTTTATACTCCATAATACAACACCTTTCCCGTCTCAATCAAATTTTTGGCGCCGTTGCCGGGGAGAGCAACGGATTTTCTTTAAAGTGAAGAACTAAACGAATCTTCTTCTCTGTTGCAGGTTACAGGTTGAAGAACAGGAAAATTTTAATTGCAGTGACATATAAGTGGACCTGGGCCTCTGCTCTCGAAAGCAGAGACCAGGATCCCTCAGTTTTGCCGCGGAATCCTGGTTTTTGCCGCGGATCTGCGGCAATCCTGAGTTGACTACTGACCTAATTTCTGCAGGGGCTCTGATTCTGCAAAATACATCTGCTGCTATACTTGAATTCCTGTATTTTTCACCATTTACCTGCTAATTTAATCAACAGTAAAAAATTGGTTGAAATTGTTAAAAATTGTTTAGACATTTGCATTCTAGGCACGTGTCTTTTCAATTCATTTACTTTTACTGTTGAAGAGTGCTAGAGGCAAGGTACGTTTTGCATTGCATGTAGACTAGGAATCATCTCTTGCTTGATTTTCATGCTTTGAGTGTATCCTAGTTATATTTTTTGTACACTTACACAATTCATTTTTAAGGGCATAACCCATAAATAAGATAAGGTGGGGGATTTCATTACCCTTTCCTTAGCCCAAAAATCACCATCCCAGCACTCACTAACCCAAGCCTAATTTAATAAAAAAATAGACGTTGGCCCTAGGGACATCTCGGACTCATCTAGGAGATTATCCTAAGGGGGGAAAGTGTTGGAAATAGACTCTTGCAAAATCAGTGTCTAGGAAAGGGATTGAGGGCCGAAAGCCCGAAGGTTGTTGGTTACTTAATTAAGGAACGTCTCTGACGGAAAACCTCCCACCAACCTTGCCCTTCCCTGGCTGATTAACTTGTGGTCTACGTCTACACTAAACCTCCCGTGGACGATCTAAACAGTTAGGAGTCGTCTAGGTCTAGGTCAACCCTTCTTTTGGCTTGGTTTTGATTTTTTTCTCCTTTTTTGTTTGTTGTTTGATTTTTCTTTTTTGTTTGTGATTGTTTGTGATATGGCATTCAATAATAATAATTCTTTCCATCCGAACATGAATCCATATTTCACACAGACTCCATTTTATTCGGATAATTCCAACCCGGTGTTTCATAATATGCACCAACCACATACGCCGGGTTGGCCTTATCCGAATCAATATGACCCATACCCCCCATCTAATAACTTTAATTTCCATAATAATTTCAACTCTTCACCGAGTCATTGGGGATTCACGTACCCCGAGTCAAATTCTCAAATTCCTTGTCCACCATATTCACCTTGTCCACAGTATTCATTTCCTGATTCCGCTTCATATACTCCTTTTCTGAATCTCCAATTGAAGAAAAATCTGAGTTACTAAAAATTATAGAAGCCAATTTACAGAGGGTCGAGCAACAACTTCAAGAAACATTTGCCCCTCCAATTCCACAGTATTTTCAAGAGTCTTACTCAGTTCCACCTTATTATAATGAACAACCATCTGCTTGGGGAACGAGTAAGGAATTCTTGCTTGAGTCCAAACAACACTCACAAAATCTGATGGACTCACAATTTTACCATCACTTCCAAGACAACACTTCATCTTTTCATCAAAATAATGAAATCATCAATTATGGAAAGATGCTTGAAGACATGACTCATGCTCAAAATGCTAGAAATCGTGACATAGATTTGATGATCCAAACTCTTCATTCTCATCCTATTTCTAATGTCACTAGCCACTCTGTTAAAACCAAGGAGTCATGTAGTATTGGAAATCCAGATTCAATTTCAGCACAATCACCTGAACTTGTTCAAAATTCAGATCCCATTGACATTTTGGCAAGTTTTCCTTTTCCTGAAATTGAACTTGAGCATGAATATGATCCTGAACTTCCATATGATGATTCAATTTTACTTCCTGATCCAATTATGACTCCGGTGTCTTCACCTGATTTCACTCCATTTCCCAAGTTACTATTGGATCCAGTGCCTATCCATTGTGCAATTGAATCACCAATCTCTTATGATGATCATATTGAACTTGACCAATTTCATACTTTTGAAAGTCCCATTGATAAATTGGCAAGTTCACATTTTTGTGGAATTGAACTCCATGAGGAATATGATCTTGAAACCCAACTTAGTGATTCAATTCTTTTTCCTGATTCAATAATGACTCCGGTATCTTTACCTGACTTCAATCTTTTCCCGAGTCGACATTGGATCCTGTCTCCATTCATAATGTAGTTGAATCACCCATCTTTGAAGATCATATTGAACTTGACCAATTCTATACTTTTGAAAGTCCATTTGACAAATTGGCAAGTTCCCCATTTTTTGAACTCCATGAGGAATGTGACTTTGATTCTCACAATCTCTTTACTTCTGAAACTGATTGTACAATTCTGACAGAAGATGCTGACCTTAGTTTTGAAGAATTGTATGGCGATGAGCTTGAATTCCTTAATCTTGGAAGTAAAGAGATATCACCCATATTAGGTCACTTCCCATTGGATAATGATTGTGGACTTGAGCTTCATTTTCTTGACTTGGACCTAATTCCTGAAATCATTTCGACTCCTGCACCATCACTTGACTTAGGTCACATTCCTGAGTCGGTATCAATTCCTATCCTTCCTGAGTCCAAGTCAACCATTCTATCATTCCATACACCATTCTGGGACAAGGATCTTGACAAATTTGACTCTGAAATTTATTATGGAAAATGGAAATTAGATGGGGTCATGTACTTAATAAAAATCTTTCAAGGCTTTATCTTTTTAGTGGGTCATATTCATGATATTTTGGTGGGTTCCTCAAAACCCAAAGAAAAGTTGATTGGGCCATGTTTCGTGGACCAATCAGACCACCACCGGAACCACCACCTTAAGGTAATTTTTTCCTTCCCTCTTCATTTTTGTTTCATGCATACATATATCATGATGCATTTAGGACAATGTATGAAATAAGTGTGGGGGAGGGTTTACTAACTTAGAGTTTTTAGATTTTCTTTCTTTTACACTTCTTTTAGAAATTAATAATTAAAAATAAAAAAAATAAAAAAATGAGGAGGGATTTTTATGCTTAAAGGAGTTTCTACACTTTCCAAATTCAAAATCTTTCTAAATTCCTAGGTTTCCTCATATTCCAAGTCCCTAGGGTCAAAGTTATTTTCAAAACTTCCAAATCCCTAGGGTAAATTCGTTTTTAACCTAGGGATAGAAGTGGGATTCTAAAGTTCTTTCCCTTCTATAAATAGCCCCTCTTCCACACATTTCCTCCCTCAAAACGAAAACATAATCTCAGATCTACAAAAATCCTTCTCCAGCGCCGCCACTGCAATTTTTCCTCTCCTCAGATTTCTTTACTCTGCCGCAACTCCACGGCAATAGCCGAGCTTCCGCGGCTTTTCTGACGATTCCTGAGCAGCGCCAATTTCTGATCCAGTCGATCTCCAGCGTTTTTCTCCGATCTGGTGCTACATCTTCATCAGATTTTTCTGTACCCACTGCAGAGATCAAATTTCTTCCCCCCACGAATTCCGGGGGCGGTTCGAATTTCAAATCTTTCCTTTTTATTGCTTTTTGATCTTGATTCATATTATGGCACCATCTATTTTTATTGAGAATGGATTGGGCGGATTTTATGTGATGTGAATGGATATGGGCATGTATTTTTAGAGAGAATTAGGGGGCAAGGAATTGGTATTCGCTAGTGTACGACAACACTAAGACCGATGCATTTTATTGTCCCGAACTGGTGACAATGTTTTACACTCATCTTGACCCAGCATCGATTGATCCACACATGTACCAGTTCACTGTACACATGCCCACAGGAGACCTACTTGTCACGCTTCCTCTTCTTGAGGAAGTCACTACTGTCCCATCCATCACACAACACAGCGAGCCTCTCCCGCTTATAGATTACATGACTGTTATGGGGGCTCGTTGTACTGAGCAGGATCGTGGGCTGAAGGCTAGCACCATGTTTCGAAATGTTCATTGCGTTGGACGTTGGATCCAACGCAATATTTTAGGGCTAGACCACACCTCCACATTCAACAGACCTGTGTTGCAAATTATACATGATTTAATGACCCGTCAACACACAGTTTGTTTGAATAAAGTCATCTTCCACGCACTCATAGCCAATTCCTCACGCACTAGGGGTGCCAAATACTCCCATCCTATCTTGATTACACGTCTATGTAGGACTTTCCTACCAGACGATGTTTTTGATTCATTTGACCGAGTGTTTGTTGCACCCGAGAGACCTACCAGTTCGTATAATAGTTGTTTGCATGCGGTCTGGACACCTACTGTCCAGCCCGAGGATGTACCGGTAGAGTCCTCCTCTGAGGAGAGTTTTGAGGAAGAAGATGAACCTGAGTTTTGGAGGCAGGACCCCCCACATGATACACATGCCTTCATGTCCTCCATCTGGAAGGGCATGAAGAAGATTTTTAGGGGACAAGTGAGACTGAGGAAAAAGGTAGAGGAGCAATCCTCTAGGTTAGATAACATTGAGGCGACACTGAGGAGATCACAGTCGGCTGGACCTAACACCACCGCGGGTCCAAAGCGACAGAGGGGGTAGTTTCTTACCTTTTACCTATTTCATGCATTAATTTTTTTATCTTGCATACATTGAGGACAATGCATGAGATAGGTATGGGGGGGTATGTACTAACATAGGATTTTTTATTTTCTTTATAGGTTTTTTTTTTTTAGGATTTTTATTTTTCTTTTTAGGTCTTCCATTTTCTTTTAGATTTTATTTTTGTTATAGAATTTCCACTTTCTTTTAGATTTTACCTTTTCTTTTAGAAAAAAATAAAAAAAACTTTTTGAAATAAGAGACAAAGTTTAGATCTATTTTTAAGAAAATTAAGATGTATCTTAGGAATTAAGAAAGCCTTAATTATGACATCTTAAACCTAGTTGAAATAATAGATCTTATTTGAAATTATAGGCTAAGTAAGAAAAATTGGTGAGATATTTTTATCTTGAATTTTTTGCCTTAGATAATATGCACTTTACACTTACACATTTCTTGGGATGGAGACAAAGACAAAAAATGCCATATAAATAAAAAAAAAAGAAAAAAAATAAAAAAAATATAAATAAAACATCACCTATTAAGCTGGAGAATTGTGCCTCAAGAAGCATGATTATTCACGCCTAACGGTGGTAAAGGAAATAAATAATCCCCTTTAGTTTTGTGGCCTTTTTTACTCGAGACCTTAAACCCGAGGGATGTTTTCTCATCTGGTGCCCTAAGACCGTCTGGTTTGGGAGTCATCGGTTAAAGGCTCGCTACAAGGGTAAACTAGAAAGCCTAAACTAAGGGAAGGAAAAAAAAAAGCAGAAAAAAAAAATATATATATAAATAAATGGCTTTATGGTTAGAGTTGAAATCCCAGAAATCTTCACTGTCACGGTGTGCATACTATCTAGGTTTTATGAAAGATAAAGTATTCAATCCAATTTTGAATTCTTACCATAATTGAAGACAAGATCTTGCATAGAGACTAAGTTTAAGAAAGAATAATTATAGGTTGACTTATGACCTAAGATCACTTATATTTTTGCAAAAATAGTTCGAAAACATGTCTCTCTTTCAAAATGCATTTTTAAAACACTAACATTTGTCTTCTTCTTTATGGATTTTGTGGGTGTAATCCGCTGAAAACCCTCAGGAGACAACACTCCTCCTCTAGGGTAACCTAGAGGTTTAACGGCTTGTTGCACACGTTCAGGGCAATCGCGTCACCTGCGAAAGTGGTGTAATAAAATTGGTAGTATAGTTTTTCTTTTCTTTGTTTTGCTCGGGACGAGCAAAAGAATAAGTGTGGGGGTGTGATTAGTACACAAATGTGCATATTTTACCATATAATCCCCATGCATATTGCAAATAAATATATGATTTTTACTCATCTTCTCTATATATTTGCAGGTCCACACTCAAATGAGAGAAAGCCCAATAATCACTTTAATTAGCAATAATTAAAGGGATTAAATCCAAGATTAAAATAAAGCCCAAGATTTGAAATCAGAATCCAGAGAGATCCGCGCGCCAATTGAAGATTCTAGAAGGCCACGTGGATAACAACCTCGTAACAAACTCGTACCAGAAAGTTGTTGGCCAACGGCCACAGAACTGCCGCGCCTTGCCGCGTTTCCACCGCAAATCTAGGGCCGTTGAGCCCCAGATTCTGGCCACCTGTTCGTCTTCTGGAGAGTTCTTCTGAGGCCTATAAATACTGCACCTGGACCTGCGAGCAAAAAATGAACAGAAGAGAAGGAGATTAGAGATTAGTTGCATGTATTTTCTTAGGATTTTCTTTAGGTTTTAGTTCTCCTTCCTCTTCTTCCCTAGAAATCTTTGCAAGAGAGAGATTGTAAGAGAGAGAGAGAGAGCTTGTGTAATCAAGGGGTGACAACTTGAGGAGCAAGGATTGATCCATTCTCTTCAATTCTACTTGAGCAATTTCTAGTATTGTATTTTCTTGCTTTAATTCAAGTTTTAATTTACTTGCAATTTTATTCATGCTTTGTTTTGCTTTTCTAATGGCTAGTAGCTAATTCTTTCTTCTCATGGCTAGCTAACAACTTACCTTGCTAATTACTAACTCATGGGTGATTGCTATCTTTAATCTTGCAAAGTGTATGATCTTCTCTTCTCCGATGGGTTATTTTCATGCTTGGCTAGTATCTTGTTGTAATTCTCCATATGATTCATGTGTGCCTCATTTAGAGCCTTGTCTTAGAACAAGTGCCTTGATGGAACATGGAGATGGATCACCAAACATATGCTAATAGATGTACAACTTCTTCACTTTCAATTGATGTATGTTGTATCTTCTTCCTTAGCCTCCCTTGTGTGTCGCTCTTTTGATTCCATTATTGAAAGTCTACTTGTAGGCCAATGATATCTATGAAGTCTACAAGACAAGTCCAAGAATGATCCCCATCATCCAAGTGAGAAAGTAATTAGACCAACACGCAAGACATACATATGCCGATGAGTCAACATGAGGCAAGCATCACCATCACGGAGTTTAGTAAGTCTTTGGCAAGGTAGTAAGGTAAGCTAGTCATGGTTTGCTTCTTCAAGTTCACTTTCTTTTTAGTTGTTAGTCCAAATCCAATCTTCTTTGATTTCTTTCCACTTTTCCACCATGAACATATCCATCCATTCTTTCATTTCATTTTCCCATTTGTTTTTATTCTTATAAGCATAGAAGAATTCTCGTTTACTTTCTTCACTAAGGACCGTAACGCTTCCATCGCTAGCTCTCCCTGAGAGTCGACTCGGTATAGCTCTATGCTATAACGGAGATAGGAAAGGGTACATCGAATACATTTTTATACTCCATAATACAACACCTTTCCCGTCTCAATCACACACACGTTTCATGTTTTGAATATTGGTTTTTGGTTTTTCGGTTTTAGGTTTAACCGATCTTGGTTTTCATGAATAGATAGATCAAAACAAGTTTACATGGTTTAATGTATATATGATTTGTTCTATATACATGCATGTTTTAATTTCCTAGACAAACTTAATTTTGACTTACTTATTCATGTGTTTTATGTTTTGGTATTTTTGACAAAACATATTTTGGAATTAATGTCAAAAATATGGATATATATATATTCATGTATATAGGATTATATCTATATACATCATGCCTAAATGCTGTTTAATATCATGTTTTTGTATTTGGAAGAGTTTTGGACAAAAAGTAATTTCTATTCAAAATCCAAGTTTTAGAAAATACAGTTTTTGATTTTTGGTAAAAATGATAAGACACAAAAATAGTTCATATTGATTGATATTTGAGCTAAACTTTTTACCACATGTTTATATATCAATGCAAAATGATAAAACTATTTTTGGTGATTTTTAGGAGTGTTAAAAGATTTTTCAAAATATTTTTAAACCGATTTTCTGATCCAGTTTTCTGTTCCAGACTTCAATCAGTCGACTTGCTCTCTGACCAAGTCGACTTGACATGAAGTCGGTCGACCGGGTCGGTCGACCGACGTGCACAGAATTGTGCACGTTTGGCAGACTTGGGACGGTCGACCGTCCGGGTCGACCGGGTCAGAGAGCAGAGCTCTCTGTTTGTTTGGGTCGACCGGGGCGGTCGACCGGTAGCTGCCAATGGGCAAAAATTGACCGTTGGGCGGTCGACCGGACCGGTCGACCGGCAGGGTTATTTTGGCAAAAACTGCTGCCAACGGCTAGTTTCTAGATTTGCCTATAAATACCCCTTTGGCAAGAGTTTTTTCTCTAAGATTTTTTGTGCGAATTTTTCCCTACTCTCTGGTGTTTTCACAGCAATCAAAAGAAGTTTTTGGATTCAAATTGAACAATCTATTTGGTGTTTTTATTAGGGTTTGAAAAATCAAAGAAAAGGGATTTTGGGAAAAGCTTTTGTTTGAACTTCACTATCTTCATTTCTATTATTTCCCAAAGATTTTCTTTGAGTTGCTGGTTTCAAATCCCTTGGTTTTCTCCACACTTGAGCTAAAATCTACCATCTCTTCTATAGGATCTTTGTGTGAGAGAAAGAAATTGTTTGTGGTTGTTGTTTAGACTACCAAGTTAAAAACCCAATCTTTGTTTGGCTTTGTGCCTTGGGTTGTATCCCTCAAGTGGTGAGGTGATCCTTGTTTGCGTTGTGCTAATCCCTCGGGTTGTGAGGTGATTGTTTTGTTGGATTGGAGCTTGCCTCAAGGAGGAGGTTGTGGTTGTAAAGAGAGGAGTTGGGTACTCCTTGTGAGAGTCCTAGGTGGACTAGCTAGTGGATTGGAAATCCTTCGTGTGTCGAAGGCGGGGATGTAGAGCTGGGTGCTCGAACCTCGAAACATATCTTGTTGTTTGCGCTTGATCCATTGACTCTCTCTATCTCTCTCTTTACTTTGTGCCTTGCAACTATTCATATTGTGCATTCATATTGCTTGGCTTGGTTGTGTGTGCATCATTTGTTGATTGCACTTGAGTGTATTGCATTAAGTTTTTAAATTCCGCATTGAGTTCATTAGATTAGCATAATCACCTATTCACCCCCCTCTAGGTGATCTTTCACACACGCTTTCTTGCGGGCCTCCTCTGGTCCGTCCATCTGGGCGCCTACTTCTGGATTCTGCATACAGACCCTCTATCTTGAGGACTCGGGATAACTTGGGAAGCAAGTTATTAAAAATCTAAATTTGAAAAGGATTTGTTTCCTTTATTTTTATTTTTTCCCTTTATCTTGTATTGCAAGCAATCAGGTTTAAATAGAAGTCCATCTCTGTTTTAGGATGAGGATTCATCTTATCCTTTTTCTCCTCCTCTTTAGCAATTAGGAATTCTATTTTATCCTTCATTTTCCTCCCTTAGATTTTAAATTAATAATTTAAAATTCAAATTTAGATTAGGTTAGATAAGATAGAAGCTTCTAAATTACAAAATTAATTATGCATGTTGGCTTGTGGGATTCTTGAGCTTTTGGGCTTCAATTGTGCTTTATTTCTTTATATTTTTAATTACTCAAGGTCTGCATAACATTAAACAATAAAACATTAGTAGCAGTACTTAATAAAAGAATAAATAGGAAAATATGATGATAAATATGATGACAAATATGCACTTTTGACTACCTATCACACCCCCACACTTATCTATTTGCTCGTCCTCGAGTGAAATTATAAAAGAAAAGGGAAAAGAAAAGAAAAACTAACCTATCCTAACTCACTATCGTAGGCATCACGGTTGCACTTAGCATGTGCAACAAGCCGTTAAACCTCTAAGTTACCCCTAGAGGACGAGTGTTGTCTCGTGAGGGTTTTCAGTAGATTACACCCACAAAATCCATAAAAGAAAAAACGTTAGTGATTTAATTAATTAATATATATATTATTTGATTTCAAAAAAGGAAAGAAATATTTGAAATATATTTGAAGAAACTAAGTAATCTATAAGTTTTAGGATTATCATTTTTATTCATTCTTGAACTTAGGCTTTATACAATAACTTGTTATCAATTTTAGGTAAGGATTAAAATTGAATTTTTATATATAGTCTCTTTTGCTACCCTAAGTCATATGCATCCTTATGAACGTGAACTTTTACTAGGGATTCTTTAACTTGGACTCCCATGCCTCTTTATTATGTGTATATATATTAATATTTTTTTAATATGTATAACTCATCTAATTTTCTTTTGTATAAGTATCAAGACTTCTTGAGGCCCTCATACCTAACTAATTGACTATTAGATGTGTTAATACATATATAGATAATATTTCTTGATTTTCTTAGGTTTTCTAATTCACCTATGTAGCGAGCTTAAGGTCGGTGGCTCCCAAACCAATCGGTTTTAGGGTACCGGGTGAGAAAACACCCCACGGACTTAAGGACTCAAGTGAACTGGGCCACAAAATTAAGAACTTTACTTATAAATTCACCTTTTGGCGTGAATACTTATGCTTCTTGAGGTACATGTATCCGGCTTAATTAGTGAACTCTAGTTTTTTTATTTTATATTATTATTTTTTTTATAAGACGCAAGAGCCTTTGTCTTAGAATCCTAGATGTGAACGTGTATAAGGTATGCACATTTCATTAAGGTAAAAATCAAGACTAATTAATTATTCAATTTTTCCTCCTATACCTAAAAAATCCAATAATTTATTTTATTTTGACCAAGTTTTTAGAAATCCTAATCATGATTTTCTTAATTCTTAAGATCACTTGGATTTCTTTCAAAAGATAAGTCAAAATATTGTATCCTTTTTCAAATATACATATTTTTTTTATTTTTGTTAAGTTAATATTAACCTAAAGTTAGTGAGTTATGTTAACAACAACCTATAGCTAGTCCATAATCTATGTTAAAATAAAAAAAAAAATATATATATTATTATTATTATTTTATTTATTTTATTTATTTTTTTTTAAGTAAGCGTTAGTGCCCTCCCCCACACTTATCTCATGAATTGTCCCCAATGTATGCATGTATGTATAAATGCATGAAATAAGCTGGCAGAGAGGTAGAATTACCGATACATTGGGTCAAAAAGACCCATGGACAGGTCTGCTTCTGGTACTGATTCCAAAAATGGTTTCAGACGTTGACCATTTATCTTGAATTCATTTCCATTATTAGGGTCGTATATCTCTATGGCTCCATGTGGAAACACAGTCATAACAACGAAAGGCCCGGTCTATCTTGATTTCAACTTTTCAGGAAAGAGGTGAAGTTTAGAGTTATAAAGTAAGACTTTTTGTCCTTGGACAAAAGTTTTTCTCATGATGAGCTTATCATGAAAAACCTTAACCCTATCTTTCATAATCTTCGCATTTTCATACGCCTCGTTCCTTAACTCCTCAAGTTCAGAGATTTGCAATTTACGAAGTGCGTCGGCCTTATCTAGATCACAATTCAGCTGCTTAATTGCCCATAAAGCTTGGTGCTCTAACTCAACAGGAAGGTGACAAGCCTTTCCATAGACTAATTTATAAGGAGACATTCCTAGAATCATTTTAAAGGCGGTCCTATATGCCCATAAGGCATCCACCAATTTGGTGGACCAGTCCTTCCTATTTTGATTCACAGTTTTCTCCAAGATAAAATTAACTTGCCTATTTGAGACTTCTACCTGCCCACTAGTTTGAGGATGGTAAGGTGTAGATAACTTGTGTGTTATGACATATTTTTGCATAAGAGCTTCAAAAGTTCTATTGCAAAAATGTGTACCATTATCACTAATTATGGCACGAGGGGTTCCAAAGCGTGAAAAGATGTTTTCTTTCAAGAACTTGACAATAACTTTGTTGTCATTTGTCTTGCAAGGGATGGCTTCAACCCATTTGGATACGTAATGTATAACCAACAAGATATATTGGTGCCCAAATGAATTAGGGAAGGGACCCATAAAATCAATACCCCAAACATCAAAGAGTTCTACTTCTAGAATTGAATTTAGGGGCATCATATTACGTTTAGAAATTCTTCCTATCATTTGACATCTTGTGCAAGTTTTACAAAAGTCAAATGCGTTTTTAAACAAAGTGGGCCAATAGAAGCCACTCTGTAGTACCTTTCGACTGTTTTGTGGGGACCAAAGTGTCCACCGCAAGCAAAATTCGTGATAGAAGGCTAGAACGCTTCTATTTTCCTCTTCGGGAACACACCTCCTAATTATTTGATCGCTACAATATTTGAAGAGGTAAGGGTCCTCCCACATGAAATACTGGACTTGAGAAAAGAATCAGTATTTATCATGTTTTGACCAACTAGATGGTGTTTGGTTGTGACTAAGTAATTAACTATGTTGGCAAACCACGATTCCGTAGAGATGGCTAAAAATTGTTCGTCGGGGAAATTATCGTTGATGGGTAGTTCGTTAGAAGGTGCATTTGGCACACGAGAGATGGTCTGCGATGACATTTTCGACACCCTTTTTATCTTGAATTTCGAGATCAAATTCTTAGAGGAGGAGGATCCAACGAATGAGTCAGGCCTTCGTATCCTTTTTGAGCATTAGGTATCGAAGTGCAGAATGGTCGGTGAATATCGTGGTTTTGGTCCCAAGTAGGTATGGGCGGAATTTCTCCAATGCGAACACTACGGCCAAGAATTCTTTCTCAGTTGTAGTATAGTCCACTTGGGCATCATTGAGTGTCCTACTTGAATAATAGATCACGTGTTGCTTGTTATCTTTGCATGGTCCTAAGACAGGGCCTATAGCAAAATCGGAGGCATCACACATAATCTCAGAGATTTGGACCAGTCCGGAGGTGAGATGATAGGTGCAGAGATAAGTTCCAATTTTAACTTCTCCCATGCGCTACTATACTCGTCATCAAAGACGAAGGGCACATCTTTGGCTAAAAGGTTCGTAAAGGGTCTAGCAATTTTGCTAAAATCCCTAATGAACCTACGGTAAAACCTGGCGTTTCCTAAAAAAGAACGAATGTCTTTCACGCATCGTGGAATTGGGAGCTTGCTATGATCTCCACCTTATCCTTATCCACTTTGATCCCTTTCCTAGATATCTCATGACCTAGGACAATCCCATGCTGCACCATAAAGTGACACTTTTTTCAATTTAGGGCCAAGTTCTTTTCGGTGCACCTTTTTAGCACAAGCTCTAAGTGATGTAGACATTGGTCAAACGAATTTCAATAGACGAAGAAGTCATCCATGAAGATCTCTAAGAAGTGCTCTGTAGGCTGTCTAAAACTCACTAAAAGACAAGCCATTAAAAAGCAGAATTCCAAGTTCTAGACGCAAGGCTAATTTTGGCCGTGTCTCAGCAGCATCAAGGCACGAGGCTCGACAGCCGCGTCTCAGCAGCACCAAGGCGCGAGGGTCGAAACCCGCGTCTCAGCAGCACCAAGGCGCGAGGGTCGAAACCCGCGTCTCAGCCAACACTGCAGCATCAAGGCGCGAGGCTCGACAACCGCGTCTCAGCAGCACCAAGGCGCGATGGTCGAAACCCGCGTCTCAGCAGCACCAAGGCGCGAGGGTCGAAACACGCGTCTCAGCAGCACCAAGGCGCGAGGCTCGACAGCCGCGTCTCAGCAGCACCAAGGCGCGAGGGTCGAAACCCGCGTCTCAGCAGCACCAGGCGCGAGGGTCGAAACCCGCGTCTCAGCCACACCAAGGCGCGTAGGTCGAAACCCGCGTCTCAACAGCTCCAAGGCGCGTGGGTTGACACCGCGTCTCAGTTGTAACCGTCCCAGTTTCGGGGCCAATCACGGCCCACATAACGGGGAAAGTTAGCCCCCATTATGGAGTGTTTTTAGGAGGCACGTACGCCCCTGAAACCCTTATAAATAGCCCCGTCGCTATGAAGAAGGGGTCGGATTTTCAGTCGGATTTTCGGTCGGATGATTTCTGGGAGAAAAGAGCTCTGAGAGAAAAGAGAGAGAGTTCAACCCTTCAGAGAACTTGCTGTGTTCAAGTTGATCTTTGCCTATCTTCTCTTTGAGAGTTTTGGTAGACAGAGCTGAGTACTCCATCTACCACCCGAAGAGGAGATCCCCGGAAGATCTCGACGGTCACTCGGTCAACGGAGAATAAGATTCACTCTCCACCGCCACTTGAAGAACCCAGCCTTAAACAAAGGGAGGATTCAAGACTCAACATCCTCCCTCCCTTGTAATCGGAAGACTGATCTGTTGTAATTTTCTATCCAATCAAAAGAATTTTCAGCCGGATCCTCCTTTTCCGACGCATACAAGAGATGGCGACTCTGCTGGGGACTACATTTGTCACTGACGAACAAATCGTGGCGCAAGGTGACGTCCTCTATAAGGGGAAGATTGTCGAATCGCTTGTCGTCGAGTTCGACCAGGCAAAGTATGAAGAGTTTCTCTCTTCTGGCTCCAAGAGCCCAAAGACCCGCGTCTGTCGCAGGGTCTCTACAGGGACTTGCCCCGAAACCCGCTCTGAGACTCTCTCAGGCGCGGCTGCTGTGAAGGGTGTCGCTGAAAATCACCTAGAGGGGGGGGGGTGAATAGGTGATAATGCTAATCAATGGACAAATTAAAAATTAAGATGTAACAATCACCCAACAAGATTCACAAGATGAATGAAAGCAAGTAAATATAGCAATGATGATAAGCAAGTAATAAGTGCAAGAATGTAAACCAATCGCAAACACAAGGATATGTTATCGAGGTTCGAGCACCCAGCTCTACTTCCCCGCCTTCCCCAGAAGGATTCTAGCTACTCCACTATCACAAAGAAATCACAATTACACCGGAGTATCCAACTCCACAATCTCAAGTACAAGCAATTTCTGAGTAGTCAAAGACCACAAACTCTCTCTTTCAAAAGTCTCTTCCCTTACAAAAGGTCCTTAGAGAACAATGAGTAGGAATGAAGCTCTTGTTGTAAGTGAAGAAAGAAAAATAAATCAGAGAGTATTTCAAAAACACTTCAGAAAATGAGAGAGAATTTCAGCACAAAAATCAAGAAACAAAGCTCTTTTGAATGCCTTAAACTTTTGAATTTTTCTTGTAATAATTGTTGTTAAACAATCTCTCCCCAAACACCCCTATTTATAGGAGAGGGCTAGGGTTTAGGGATAAAACATAATTAGGATTAATCAGAGAGTTAAGTTTGAAATATATCCCTTAAACTAATTTTAAACACAAAAAGACAAAATTTAAAACAGCCCAGAAAATAGCCGTTTACTGTACAACGGCTAGTCCGGTCGACCGGGTCCGGTCGACCGCTAGTTCAAAGAAAACGACCGTTGCCGGCTACGATCGACCGGCCCGGTCGACCGAAACAAACAGAGACTAAGGACTTACAGTCAGGCTCGTCCCGGTCGACCGTCCCGGTCGACCGTGAGACATGCACACAGATACGTGCATTGCCAGAACTACGGTCGACTCGGACTGTCGACCGGCAAAACCTGACACAGGCACGGTCGACCGGGGCGGTCGACCGGCTCAGGCCAAAAATCATTTTTCAGACAAAATTTTGAGGAGATAAAAATTTTATCAGAAGATGTTTTAAATAGTAATTAGTTTAAAACATAAGCATGGACATATAGGCAGAGGATTTGTATCAAACTATTTTTTGTATAATTTATATGAAATAAACTTAGAAATAGGATGTGCGCAAAAACGTGTGTGTGTTAGAGCTTCAAACCTATTCACTATTCTTTAACAAAACTCTAAACTAAAAATAAATCTAATTAAGTCTCTTGAGCAATCTTGAGCCATGCAATGCCTTGCTAGAGCCTTCTCTTCTATGTTCCTTCCTTGATGTGCAAAAAGCCTTCTTTGCTTCTTGAACCTAGAATTTCTTGTAATAGCTAAGCAATGGCCTCCAAACTATGGTACAAACCTGAAACTTATCTCAACAAACTAATTAGTACCATATAGCTCCTATTTGTTTTGTTACCATCAAAACTCTAAACAAATGGAGAGTGTAACCTTATGGGCCAACAATCTCCCCCTTTTTGATGATGACAAAACAAATAGGCTATAAACAAAAATATAGGGGAGGAGAAAGCTCCCCCTCAAATTATGCTATCATAAAAGCAATGTAAGGTGCAAGCAAAAACCATCAAACAAAAACACATGATTAAGGATCATGAAATATGCTAGCAAAATACTTAAAACAAGAATTCATAAAACACATAACAAGAATTCATGAAACACATAAAAGCATAAAAACACATATAAGCTCATATGGAACCAAAACCATATAAACTTATAATCTTATATTTCTATCATAAAAACTCATTCTCCCCCTTTTTGTCATACATCAAAAAGGGTTATGAAAACATTTTTATTCAATAACACAAACATTAAGTTCACCACAAATGAAGGAAAATCTAGCAAAATCAAGTGGTTTAGTGAAAATATCGGCTAGTTGCAAATCCGTAGAAACATAATCAATATCTATATCTCCTTTCTCAAAATGATCTCTAAGAAAGTGATATCTAATCTCAATGTGCTTGGTCTTACTATGTTGATTTGCATTCTTTGTCATATGTATAGTACTAGTATTATCACAAAATATTTTTATATGGTCAAAATGCAAATCATAATCAAGGAGAGTATGTTTCATCCAAAGGACTTGTGCACAACAAGACCCGCGGCAACATACTCCGCCTCGGCGGTTGAGAGAGCTACGGAATTTTGTTTCCTAGAGGACCATGAAACAAGACAATTACCAAGAAATTGACATGTCCCACTAGTACTCTTTCTATCTACTCTACAACCCGCATAGTCGGCATCCGAATAACTCGTCATTGAGAAATCTCCGGTTTTCGGATACCATAGACCCATTCCAATCGTTCCCTTAATATAACGAATAATGCGTTTTACCGCAATGAGATGATACTCTTTGGGACACAATTGAAATCTAGCACAAAGACACACACTAAACATGATATCCGGCCTACTTGCCGTCAAATACAAAAGACTACCTATCATGCTTCTATATAATTTAATATCAACATTTTTACCTTGGTCGTCCTTATCAAGTTTGGTGGTAGTTGCCATGGGAGTGTTGTAAACCTTTGAGTCTTCAAGTCCAAACCTCTTTACGAGTTCCTTTGCGTATTTGGCTTGATATATGAAGTTCCCATCTTGCAATTGCTTGATTTGGAGTCCAAGAAAGAAATTAAGCTCACCCATTGAAGACATTTCAAACTCACATTGCATAACCTTTTCAAATTCCTTGCATAAAAACTCATTAGTGGAACCAAAAATTATATCATCAACATAAATTTGTACAATTAAAATGTCATTATCAACATGCTTAGTGAATAGTGTTGTATCTACTTTGCCTTTAATAAAATCATTTGAAATGAGAAAACTAGAAAGCCTTTCATACTAAGCTCTTGGAGCTTGTTTCAATTCATACAAAGCTTTATCAAGTTTAAAAACAAATCGGGATGAACATGATCAACAAAACCGGGAGGTTGAGCAACATAAACTTCTTCATTTATAAAACCATTCAAAAATGCACTTTTCACATCCATTTGAAAAAGTTTAAAATTTTTGAAAGATGCAAAAGCTAGTGTCATCCGTATGGCTTCAAGCCGTGCTACGGGTGCAAAGGTCTCCTCAAAGTCAATTCCCTCAACTTGAGTGTAACCTTGGGCCACTAACCTAGCCTTATTCCTAATCACATTTTCGGACTCATCCATCTTGTTTCTAAAGATCCACTTAGTATCAATTATTGGTCTATCGTGGGGCTTAGGAACAAGGTGCCAAATTTGGTTGCGCTCAAATTGATTGAGTTCCTCTTGCATGGCTAGCAACCAATATGAGTCCGCCTCGGCTTCGAGGATGCTTTTGGGTTCAAAATGAGAAATGAAAGTAAGGTTACCACATAGGTCATGGAGTTTGGAGCGAGTTGTTACCCCTTTAGATGCATCACCTAAGATGAGCTCCTTGGGATGATTTGTAGCGTATCTCCAAGCTTTAGGAAGCGGTTGAGAGCTTTCCTCTTTATCCTCTTGAACATCACCAATTGATTCTTGCTTATCTTCTTGAGCGGGTGAGTCCTTCAAGGATAGTCTCTCCATGTCTTCACCTAATGGTTCAATCTCTACAACATTCTCAACAACCACATTAGATTCTTCAAATTTAACATGCATGGATTCTTCAATGGTATGTGAAGATCTATTGAATACTCTATAAGCTTTACTAGTTGTAGAATATCCAACAAAGATTGCTTCATAAGCCTTAGCATCAAATTTACCCAAGTTATCTTTAGTGTTCAAAACAAAACACTTGCATCCAAAAACTTTGAAATATGAAACATTAGGTTTTCTAGAGTGATACATTTCAAAAGATGTTTTGGAAGAATTTTTACATAAATAAATACGGTTTGATATATAGCATGCGGTGTTTACGGCCTCGGCCCATAAATATTGAGGGA
Organism: Agave tequilana; assembly: GCA_038442645.1. NCBI lineage: Eukaryota > Viridiplantae > Streptophyta > Magnoliopsida > Asparagales > Asparagaceae > Agave > Agave tequilana. The sequence goes on along the minus strand of JAVJIF010000243.1, from coordinate 17,108 downwards.
GGTCATATTCACTTATCATTGTCCTAACCATCTCTTGAAGTGTTCTATTTTTCCTTTCTACTACTCCATTTTGTTGTGGAGTCCTAGGACAAGACATTTCATGCTTGATTCCCTTTTCATCACAATAAGTCATGAAGAGTTGGTTAACAAACTCACCACCTCTATCACTCCTTATTCTCAAAATCGAAAAGCCTTTTTCTTTTTCAACCCTTTTTCGAAAAATTTTGAAATGAGAAAAAGTTTGATCTTTATTTTGCAAGAAGAAAACCCAAGTGAAACGGGAAAAATCATCAACTAAAACAAATGCAAATCTACTACCATTTAAACTTTTAGTTTGTTTTGGTCCAAAAAGATCCATATGAATTAGTTCTAAGGGCCTAGTAGTCATGATATCCTTAATTGGTTTGAAGGAAGACTTGGTTTGTTTCCCAAGTTGGCACGCACCACAAATGCGGTCTTTCTCAAACTTCAAGTAAGGTATACCCTTTACTAAATCCTTAGAATTAATTCTAGCAAGATGGTCAAAAGATGCATGTCCTAATCTTCTATGCCAAAGCCAAGAATTTTCATCAAAAGCATTCAAGCATTTAGTAGAACAATCTAAATTAAGCATGTCAATGATATAAACATTATTGTCACGAAAACCGGTAAGAATACAAACATCGAATTTAACATAAAAAATCTTGCAAGAAGAATCATCAAAAATAACTTTAAGTCCACGGTCACAAAGTTGACTAATGCTAAGCAAATTATGTTTTAAACCATCAACTAAAACAACATTCTCTATAATAGGAGATGCACCAATTTGAATGTTACCTATACCGATGATAGTTCCTTTGGAGTCATCCCCGAAGGTGACGGAGCCACTTTCCATGTACCTTGATAGGGTTGTGAAGTTATTGATATCCCACGTCATGTGTCTTGAACAACCACTATCAAGGTACCACCGCTCCCTACGTCTTGGAGCCTTGGTGTGTACCTACATCAAATAATTTAGGTCTTGATTTTGGTACCCACATTTTCTTGGGTCCTAAAGAGTTAGTTTCATTAACCCAAACAAGATTATTGTTCCTATTTACTTGGTCATAACAAAATTTAGCCAAATGTCCATTCTTACCACAATAAGTGCATCTATACACTCTACCATATTTAAAAGCATAGTGAGTGTGTGATTTGTGAGCATGAGAATTGTGAACATGGGAAGATTTAGCATGAGAAGTGTTATGTGTAGTGTGAGCATGAGGAATCTTAGCATGCGAATCTTTAGCATGAGAGGTGTGCTTTTTAGAAAACATGTCCTCAAGTTTCTTTGTGTTAAAAGCACAATCATTTAAAACTTTTTCAAAATCATTTATTTTAGATTTAAAAGAAGAAATTTCATTTTCATCAATCATAGGAGATTTTGCCTTACAAGAAATCTTGTAGGCACTAAATTCTTCTTGAATAGAAATGAGATTAGAAGAAAGATCATCTTTTTCTTTAGAAACCATAGCAAGTTGATTTTTAAGAAAAGCAACTTCCTTTTGCAATTTTAAGCATTCAAGTTTCTTGTTATCATAAGTTTCGGAAAGTTCAACAAAAGCATGTACAAGAACTTCCTTACTTAATTCATCATCTTCATCATCAAGAGATTGAGAGGTTACCTTTGGAGTGTTTGCCATGAAACACATGTTTGCCGTATCCACCTCTTCTTCGGACTCGCTTTCCGAATCCCACGTTGCCTTGTATGCTTTCTTTTCCTCCGGCTTCTTTGGCTTGAAGGAGGAAGTCATCTTCTTCTTGAACTCCGGGCAATCCGCCATGATATGTCCGGGTTTGCGGCAATTGTAGCAAATGATCCTTCTCTCCTCTTTGCCTTCAAATTTTCTCCGGAAGTTGAGCTTGTTCTTCCGGTATAACCTCTTGACGTTCCGCACAAGTAGAGTTAGCTCCTCATCTTCTTCTTCGTCTTCTTCATCGTCATCATTGGTGGATGAAGTCTTGAAGGCTATGGATTTCTTCTTTGAAGTAGTGGCCTCTTCTCTTGCCTTCTTCTCCATCTCATGGGTCTTTAGGTTCCCAATAAGACTAATGAGGTCCATCTCGTCCTTGTCGTTCAATTCTTTTAAGGTGGTGGCCTTTATCTCCCATGAAGACGGAAGAGCCCGAATCACTTTCCGCACCTTTTGATCGTTGGAGATGTCATCACCTAAGGAAGAAAGACCATTAGTGATTTTAGTAAATCTTGTAATCATACTATCAATAGACTCATCATCAATCATTTTAAATGACTCATATTGGGACCTCAAGAGATCTATCTTAGCTCTCTTGACTTGTGAAGTCCCTTCGTGTGTGACCAATAAATGTTGCCAAATCTCATAGGCGGATTGGCAATGAATTACCCGTGTAAGGTCATCCTCATTCAAGGTGGTTAATAGGGAGTTTTGGGCCTTGGAGTTAGCCTCATATTCTCTAAAGTTGAAGTCGGTCCAAGTGCTCTCATCACTATCGGGTGCTACATAGGGTTTGGTCAAGGACTTGGCCACTAAGCTACCCAAAAATTGCAAAAATATAGTCATCCTAACCTTCCAAATAGGGAAATTAAGTCCATCAAATTTAGGAGGGGTTTTAATGTTATCGGCCATGTTTACTAGTGTATGAATGTATGAATGAAAATGTTGATTAGCAAATTTTAAGGATCTCTCTATGGATGTTAAGCCAAACCTAGAGTCCAAGCTCTGATACCAATTGAAAATCACCTAGAGGGGGGGTGAATAGGTGATAATGCTAATCAATGAACAAATTAAAAATTAAGATGTAACAATCACCCAACAAGATTCACAAGATGAATGAAAGCAAGTAAATATAGCAATGATGATGATAAGCAAGTAATAAGTGTAAGAATGTAAACCAATCGCAAACACAAGGATATGTTATCGAGGTTCGAGCACCCAGCTCTACTTCCCCGCCTTCCCCAGAAGGATTCTAGCTACTTCCACTATCACAAAGAAATCACAATTACACCGGAGTACCCAACTCCACAATCTCAAGTACAAGCAATTTCTGAGTAGTCAAAAGACCACAAACTCTCTCTTTCAAAAGTCTCTTCCTTACAAAAGGTCCTTAGAGAACAATGAGTAGGAATGAAGCTCTTGTTGTAAGTGAAGAAAGAAAAATAAATCAGAGAGTATTTCAAAAACACTTCAGAAAATGAGAGAGAATTTCAGCACAAAAATCAAGAAACAAAGCTCTTTTGAATGCCTTAAACTTTTGAATTTTTCTTGTAATAATTGTTGTTAAACAATCTCTCCCCAAACACCCTATTTATAGGAGAGGGCTAGGGTTTAGGGATAAAACATAATTAGGATTAATCAGAGAGTATTAAGTTTGAAATATATCCCTTAAACTAATTTTAAACACAAAAAGACAAAATTTAAAACAGCCCAGAAAATAGCCGTTTACTGTACAACGGCTAGTCCGGTCGACCGGTCTGGTCGACCGCTAGTTCAAAGAAAACGACCGTTGCCGGCTACGGTCGACCGGCCCGGTCGACCGAAACAAACAGAGACTAAGGACTTACAGTCAGGCTCGTCCCGGTCGACCGTCCCGGTCGACGTGAGACATGCACACTGATACGTGCATTGACAAAACTACGGTCGACTCGGACTGTCGACCGGCAAAACCTGACACAGGCACGGTCGACCGGGGCGGTCGACCGGCTCAGGCCAAAAATCATTTTTCAGACAAAATTTTGAGGAGATAAAAATTTTATCAGAAGATGTTTTAAATAGTAATTAGTTTAAAACATAAGCATGGATATATAGGCAGAGGATTTGTATCAAACTATTTTTTGTATAATTTATATGAAATAAACTTAGAAATAGGATGTGCGCAAAAACGTGTGTGTTAGAGCTTCAAACCTATTCACTATTCTTTAACAAAACTCTAAACTAAAAATAAATCTAATTAAGTCTCTTGAGCAATCTTGAGCCATGCAATGCCTTGCTAGAGCCTTCTCTTCTATGTTCCTTCCTTAATGTGCAAAAAGCCTTCTTTGCTTCATGAACCTAGAATTTCTTGTAATAGCTAAGCAATGGCCTCCAAACTATGGTACAAACCTGAAACTTATCTCAACAAACTAATTAGTACCATATAGCTCCTATTTGTTTTGTTACCATCAAAACTCTAAACAAATGGAGAGTGTAACCTTATGGGCCAACAATCTCCCCCTTTTTGATGATGACAAAACAAATAGGCTATAAATAAAAATATAGGGGAGGAGAAAGCTCCCCCTCAAATTATGCTATCATAAAAGCAATGTAAGGTGCAAGCAAAAACCATCAAACAAAAACACATGATTAAGGATCATGAAATATGCTAGCAAAATACTTAAAACAAGAATTCATAAAACACATAACAAGAATTCATGAAACACATAAAAGCATAAAAACACATATAAGCTCATATGGAACCAAAACCATATAAACTTATAATCTTATATTTCTATCATAAAAACTCATTCTCCCCCTTTTTGTCATACATCAAAAAGGGTTATGAAAACATTTTTATTCAATAACACAAACATTAAGTTCACCACAAATGAAGGAAAATCTAGCAAAATCAAGTGGTTTAGTGAAAATATCGGCTAGTTGCAAATCCGTAGAAACATAATCAATATCTATATCTCCTTTCTCAAAATGATCTCTAAGAAAGTGATATCTAATCTCAATGTGCTTGGTCTTACTATGTTGATTTGCATTCTTTGTCATATGTATAGTACTAGTATTATCACAAAATATTTTTATATGGTCAAAATGCAAATCATAATCAAGGAGAGTATGTTTCATCCAAAGGACTTGTGCACAACAAGACCCGCGGCAACATACTCCGCCTCGGCGGTTGAGAGAGCTACGGAATTTTGTTTCCTAGAGGACCATGAAACAAGACAATTACCAAGAAATTGACATGTCCCACTAGTACTCTTTCTATCTACTCTACAACCCGCATAGTCGGCATCCGAATAACTCGTCATTGAGAAATCTCCGGTTTTCGGATACCATAGACCCATTCCAATCGTTCCCTTAATATAACGAATAATGCGTTTTACCGCAATGAGATGATACTCTTTGGGACACAATTGAAATCTAGCACAAAGACACACACTAAACATGATATCCGGCCTACTTGCCGTCAAATACAAAAGACTACCTATCATGCTTCTATATAATTTAATATCAACATTTTTACCTTGGTCGTCCTTATCAAGCTTGGTGGTAGTTGCCATGGGAGTGTTGTAAACCTTTGAGTCTTCAAGTCCAAACCTCTTTACGAGTTCCTTTGCGTATTTGGCTTGACATATGAAGTTCCCATCTTGCAATTGCTTGATTTGGAGTCCAAGAAAGAAATTAAGCTCACCCATTGAAGACATTTCAAACTCACATTGCATAACCTTTTCAAATTCCTTGCATAAAAACTCATTAGTGGAACCAAAAATTATATCATCAACATAAATTTGTACAATTAAAATGTCATTATCAACATGCTTAGTGAATAGTGTTGTATCTACTTTGCCTTTAATAAAATCATTTGAAATGAGAAAACTAGAAAGCCTTTCATACCAAGCTCTTGGAGCTTGTTTCAATTCATACAAAGCTTTATCAAGTTTAAAAACAAAATCGGGATGAACATGATCAACAAAACCGGGAGGTTGAGCAACATAAACTTCTTCATTTATAAAACCATTCAAAAATGCACTTTTCACATCCATTTGAAAAAGTTTAAAATTTTTGAAAGATGCAAAAGCTAGTGTCATCCGTATGGCTTCAAGCCGTGCTACGGGTGCAAAGGTCTCCTCAAAGTCAATTCCCTCAACTTGAGTGTAACCTTGGGCCACTAACCTAGCCTTATTCCTAATCACATTTCCGGACTCATCCATCTTGTTTCTAAAGATCCACTTAGTATCAATTATTGGTCTATCGTGGGGCTTAGGAACAAGGTGCCAAATTTGGTTGCGCTCAAATTGATTGAGTTCCTCTTGCATGGCTAGCAACCAATATGAGTCCGCCTCGGCTTCGAGGATGCTTTTGGGTTCAAAATGAGAAATGAAAGTAAGGTTACCACATAGGTCATGGAGTTTGGAGCGAGTTGTTACCCCTTTAGATGCATCACCTAAGATGAGCTCCTTGGGATGATTTGTAGCGTATCTCCAAGCTTTAGGAAGCGGTTGAGAGCTTTCCTCTTTATCCTCTTGAACATCACCAATTGATTCTTGCTTATCTTCTTGAGCGGGTGAGTCCTTCAAGGATAGTCTCTCCATGTCTTCACCTAATGGTTCAATCTCTACAACATTCTCAACAACCACATTAGATTCTTCAAATTTAACATGCATGGATTCTTCAATGGTATGTGAAGATCTATTGAATACTCTATAAGCTTTACTAGTTGTAGAATATCCAACAAAGATTGCTTCATAAGCCTTAGCATCAAATTTACCCAAGTTATCTTTAGTGTTCAAAACAAAACACTTGCATCCAAAAACTTTGAAATATGAAACATTAGGTTTTCTAGAGTGATACATTTCAAAAGATGTTTTGGAAGAATTTTTACATAAATAAATACGGTTTGATATATAGCATGCGGTGTTTACGGCCTCGGCCCATAAATATTGAGGGAGGTCATATTCACTTATCATTGTCCTAGCCATCTCTTGAAGTGTTCTATTTTTCCTTTCTACTACTCCATTTTGTTGTGGAGTCCTAGGACAAGACATTTCATGCTTGATTCCCTTTTCATCACAATAAGTCATGAAGAGTTGGTTAACAAACTCACCACCTCTATCACTCCTTATTCTCAAAATCGAAAAGCCTTTTTCTTTTTCAACCCTTTTTCGAAAAATTTTGAAATGAGAAAAAGTTTGATCTTTATTTTGCAAGAAGAAAACCCAAGTGAAACGGGAAAAATCATCAACTAAAACAAATGCAAATCTACTACCATTTAAACTTTTAGTTTGTTTTGGTCCAAAAAGATCCATATGAATTAGTTCTAAGGGCCTAGTAGTCATGATATCCTTAATTGGTTTGAAGGAAGACTTTGTTTGTTTCCCAAGTTGGCACGCACCACAAATGCGGTCTTTCTCAAACTTCAAGTAAGGTATACCCTTTACTAAATCCTTAGAATTAATTCTAGCAAGATGGTCAAAAGATGCATGTCCTAATCTTCTATGCCAAAGCCAAGAATTTTCATCAAAAGCATTCAAGCATTTAGTAGAACAATCTAAATTAAGCATGTCAATGATATAAACATTATTGTCACGAAAACCGGTAAGAATACAAACATCGAATTTAACATCAAAAATCTTGCAAGAAGAATCATCAAAAACAACTTTAAGTCCACGGTCACAAAGTTGACTAATGCTAAGCAAATTATGTTTTAAACCATCAACTAAAACAACATTCTCTATAATAGGAGATGCACCAATTTGAATGTTACCTATACCGATGATAGTTCCTTTGGAGTCATCCCCGAAGGTGACGGAGCCACCTTCCATGTACCTTGATAGGGTTGTGAAGTTGTTGATATCCCACGTCATGTGTCTTGAACAACCACTATCAAGGTACCACCGCTCCCTACGTCTTGGAGCCTTGGTGTGTACCTACATCAAATAATTTAGGTCTTGATTTTGGTACCCACATTTTCTTGGGTCCTAAAGAGTTAGTTTCATTAACCCAAACAAGATTATTGTTCCTATTTACTTGGTCATAACAAAATTTAGCCAAATGTCCATTCTTACCACAATAAGTGCATCTATACACTCTACCATATTTAAAAGCATAGTGAGTGTGTGATTTGTGAGCATGAGAATTGTGAACATGGGAAGATTTAGCATGAGAAGTGTTATGTGTAGTGTGAGCATGAGGAATCTTAGCATGCGAATCTTTAGCATGAGAGGTGTGCTTTTTAGAAAACATGTCCTCAAGTTTCTTTGTGTTAAAAGCACAATCATTTAAAACTTTTTCAAAATCATTTATTTTAGATTTAAAAGAAGAAATTTCATTTTCATCAATCATAGGAGATTTTGCCTTACAAGAAATCTTGTAGGCACTAAATTCTTCTTGAATAGAAATGAGATTAGAAGAAAGATCATCTTTTTCTTTAGAAACCATAGCAAGTTGATTTTTAAGAAAAGCAACTTCCTTTTGCAATTTTAAGCATTCAAGTTTCTTGTTATCATAAGTTTCGGAAAGTTCAACAAAAGCATGTACAAGAACTTCCTTACTTAATTCATCATCTTCATCATCAAGAGATTTGAGAGGTTACCTTTGGAGTGTTTGCCATGAAACACATGTTTGCCGTATCCACCTCTTCTTCGGACTCGCTTTCCGAATCCCACGTTGTCTTGTATGCTTTCTTTTCCTCCGGCTTCTTTGGCTTGAAGGAGGAAGTCATCTTCTTCTTGAACTCCGGGCAATCCGCCATGATATGTCCGGGTTTGCGGCAATTGTAGCAAATGATCCTTCTCTCCTCTTTGCCTTCAAATTTTCTCCGGAAGTTGAGCTTGTTCTTCCGGTATAACCTCTTGACGTTCCGCACAAGTAGAGTTAGCTCCTCATCTTCTTCTTCGTCTTCTTCATCGTCATCATTGGTGGATGAAGTCTTGAAGGCTATGGATTTCTTCTTTGAAGTAGTGGCCTCTTCTCTTGCCTTCTTCTCCATCTCATGGGTCTTTAGGTTCCCAATGAGACTAATGAGGTCCATCTCGTCCTTGTCGTTCAATTCTTTTAAGGTGGTGGCCTTTATCTCCCATGAAGACGGAAGAGCCCGAATCACTTTCCGCACCTTTTGATCGTTGGAGATGTCATCACCTAAGGAAGAAAGACCATTAGTGATTTTAGTAAATCTTGTAATCATACTATCAATAGACTCATCATCAATCATTTTAAATGACTCATATTGGGACCTCAAGAGATCTATCTTAGCTCTCTTGACTTGTGAAGTCCCTTCGTGTGTGACCAATAAATGTTGCCAAATCTCATAGGCGGATTGGCAATGAATTACCCGTGTAAGGTCATCCTCATTCAAGGTGGTTAATAGGGAGTTTTGGGCCTTGGAGTTAGCCTCATATTCTCTAAAGTTGAAGTCCGTCCAAGTGCTCTCATCACTATCGGGTGCTACATAGGGTTTGGTCAAGGACTTGGCCACTAAGCTACCCAAAAATTGCAAAAATATAGTCATCCTAACCTTCCAAATAGGGAAATTAAGTCCATCAAATTTAGGAGGGGTTTTAATGTTATCGGCCATGTTTACTAGTGTATGAATGTATGAATGAAAATGTTGATTAGCAAATTTTAAGGATCTCTCTATGGATGTTAAGCCAAACCTAGAGTCCAAGCTCTGATACAATTGAAAATCACCTAGAGGGGGGGTGAATAGGTGATAATGCTAATCAATGAACAAATTAAAAATTAAGATGTAACAATCACCCAACAAGATTCACAAGATGAATGAAAGCAAGTAAATATAGCAATGATGATGATAAGCAAGTAATAAGTGCAAGAATGTAAACCAATCGCAAACACAAGGATATGTTATCGAGGTTCGAGCACCCAGCTCTACTTCCCCGCCTTCCCCAGAAGGATTCTAGCTACTTCCACTATCACAAAGAAATCACAATTACACCGGAGTACCCAACTCCACAATCTCAAGTACAACCAATTTCTGAGTAGTCAAAAGACCACAAACTCTCTTTCAAAAGTCTCTTCCCTTACAAAAGGTCCTTAGAGAACAATGAGTAGGAATGAAGCTCTTGTTGTAAGTGAAGAAAGAAAAATAAATCAGAGAGTATTTCAAAAACACTTCAGAAAATGAGAGAGAATTTCAGCACAAAAATCAAGAAACAAAGCTCTTTTGAATGCCTTAAACTTTTGAATTTTTCTTGTAATAATTGTTGTTAAATAATCTCTCCCCAAACACCCTATTTATAGGAGAGGGCTAGGGTTTAGGGATAAAACATAATTAGGATTAATCAGAGAGTATTAAGTTTGAAATATATCCCTTAAACTAATTTTAAACACAAAAAGACAAAATTTAAAACAACCCAGAAAATAGCCGTTTACTGTACAACGGCTAGTCCGGTCGACCGGTCCGGTCGACCGCTTGTTCAAAGAAAACGACCGTTGCCGGCTACGGTCGACCGGCCCGGTCGACCGAAACAAACAGAGACTAAGGACTTACAGTCAGGCTCGTCCCGGTCGACCGTCCCGGTCGACCGTGAGACATGTACACTGATACGTGCATTGCCAGAACTACGGTCGACTCGGACTGTCGACCGGCAAAACCTGACACAGGCACGGTCGACCGGGGCGGTCGACCGGCTCAGGCCAAAAATCATTTTTCAGATAAAATTTTGAGGAGATAAAAATTTTATCAGAAGATGTTTTAAATAGTAATTAGTTTAAAACATAAGCATGGATATATAGGCAGAGGATTTGCATCAAACTATTTTTTGTATAATTTATATGAAATAAACTTAGAAATAGGATGTGCGCAAAAACGTGTGTGTTAGAGCTTCAAACCTATTCACTATTCTTTAACAAAACTCTAAACTAAAAATAAATCTAATTAAGTCTCTTGAGCAATCTTGAGCCATGCAATGCCTTGCTAGAGCCTTCTCTTCTATGTTCCTTCCTTGATGTGCAAAAAGCCTTCTTTGCTTCATGAACCTAGAATTTCTTGTAATAGCTAAGTAATGGCCTCCAAACTATGGTACAAACCTGAAACTTATCTCAACAAACTAATTAGTACCATATAGCTCCTATTTGTTTTGTTACCATCAAAACTCTAAACAAATGGAGAGTGTAACCTTATGGGCCAACAATCGCGGCCAACCGCACCAAGTGTGACACACGCGCCAACGTCTCTCAGGAGATCCGCGTGATCTCAGGCGCAGCTACTGAAAAGGGTGTCGTGGCCAACCGCTCTATACGAGATACACGCGCCAACGTCTCTCAGGAGACCCGCGTGGTCAAGCCCTCTGGTGTCCAGCCAGTCCACCCTCTCCCTCAGCACCAGGTCGTTGTTGGTTTCTTTCCACCTCCACGACGCAACCGAAACGCTGAGCACCGACAGAGGAGGCGTGCGCGTCAGCTGCAAGTTGGAACTTCTGATCGTCCAACTGAGGCAGAACGCAAGGTTCAAACTGGCGTCTTGGCTTCGCCGCATCCAGCACGCGAAGTCCGCGTTTGGCGGCCCAAACGCGAGACTCCCCAAATTAGTTCCTCTGAAGCCCTGCTCACCAGACGCCAAGGCGAAGCCTGCGCGCCTCGTCAAGTACAAGAAGCACGCGCCCTTAGGCGTAGGGCCCAGCAGCCCGCTCTCTCTCAAGCGTCCCTGCCCTGACGCACCAAGCAGCAACGCGACAGCCGCGTCTCCTCTCAGCAGAGACGCCAGTCACACGTCCTAAAGCTGCGACACGAGAACCACATCTCTGAATCCTGCGTCCAAGCTGTACAGCGCAAGGATGCCTCCCGCCCTCGAAGTTGCGAGGCTAATCTCTTCGATCCTCTTCCCATAGATCTAAGGGATTACTTGACAAAGAAAAGAAGTGCTAATCAAATTACTTCATCATGTTGCTGCCAACGGCTCATCTCCATGCTCTCTGAGTGCCGTTGCGGTTCAGGCACGAACCAGCAGTCCTTAGTTAGGCAGCTGACCCTGATTCCCCCATCAGCCAAAGAAGACGCTCTTACAGGCGGAGGATCTTCTCTGACACTGAGTATCCAGAACTCACTGCTAACATAGCGAGCAGGAGCAGGGGAAAACAGCCTGTAGTCAGCTTCGACGAGTCTGACTCTGAACCGGAAGGAGTGTACCGACACACTCGCACCCGGACCGGGGACATTCCCCCGATCAACTACAATGCCCTAGCCCGGGGCATTGAGATTAACGACTCGCACTCTGCCATTGCAGAGTCGCAGGCTTCAAACTCTTCTATAGAGAAAGAGGCCTTCACATACATGACGAGCACTCCTGAGGAGACCGCCAGGCACTTGGAGCAGCAAGCCCAGGTCCAGAAGGAACAACTCGAGATGATTCGTGCTCAGCAAGAATCCATCGACTCTCTCAAGCAGATGCTCGCACAGTTGCTCGAAGACAGGAGAAAATCTCCCCCTAGAAAGTCTAAGGGCAAACGAAAAGAGGGAGAAAGCTCATCTTCCGAACACTCCGAGAAGAAAGAGCAACCCACCTCTGGTTCATCTAAATCCTCGTCGCAGGAAAAGAACGATCAAGACCAGGGAAAGGTTCATTCTAAAAGAATGAATCAGTTGGAGCAGCACCTTGAAGCCCTTACCAATCGGAAAGGTCTCCAAGAAGCAGGAGTGGTCCGCCCATATCCAGCTGAATGGGACCTGGTTCCATACCCGCCCAAGTTTAAGGCCCCAACCCTCCAATCATTTGATGGGAAAGGTTCACCGAATTAACACATCTACTATTTCAAGTCCCAAACTGGGAATGTGGTAGATAACGACGCCATCCTGGCGCGTTTATTCATCGGCACCCTAAAAGGGCTGGCCTTTGAATGGTTCATGAAGCTCCCAGAAGGTTCCCCAAGAACTGGGGTGATTTGGAGAAGCTTTTCTTAACACGCTTCTTTGAAGATGACTCGGAGGTCAACATGCCTACCCTTTTAGCCACCAAGCAGCGAAAGGGAGAGTCCGTTAAGTCTTTTGTGGAAAGATTTCGGAACGTGACACTCCGATGTCCGAGCGGTATGACCCAGGTTACCCTGGTGGAAACATGCCGCCACAATCTCTAAACCTCACTCCTTGCTCAAATAGGAGTTGCTGAAAGCCGCACCTGGAAGCAATTAGTCCAACAAGGTGAACAGGCTGAGGAGATTGTCGCCCGCGTCAGAGCGAAAGAAAACAAACCCAGGCTTGAAAGGTCAACGAGGCGTGCGCCAGACACATCCCTCCAAGCCAAAAGGAAGGATAACTTGGCAGCAGAGACCAAGTCCCCTGTCAAAGCTCAACCGGTCAAGGGAAGTGGCTCTTCAAGCCAACCACGGCCCAACAAGTAGTATTCCCTCAAGGATGAACATGTCGACTCGCTCTTCAAATTACTCAACAAGAGCAATCGACTGAAGCTTCCTGAAGCTAGGCGCCCCGAGGAAGTCGGTAAAACCGACAATCCCAGCTACTGCATGTACCACAGGATGTTGGGACACCCTACCAAGAGCTGTTATGTCTTCAAGGACATCCTTCAGGCTCTGATTGACGCGGAGATATTAAAACTCCGTCCAGAGCAGAAGAAGGTGGCGGCCAATATGACGTCAGTTCTCCAGTTTGGGAGACAACCCCCAACACCCTCTGGAGTAGTCCCTATCCCAAGAGGAGAGCTGAGGGTGTGAAGCCGTCCTTCCACTCGAAATCCAAATTCCATCTCTACGCGTCGCCCTGACAGCGGAGATGACAACAGAGGAGAAGCATCGACAGCGACTCCAAGAATTGGAAGCCTTAGACGGCAAGCGTCTGCAGGCCCAACAGCAAATCGAGCTTTACCAAGCTCGAATTACCAGAGCCTTCAACAAGAAAGTTAAAGTGTGAACTTTCAAGAAAGACGACCTTGTCTTAGCCGTCAGAAGACCCATGGTGATGACGCACAAGACAAAAGGAAAATTCCAACCCAAATGGGAAGGACCATTCGTAGTAGAGTCAGTCTACTCAAAGGGATCGTATCGCCTCATAACTTCAAATGGCGATACACTCATGATGCCGATCAATGGCAGATTCTTGAAGAAGTACTATCCTTAATAGTACTCCTCCTCCGATCAAGTTCAAAATTACACCTCTGATCAAAACAAGAAGAGTTTCTTCATTAAAACATCCGACGCCTCCGACGGCTAAAGATAGAGGAAAATGTTGGCTTTTAAGCCCAACATAAGTCTTCGACAATTCATCATGCTGAGGGGAATAGCATGGCTAGCCCAACTCAAACAGTAGTTGGTAATGGCATATCAAACCCGTTGACAGCTGAGGATTTGCTAAAAATCTTAAGGGACATGTTCCCATTTGATCCGACGCCTCCAACGGCTAAGGATAGAGGAAAATGTTGGCTTCTAAGCCCAACATAAGCCTTCGACAACTTATCATGCTGAGGGGAATAGCATGGCTAGCCCAACTCAAACGGTAGTTGGTAAAGGCACCTCAAATCCGTTGATAGCTGAGGGTTTGCTAAAAATCCTAAGTGGACTTGACTCCACTCTCCCCTCCAAAATCCCTTACCAATTCTCATCCACAGAATGGTAAGTCTACGAAATACAGTCATCGCCAAGTTAACACTATACCTCTGGTACTTCAAACTTAACTTGCCAATTCTCATTAATAGAATGGCAAGTCTTCAAATTGCTCATATCGCGAATCCGAATTTGTCAAGTTAACACTATACCTCTGACATATATTTTTAAACCCCACTTGTCAATTCTCATCAATAGAATGACAGGTCCTCAAATTGCTCATATCGCAAATCAATTTCTGTCAAGTTAATACCACACCTCTGACAAATTACTGTTAAGTTAACACTATACTTCTAAACAGTACATCGAGTTTCTGTCAAGTTAACATCACACCTCTGACAGTCACCTTCCTTCAGACTTCCATATCGAAGCTGAAATGAACGATGCTAAGTTTAACACTACACCTCTAGCATCCAGGTCATCGCCAAGTTCAACAATACACTTATGGCCATGACTTTTCCTCGGACTTCCTCGTTGAAGTCGAGATGACTAATGCCAAGTTCAAAATTACACCTCTAGCATTACCCTCATTGTCAAGTTAAACATTACACCTATGACAGTGGCACTTTCAGTTTTCCTGGGCGAAAACTGAAATGCTTCTGAGTCAAGTTAATATCACACCTCTGACTTACATTCTTGTCAAGTTAACATCATACTTTTGACAAGACTTCATTCAACCCGTTAAGTTAATATCACACCTCTAACGGTAAAGATTTTCCTAGATTCCCCGCGAGTCTAGTCTCACTTGTTATTCTCCTCAACAGAACAACAAGTCTACCCAAAAACATTGTTAGGTTAACATTACACCGTTAACAGTGTTTTCATCAACTCTCCAGTTGAGCTCACCTTCCCTGGGGTACCAATTCAACCTGTTACTTTCTTTTATAAAGTAGCAGGTCCACCAAAAATCATTTTATCCTTATCAAGTTAATATTACACCTCTGACAGCATTGTGGGGTTCCTGAAATAGGATCTTTTCTCCACAAAATTTGACTTGTTAAAATTTTCATCATAGTTTTGACAAGCCAAGATCCTTTGCTTCTATGTGTCTGACCAAAAAGAAACGAGAGAGTCCAAGATAATACAAGAGACAAAAAAGAAAAGTGTCACTTTTATTTATATCCAGGCATATGAAAGTGATACAAGACGCTCTCTTATACAATATGATTGAGTGTTACGGTTAAGGAGTACAAAGAAGTCCCTCTCTCTCTCAGAGGTCGCACTCACTCCTCAAAGCTGCATGTAATTCCGAGTACAGGATGCTTGGAAGGGCGCCAAAGTAGGATCGGACATTGTGGCAACGATCGGGAGCTGATTGCACCACGATGCATGGCGTAAACATCGAAAGAGCCCGTCCTTGACTAAGAGTAATGGTGTTCTTGAGATCGAATGGCAGCAGAATCCTCCGATCCTGCCGGATCATCCGAAGTGGCAGGATACGATCCCTCGTTGATGAACATCTCTCCCCAGAAGGTCAGCCAGTAGGCATGGAGTTTTCCTCGATGTCACTTCTGGGGTAAAGAGGAGGTTTTGAGACCTCACAGGGGATGCTACCCACCACTATATCCACCGCTACCCCCGCCGCCATCCTCACTTTGACCATGCCATGCCAAGAAGCATGACTGGTGCATTGAATCCAAAGAGATCTTGGGGAGGGTCCGGTCCCCATCTCCTGAAGACAGGAGTCATGACTTCTTCTCCTGTGGTCGACCATCGACCAAGTTCGCTGGCCGATATATTCTCCCAAGGGCCCAGCGAACATGAAAAAGGATGATCAAGCCTATCTGCAAGAAGCAACAAAATTAGAAGATCTGAAGCTTAGTATACTTCAACAGAAAAACTAAGTGACAGACACAGTTATTGCTGAAATCATCAGACGTAGGAATGACCCGCGCAGCGAACATCTTCACTGGCAGAAACAGACGCGGTCAAAATTGTGATATACACAGAATTCAGACGCAGTCTCATTTTTCATCCGCGCTTAAAGGATGAGACGTGAAGAGAATCAGACGCGAAAATTGCCATCTCCCTGTTGAATGAACAGGAGTTGTAAAATTCAAGCCTGAAACCTTCAGCCCGAAGTTAAAATTCTTCCAAGTCAGCGGCCTCAAGGCGCAAGCTCTGTGTGCAAAACCGGCAGCCAGGGGCCAAAGCCCACGGTATTGGCGTCCAGAGAAGTTTAAGTCGATGGCGCAAATTCCAGAAAAGGAATGCACCAACTAAGACTTCATGAGAAAATCCAGATGATAATATCTCTTTAAGAGATATCAAAATCCAAACCTGGTTGGGTTAAAAATGTTATGGCAAATAAGAAGGCGTACCCGTAGAGGCCTCTATTAAGAGTTGAACTCTCTGCATCGAAGCACAGACATAAAAGGTGCTCAAGGAGACGCTTTCTGTTATTGAAATCACTTGACAGTGGTAATCTTCTGAAGAGACCAAACAGAAGCATGAAAGCTCTGAATCATCTTCGTCCATGGAGGCAAGCCCCTGGTAAAAGTCCTTGAAGGGAGAAGATGGAGTCTCTCAGAGCACTCGCACTCAAAAGAGAATAGTCCAAGTATGGGACTGCTAAAGGAAGGAGATAAGCCCTATTTATAGGCAAGCTACAACACCTATAATCAATGGCTCATTAATCAGGGCCGTCGGCTTCAATCCCCGCATGCATGTCAAAGCCCAATGGAAGGCTGACGCGTGGAGCGTCGCTTCAGAAAGCATCGAAGACGCTGGTCTCCAACCGCCAGCGCCGGTTTGACATTAAAAGGCATTAACGCCTAAGCCCAATGAAGAACCGACGCGTGGACAACTGCTTCGGGAAACAACGGATGATGCGGGTTCC
>JAVJIF010000242.1:0-124137 GCA_038442645.1 Agave tequilana | reverse complement strand
GAGATCGATCAATCGATCAAAGGAGAGAGATCGATCAAAGGAGAGAGATCGATCAATCGAGAGAAATCAACAGAGAAGGAGAGATCGATCAACGGAGAGGAATCAAGGAGAGACGCATACATACGGGAGGACTCCACAAGCAGAGGCTTCTTCACAAGCACCGCGTGCTCTCGAATTCAGAGACTTTTTAGAGAATTGCTTTCTCTATTCAGGGTGTTGATACCCTAACATCGTCCTTCTTCTCAAGGAATCTCCGGAACCAGGCGAGAAGGAATTCCTTATTGAAGGCGATTTTGAGAAGCAGCAAGAGGGTTCTACCCACCCTTCTATTCTCTGATTCCCCGAACCAGGCGAGAAGGGAATCTCATCGCTCGCATCGTCAAAGGGACAAAGTGGCGCGCGCTGACCAGACTCCTATCGGCACATTTTCCCAGAATCTCTGAGGAGATCTACTTGTAATCTTTTGAGAATACTTGTAATTTAGCTCCTCAAACTTTTATTGTAAGTTTTTCCCCTTTGCAAACATAATGGAAAACAAGATGGCGACTCCGCTG
Organism: Agave tequilana; assembly: GCA_038442645.1. NCBI lineage: Eukaryota > Viridiplantae > Streptophyta > Magnoliopsida > Asparagales > Asparagaceae > Agave > Agave tequilana. Next base: position 123,583 of record JAVJIF010000242.1, on the reverse strand, counting down.
GGGAATGTATTCTCCTCTGCTGAGAATCAAGTGTCGCAATGCGACGAACAGACCTTCGGGTCTATCTCTGAATTCAGAAAAGCCGGTGCAGCCAGATCTTCTCTGGCTAAATCTTCAAGCAAAGTCTCTGCGGAGACGGAAAAGGTTCTCTGCAAACCTGCCGCAGTTCTCTCGCGCAACAAGGAAACATGCCCGCAGCCCAGATCCTGCACTTCTGAGAACCTGGTCATCCAGATCGATCAAGGAAGATTTGAAGAAGTCCTCTCTGGGGGTGGCCTGATGCTTCGAGCACGGAAGCACAGGAAGGTCTTCATGGCCAAGGTTTCAAATCAGAAACCAGAGGCAGAATCCTGCCAGCACCCCGCAGCCCCGCTTGTGACTATTCAGGTTCCTTGCGAACCTAGGCGTCCCCTGTCAAGGCTGATATGGAAGCCTAAACAGGAGTCTTCAACCAAAGCTCCCGGAGTAGTCACGCCGAAACTGCGCCCTCTCCCGCGAAGAAAAGGGTAAGATGCCCATCTGCCCTGACGATGCTGCCAGCCATAAAGTCACGACGGCAATCATACCGTCATCTGAATCAAAGGCAGCAAAGCCTCCTGTTAGCCTCGCTCGCACAAGCGAAGCTATTGTACCACAACGAATTCACTGGGTTCACAGCCGCAAGGCTAAGACCGCAGTGTTATCTGAGGTTGATCCCCTTCGCAGCAGAATAGCGGGCAAAGCACCACAGCGTGCTCCGCTCCCCGATTCATCAGGCACTAAGCTCGCACCTGTCGGCGAAGCTAGCGCCAAAGTACTATTCAGTACTAATCCCTTCTGCAGGGATAAGAAGAACGGAGCATCATCCCTTGTACGCTCCATAAAGGCTCTCCACGGGGTTGTTCAGGCTCTGTTGAGCCTAACCTGCGACAATTCTTGACGAACAAGCGGGAATTGGAGTCTCTCCAAACCACCTCCCCCTGTTGTCAAAGAGGATGCCGACTTGTGAAATCCATTCAGCCCATGTCAGCAATATCTAATCAAGGTGGCGCCTCCGCACCGTCAATCGGTGTTGACCGGTTGTCCGCACATCATGAAAGGAGTGCTTCGCGAGGCCCAGCCTTCGCATCCGTCAACATGACCGGAAGAGGACGAGAGCGACACAGGGAAGGTCATATATCTGATGATACCCCTTTCGGCTCCCCAGATCCAGATTATAGCCCGGGCTTAGGTGAAGTCTTGGTGCGCGAAGAAGGTGTTTTCCGAAACACCAGATCCAGGGTAGCGATACCCTATAATTATGAACAGCCTTCTTCCTCAAAGGCCCTGATCTCGCCACAGTCCAGGCGATCACCCCAATCATCTGATGGAGAAGAAGAAGACAGCGGGTATGCCTCTTCAGCAACGGTCAGTCTGTGCGAACGGACAAAAGCATCGGTTAATATAGCCGATAACGCCAATGACGACCTTCGTCAGCGTTTGGAAGCTCAGGAGCAGACCTCTAGAACTCAGCAAGAGGCCCTGGACAATATTCAACAGATGCTCGCTCAGCTCCTCAGCAATCGGAATGATGATACCGGGAGCAATCATGAGGAGGGACATCTCAGCAATGATCCGCCCAAGACGGAGAAATCTAAGGGAGGCTCTTCCCTGGATGCCGAAGTCCTTAAAGGCCTTCAAGCTCAAATCGCATCCCTAGCTCAGAGGGATGAATTAAAGAAGGTAGGGGCAGTCCGTCCTTATCCGCTGGAGTGGGATTCGGTGCCATATCCGCCAAAATTCAAACCACCAACGTTGCACACGTATGATGGTAAGAGCTCGCCCAATCAGCACATCTACTATTTCCGGTCCCAGACCGGTAATGTTCTAAACGACGACGCCATCATGGCTAGGTTGTTCATCGGCACCTTGAAAGGGGTGGCATTCGACTGGTTCCGAAGCCTTCCTCAGGACTCTATCAATTCCTGGATCGACCTGGAAACTCGGTTCCTCTCTCGCTTCTATGAGGATGATACCGAAGTGACCCATGGACAAGCTCCTTTCCACTGTACAGAGGAAAGGCGAATCTGTCTGTGAATACATTGAGCGGTTCAGAAATCTATCTCTGATGTGCCCGGCAGGGATGCCATTACCCATGCTCTTACAGACATGCAGGCACAACTTCTTGGATCAAGTAGAAGTCCGCATGGGGGCTGTCAAAGCCCATACTTGAAAGGAATTGGTCGAACAAGCTGAGATAGCCGAGAAATCGGCTAAGAAGTTCGAGCCATCCGCCCCTAGGAGCAAATGGGGCGCGAACAACAAAGGGCGTAGCGATCTCCCGCAGTCTTCCCAAGCTAAAGGGAAGGAGATTATGTCCGTCGAGCTGACCGGGGACATGCAGTCAAAGGCCAAGAAGAGCGGCGTCAACAGCCAAGAGCCCAAGTTTCCTCCGAAGCAGTACTCCTTCAGAGATGACCAGGTGGTCACGATATTCCATCTGCTCACAAAGGGAACAAAATGAAGCTGCCAGATGCTCGGCGTCCCAATGAGATAGGGCGTACAAACGACCCTAAATACTGCCTCTACCACAGGATGATCCACCATCCTACTGACAAGTGCTATGTTCTCAAGGATAGAATTCAAGCTTTAGTCGACGCGGAGTCCTCACATTGAAGACGGAACAGAAGAAAGTCACTGCCAATATGGTGACTCTTGAGTTCGGCACTGCCCAGAAGGTCACAGTTCCTGACGGGACCTATTCAGCCTCGGCGCCGCGGTTGGAAGTCAGGCATCCTCCAGCCATGACTCAATACAACAAGGGTCTCGTCCCTTGACATTGGAGACAGGGGGAGTTATGTGGATACACCCTGACCTCGTCCAAGACGTACAACGGACGTCGAAGGACTCCAGCAAAAAGGGCAAGTCCTGCAATGTCATCTCTGTCCTGCCAGATGATGGTAATCTTACTTCGGCTTCCCTCAGTGATTCAGAAGAAGAGAAGCATGCCTGTACAGCGCAGGCAGATGCACCTCAACAGGCAGGCACCCGGTCTGGAAAATCATACTTAAGGCAGTATGACAAGTCTACTGACGAGATACAACAGCAAACGACGTCAGTACCAATGCCGCATCCACTCCAGTCCTGACCAAAGGGAAGGAGAAGCCTAAGGAAGTGCGGTTCGACCATGTGTTGAAGAAACCGCCAGGCCAAGGGTTAGCCACGCCCTTTCGCTTTGATATATTGGCCCATTTAGCCAATATCCCGGCTCGTATCACAATACACGAGCTCCTTCGTCTCTCTAAAGAGACAAGAGAGCACTCAGAGATGCGCTGGCCGATTCGGAGTCCTTTCTGACATGCATGCCTGAGGTTCTTGGTGATGAGATGCAGCCTTCCTGCTCAGAGTGCCATCACGCACAATCAAGGTGCCTGCTATTATCTTTACGGCGGAAGATATGCTTCTCAAGGACAACAAGCATGATCGACCCTGTACTATACCGGATATATCGGTTCAACATGCATTGAAAGAGTACAAGTCGATCCGGGGTCTGCACTCAGCATCATCCCCAAAAGACTCCTCTATTTCCTCGGCATACCATTGTACAGGTTGTCCGCAACCACCACTACATATATGGTTTCAACGCCGGGAGCAGCCATCCGCTTGGAAAGATTCGGCTCCGCTGCAGAATCGGAAGCCTGAAGTCAGAGGTGACATGCTATGTCATTGATGCTGACACATCATACAACCTGCTACTAGGACGACCTTGGATCCATGCCAACTGGATCGTTCCTTCCACTCTCCATCAGTGCTTCAAGTATGTTGAAGATGATGCGACAGTACGAACTGTCTTCGCTGAAAAGCAACCCTTTAAGGGGTGGAAAACTACTTCACTGATGCTCTCCTATATCAAGAGGCTAGTGGAACGCCGGGAGAACCATTGCCAGACGATGATGAAAGTGGCAATGAGGCAGATTCGGAATCTGAAACGGGCATGCCGGCCATTCTGATTGGCGAGCCAATTGTAGCATGCTTTAATGATCCCCGATGTAAGATCCCTTCTGATGAGGAAGGCGAATGGATAATTAACGATAATATTTCTTTTGATTATCCTGCGAGCATCGAGTCGATTAAATCCATTATGGATGGCTCTCTTCATATGCCCGTACATGAGTCGAGTGTGGCTAGTACATCCGTGGAAGCCATAGAAGGGGCCACGCTGGTAGTCCCTCCGTCCAAGCAAGGTCAGTCGCCGATAATCTTCGGCAGAGCCCGGCCAGGGAGATTCTCAACTACAGACTCAAGCTCAGAGTCGGATGCTCCACAGTTCTTTCATTACGCGCCATCAGCGCGCCATATTATGAAGAAGATGGGTTACAACCTGAAGCAGGGAGCGGGCCTAAACTTCGGAAAAGGAAGACGCAGCTTGATGCGTAACTCCGTCCCAAGAGGGAAACCTGCAAATTACTATGATAGTACACACAGGGGGTTGGGTTATGTTACACCCACATCATCAACAACGGTTCAGGACAAAGGCGATGGATCGATCCCATCACAGTCGGCCTCATCCTCCGAATGGGACTCTGATGTCAGCATAGGAGGAATATTCGAAAGCCTCATGACTTCAAGCAGTCAGTTGGAACCCGCAGAGGTTGCCAATGAGGAATCGTGGGCCCAGCAATTAAGTCTCCAAGGGAAAAGCGGTTTGAGCTGCGCGAGCCGCCTACCGAAGACAAGGTGATCCAGGTAAATTGGGTAGTCAAGATCACCCCAAGCCTATTTTCATAAGTGAAAGCTTATCACTCATCGAAAGGAAGAACTGATAATACTCATAAAAGAGTATATAGATGTTTTCGCCTGGAGCTATGAAGACATGCCCGGACTTGATCCACAGGTCGCTATGCACCGTCTAAACATCAAGCCCGACGTTAAGCCAGTCAAGCAGCAACAACGTCGGTTCCCGCCCGAACATCATGGAGGCTATTGAAGCGAAGTTCATAAGCTCATTGCTTGTGGCTTCATCCGGGAGGAACAACATCCAGATTGGGTGGCTAACATAGTCCCCGTCCTCAAGAAGAATGGGAAAATACGAATCTGCATCGACTACCGTGATCTCAATACGGCCTGTCCCCAAGATGAATTCCCACTGCCGATCACCGATGTCATGATCGACAACACATGCGGATTCGAGAGGATGTCTTTCATGGACGGCTTCTCAAGGTACAACCAGATCAAGATGTATCCTGATGACGAGAAGCATACTTCTTTCCGAACGCCATTGGGGGTATACTGCTACACTGTAATGCCCTTCGGACTGAAGAACGCCGGAGCAACCTACCAGCGGGCGATGAGCATGATCTTCCGCGACCATCTCCGAAAGACGGTGGAATGCTATGTTGACGACATTGCCGTAAAAGCCGCAGCAAAAATGAACATCTTCGCGATCTGAGAACGATGTTCGACATAATGCGGGCTCATCAGCTGAAAATGAACCCGACAAAATCCTTCTTGGGAGTATCTAGTGGCAAATTCCTTGGGTTCATTATCACATCAAAAGGGATCTATCTGGACCCAGACAAAGTCAAAGCCATACAGGACATGCATCCACCGAGGAACCTCAAAGAGCTCCGAGGCTTGCAAGGCAGATTAGCCTACATCAGAAGATTCATAGCAAAATCTTTCGGGCGTTGCCAGCCTTTACCCGTCTCATGAAAAAGGGTACTGCCTCATATGGGACCAAGCTTGTCAAGAAGCTTATGAAGACATTAAAAGGTATCTCACAAAACCTCCGGTCTTAGTGGCCCCTACATCAGGGAACCATTCTTGCTTTATGTAAAAGCTCTGGACTATTCCCTCGGCGCCCTCCTCGCTCAAAAGGACGACAATGGCCACGAGCAGGCCATTTATTATCTGAGCAGGACTCTCATAGGAGCGGAATCTCGCTACAATCCTATTGAGAAAGAATGTTTAGCTCTCGTCTTCGCTGTCCCGAAGACGCGACATTATTTGGTTGGCCAAACCATACATGTCATCTCCAGGGTGAACCCTTTACGTCTTCTCATGACGAAGCCAGGGTCGCTGAATTCAAGGTTGGCTAATGGGCACTCCTGTTGTCTCAATACGACATGACCTTTACTCCTCAGAAGGCAGTTAAAGGCCAGGCCCTTGCAGAGTTCTTAGCTGTCATCCAGTTCCAGAACATTCAAAACTTCACGAAGACATCCCTGATGAAGTCTTCGAGTCTAATGCAACCTCAGCAGAGGAAGTGTGGCAGATGTTCTTCGACGGAGCATCGCGGATGGGCCCCAAAGGGAAAATTATTGCCGGGGTGGGGGTTGTGTTCATCTCCCCACAGGATCATATCCTTCCCAGAGCATTCTCCTTGACAGAATCATGCTCTAATAATGTAGCGGAATACAATGCTCTGCTCATCGGTCTCCAGCTCGCCCATGGAATGGGGGTACGCTACCTTGAAGCTTATGGCGATTCAAAGCTGATCATTAGCCAGGTAAAAGGCGAATATGAAGTCCGCCATGAGGACTTGGTGCCTTATTATCATACAGCCATCGAATTGGCTAGCTTATTTGAAGGCTTCTACATCGGGCATGTGTCCCGATCTCAAAATACCAAGGCGGATGCTCTCGCTGCATTAGCGACAACGCTAGCCTTACCGGCCGACACCGAGTATCACCTCACAGTCGCAACCCGGCATCTCGTATGCTCCAAGCATATGCTAAAGATTCAAGAGGTCCATAATATCTCCGTGGGTCTTGAGCCGAGGGATTGGCGCTTCCCTCTCATTGACTACGCTCTGCACGGTCTGCTTCCAGACGATCCCAAAGAAGCGGCGTCCATCAGACGAAGGTCGCTCCGTTTCTACTATGATCCCACTTTGAAGACACTCTACCGTCGTTCATATGACGGTGTCCTCCTCCGTTGTCTCTCTCATTCAGAGGCACAGGAAGTGCTTAAAGAAGCACATGATGGCATTTGCGGAGCTCACCAGCCGGGTCCAAAGCTTAAAGACAGGCTGCACAGACTTGGGTACTACTGGCCGACCATGATGGCGATGCCACCCAATATGCACGAAGGTGTAAGGCGTGCCAGGTCCATGCAGACTTCATACACCAACCTTCGGAGTTACTCCACCCTACTGTTGCTTCATGGCCATTTGAAGCATGGGGAGTCGATGTCGTAGGGCCAATCAGTCCCTCTTCGGAAAGAGGTCACCGGTTTATCCTGGCAATAACCGATTACTCTCAAATGGGCAGAGGCCACACCGTTGGCCGAAGTTAAAACCTCCAATGGTTAGCTTCATCAAACACCAGGTCATCCACCGATTTGGTGTACCCAGACGGATCATCCATGACAATGGTCCCCAGTTCGTAAGTCAAGGGTTCTATCGGTTCTACGATAAATACCGAATTCAGAATATGGCTTCAACCGCCTACAATCCTGCCGCCAATGGCTTGACAGAGGCATTTAACAAGACAATCATCAAGCTGCTCAAGAAGTTTGTCTCCTCGAACAAGCGAGATTGGACGAAAAGCTCGGTGAATGCTTTGGGCCTACCGGACTACGGTTCGGACACCGACAGGTAATACGCCTTTCTCCCTGGTATATGGGTGCGAAGCGGTCATCCCATTAGAGATCCAGGTGCCATCATTGCGAGTAGCCCTGACTACTAAAATGACATCAGAAGACAATGATCGCCTGCGTCTTCAAGAGCTCGAAGCCCTGGACGAGAAGCGGCTGCAAGCTCAGCAACACATCGAGCTATATCAGGCTCGGATGTCAAAAGCCTTCAATAAGAAGGTCAAGCAGAGAGTCTTCCACAAAGGAGACCTAGTCTTAACCGTCAGACGACCGATGATTATGACGCACAAGACCAAAGGCAAATTTCAGCCTAAATGGGAAGGACCGTTTGTGATAGAGACAGTCTATTCAAACGGAGCATACCGCCTTACGACTGCAGATGGCGACCTCCTCATGATGCCGATCAATGGCAAGTTCTTAAAAAAGTACTATCCTTAATCAAGGATCTTGCTCTCGATCAAGTTAACATACACCTCTGATCGAGATCCGCGCGTCCGGAATGCGCACAAAGAGAGCCTCTCTCTTTCTCCAAGCATATCAAACCTGTTGATAGCTGGGGGTTTGCTTAAAATCCCAAGGGACCTGCTCCACTTGATTCCTCTCCAGAATCACCTACCAATTCTCATCCATAGAATGGTAGGACCACATATATTCCGCTGTTATGTTAACATTAAACCTATGACAGCAATCCCTCGTTTTCCCCGAGATAACGAGACCTCCAAAATCACCTACCAATTCTCATCCATAGAATGGTAGGACTACATATATCCCGCTGTTATGTTAACATTAAACCTATGACAGCGATTCCCTCGTTTCTCCCCGTGAAAATGTAACGCCCGATCCCGGCGATACGGGGACGTCACTGCAACGTATATACGTAAGTCCGAATTACCTTCCCGTATATACGCTAAGCATCAGTACAGACAAGAATCAGAGTACGGAAGCAAATGGTGCATTATACATTCCAACACATATATCCAATTACAGAATTATCACCAGATGTGATTACAATATTACAATAATATTATATCACTGATGCGCAAATGCGGGAATACAAGAGATATACAATATATATGAACAGTATAAAAGGAAGCTCACATACACGTATACAAGGAAAATACAAGCATGAATAGAAAAAGGGCACTCACGAGTTTGCTAAGGGAAAACTCGAGAGGCACAAAGGGGGGTCTGGAAGGATGGAGCTCCGAAAGGTCGGCTGAAGATCCACGCTACTGCTGCGTTACTCTGAACACCCGCTCCTAGCTCCAAGAAGACCTGGACGTGAGAATCCAGGGGAGTCAAATGATACTCCCCAGGCGAGTGTAGAAGCAAAACCAAGTGGTGAAGCAGGGTGAGCACAATAATGCATATATCAAGTGGGAATACTCAGTAGACAGATAGGATAGAGCAGGTAAGAATAGATATGGCATGATAATCATAAACAGGGAATCCGAATAAAACCAATCCGAACTACCATAATACTCATAAAACACGAAATCCGATATAAAGTCCGGGAAAAGCAAATACGGTAAGGCACAGCACAAATTCATAGCTATTTAAGATGTAGGCTTTGGTATGCGTCCCATTCCACATACCTCTACTTACAACTTAAAGAGCCGGTTATTATGACACTTTATTATTACTCGTCTTGCCCATATATCTCGGTATGTGTCTCGGTGTACGGCCAACTCACATACATCCATATATAAGCAAGTCGAGGTTGTTATTGGAAACAGCGGGGGTATCAACGAACTATGTTTACAGTGGGTCCCGTGCATGCCCGGGACCACGGTCACAGGGTGTTCCGTTGCATGGTAACGGAACCAGCCGCAAGGCCTATCAGGAGGGACTTATGTATGCCCTATCAATCAGGAATAAGGGAGCCAGCTCTCCCCTCGGTCCCCTGGAGTACCACAGGTCAGACCGGAAATATAGTGCACAACCTAAAGCCACTGTAAACACGAACACATATCGATATCCGCATATTTCCCCCGACCCAATACAAGTTGGTTTCATTTAAGATTCAATAGTTTAATTATCACTTTACGGGAAAAACAGGAAATGGACATGATCAGGAATCAGGAGTACACAAATACATATAGTCAGGTCACTGCATGTAAAGCAGGAATACAAGTCACTGATCATGACACAGAATCATAAGTCAAGGTCCCGTAAAGATGATAATCACAGGTCAAGTATATCATGCTGGGTATAAAGTGATGGCATGATAGGGTGATGATGTATAACAAGTAACCAAACATGATAAAAGATAGATAATAATCGGGTGGCAAGGTTATGTCAAGAGATTGATAATAGTCGGGTAAGTCAGGTCATAACCAGAGGGTCTAGCCAAATATAGTAGGTCAGGTGGTCAGGTGATAACACACTAGATGGTCAGGTGATATACATGTGTTAAAAGGAAGCATGCAACTAACTAGTCTGAAATAATGGTATGGCAAGTGGTAACATAAAAGTAATGACCCAAAGTCCAACAAGTCCAACGACCACGAAGGGTCGGCCACGCATAGCATAAAGCAATAAAAGATATAAAGTATGAAATGCAATACATAAAGACTAGAGCGAGAATACTATCATAATCAATGGAATGGTAAAGCAAGAGGGTAGCGAGTGAGAACACTCGCCTGAGTCACCAATATACCGAAATATCCGTAATCCACTGAAGTTCGGGATGCGCCATAACCTGTGATATAAATATGTAGAGTGAAGATGAGAGAGAGAAAGAATGGAAGATGATGTGTGTCTAGAGACAAGTCAAGTAATACCTATAGGTGATGTAAGTCTAGAGGGTAAGGTTCATGTTCAAGAAAGGAATCAACTAAGATGGCTAGGCAAAGTTAGTCGACTAGGATGGAAGAGTAGTCGACTAATAGTGGAGTTAGTCGACTAACAGTCTGGTATAGTCGACTAGAACTGGTTTCCAGAGAGTTGGGTTTGGTTTCAGGGAATAGTTAGTCGACTAGGTTAGGAGGGGTAGTCGACTAATAATGATCTTAAGTCGACTAACAGATACTTAAGTCGACTAAGTCTGTGATACAGAAAGTTGGGGTTTCTGTCTCAGGATAAATTAGTCGACTAGGGAAGAATGGGTAGTCGACTAATAGTCTATAGTCGACTAATAATATAGTCAAGTCGACTAGGGCCGAGAGTTAAGGTTTCTGGTTTCAAGCAAGGTTAGTCGACTAGGGTCAAGAGTGTAGTCGACTAAGGGTCTCTAGTCGACTAGGAAAATAGGTAAGTCGACTAATACTGTGTTTCCAGAAAAGGTTAAGTTTCAGCTAAGGGTTTCTAGTCGACTAGGTTCTAGGTCAAGTCGACTAATCGACTGGAAACAGCATACAGAACAGGTTTCTAGGGTTGGGTTTGATGACTAAATAATCAAGGATTTAAAGACATAATTGAAACATGATATGTGAACTTAAGCATGCTAAGAAATAACCAAGTCTTGGTGATTGAAATTACTCACCAAAAGGCACCAAGTGATGGAGGTTGATGATGAAAGGAAAGGTGGAGTCTTTTGGTGTTGTTGACCTTGTGGTGGTGGTTTCCATGGTGATGAAGGAAGAAGAAGATGAAGCTAGGTTGGAGGAGTGGTGGTGGTTGCCTTGTGGAGATGAAGGAGATGGAGGTGGGGAAAGCTAGGGTTTGGCTTTTGGTGAAGAGAAATGAAAGAAAGGGATTGAAATGAAAAGGAAATGTATATATGGGATTTGGATTTTGTAAAGGTGTTGCAATTAAATGGAAGGGGAGGGCTTAATTGCAAAGTGGAGGTGAGGTGAGTGTCCCTCTCTTGGCCACTTGGCCGGCCATGGGATGAGGGAGAGAGAAGTGCATTTAATGGGGTAGGTGGGAGTTGGTGGAATAAGAAAAGGAATTTGGAATTTTGGAAAATAGGAAAAGTGTGTGGTGGAAGTTAAAGGAAAGGAAAGAAAGAAAATAGGAAATGGGAAAGAAAATGGAAAAGGGAAGAAATTCTCTTGGAATAGAAAATGAAAATAATGGAAGTGGCGGCTTCCCGGGATTCAGTAGTAGATACAGAAATCTTTCGGGAAAATACGGAATCGTCCGAAATTCAAGTATCTCGGAACGACCCGAAATAATTACCAAAAATCAATAATAATATATAAAGACCAATAGTGAAATCCGTTTGAAGAAATACTTTATAGTTTTAAAACTAAAAATCCTGGAATCAATAATTTACCGACTCCGTTGGAATTTTCATAAATTCATAAAATCCTCAGAAAAAGAATGTAGGTAGAAAATATGATTCTAAGGAATAATGTCTAAAGAACCATCGTGAAATTCCAAGCCGTTTGTAAAATAAAAATCCGGGAATCGGTCAGCGGTACTGGCCGACACCGGTTTTGGAGAAATTCCTTTTAATCCAAGATAATTCTAGAAAATCATATAAAATCTAAAATATTGGAAAATAATCTTTGGAACTGAAATCGGTCAAATCTAAACATCGGAAAGGCCAAATCGGGTAATATACTAGGATCGGGTCCTTCGGTTCAGACTAGGGCTGACTCCGTGTCCACGAATCCAAATCCAAAACAAAAACAATCATATAAGGAATTCATCATACAGAATAAATACAGGAAATAAATCGAAAAAATACGACTAAAAATCTGAATACGCAACTAAGTACGTATTCCGGAAACGGGGTATTACAATCCACCACCTTACAAAAAATTGCGTCCTCGCAATTTCGTTAAGGGGTAAATTGAATACAAAGGGGACAGCGGTGGAATCTATACCAATTAAGATATGAAGCACTATAGGTAGGGCTCTCAAGTCAACTGAATAATAATTATACTCTGCATTTCCGGCTGATGATGTCGTGGCTGTGAAATAAATCTTTAGAATAATGCTGAATAATACTGATGATGTCGTGGCTGTGAAATAAAGAAAACCCCGAAAATCCTGAGCATAATAAAGAAGACCGATAATTAAGAATCCGACTGCTGTCCTCTGAAAGATAGCCAGATCAAGATCGATCTGGAGAATACCAAGCTTCATAGAATTGGCCGAAGAGATCACATAATAGCTTCATTCTGAACCAGCCACTACCTCTCTAGTCTAGTCATATCTTAAAATAGTATAAGGCTTCATAAAACCAAAACATAAAACCAAAACGGGGAAAGGATAGGAGAGATCAGGAATCCAAGGAAAAGATAGTCAAGGAGGGATTTGAAATCAAAGGAAACAAAGGAAAGATAGTCAAGAAATAGATAACTCTGCACTTGCAGTTGGAATGTATAACCAAGACTCATGTATTCCAGTTGCAAATCTCTTTACCATTGATTTGCCGTCTGGACGTACTGAGGAAGTTAGAGCCTAAGCTCTGATACCAACCTGTAACGCCCCGATCCTGGCGATACGGGGACGTCACTGCAACGTATATACGTAAGTCCGAATTACCTTCCCGTATATACGCTAAGCATCAGTACAGACAAGAATCAGAGTACGGAAGCAAATGGTGCATTATACATTCCAACACATATATCCAATTACAGAATTATCACCAGATGTGATTACAATATTACAATAATATTATATCACTGATGCGCAAATGCGGGAATACAAGAGATATACAATATATATGAACAGTATAAAAGGAAGCTCACATACACGTATACAAGGAAAATACAAGCATGAATAGAAAAAGGGCACTCACGAGTTTGCTAAGGGAAAACTCGAGAGGCACAAAGGGGGGTCTGGAAGGATGGAGCTCCGAAAGGTCGGCTGAAGATCCACGCTACTGCTGCGTTACTCTGAACACCCGCTCCTAGCTCCAAGACCTGGACGTGAGAATCTAGGGGAGTCAAATGATACTCCCCAGGCGAGTGTAGAAGCAAAACCAAGTGGTGAAGCAGGGTGAGCACAATAATGCATATATCAAGTGGGAATACTCAGTAGACAGATAGGATAGAGCAGGTAAGAATAGATATGGCATGATAATCATAAAACAGGGAATCCGAATAAAACCAATCCGAACTACCATAATACTCATAAAACACGAAATCCGATATAAAGTCCGGGAAAAGCAAATACGGTAAGGCACAGCACAAATTCATAGCTATTTAAGATGTAGGCTTTGGTATGCGTCCCATTCCACATACCTCTACTTACAACTTAAAGAGCCGGTTATTATGACACTTTATTATTACTCGTCTTGCCCATATATCTCGGTATGTGTCTCGGTGTACGGCCAACTCACATACATCCATATATAAGCAAGTCGAGGTTGTTATTGGAAACAGCGGGGGTATCAACGAACTATGTTTACAGTGGGTCCCGTGCATGCCCGGGACCACGGTCACAGGGTGTTCCGTTGCATGGTAACGGAACCAGCCGCAAGGCCTATCAGGAGGGACTTATGTATGCCCTATCAATCAGGAATAAGGGAGCCAGCTCTCCCTCGGTCCCCTGGAGTACCACAGGTCAGACGGAAATATAGTGCACAACCTAAAGCCACTGTAAACACGAACACATATCGATATCCGCATATTTCCCCCGACCCAATACAAGTTGGTTCATTTTAAGATTCAATAGTTTAATTATCACTTTACGGGAAAAACAGGAAATGGACATGATCAGGAATCAGGAGTACACAAATACATATAGTCAGGTCACTGCATGTAAAGCAGGAATACAAGTCACTGATCATGACACAGAATCATAAGTCAAGGTCCCCGTAAAGATGATAATCACAGGTCAAGTATATCATGCTGGGTATAAAGTGATGGCATGATAGGGTGATGATGTATAACAAGTAACCAAACATGATAAAAGATAGATAATAATCGGGTGGCAAGGTTATGTCAAGAGATTGATAATAGTCTGGGTAAGTCAGGTCATAACCAGAGGGTCTAGCCAAATAGTAGTAGGTCAGGTGTCAGGTGATAACACACTAGATGGTCAGGTGATATACATGTGTTAAAAGGAAGCATGCAACTAACTAGTCTGAAATAATGGTATGGCAAGTGGTAACATAAAGTAATGACCAAAGTCCAACAAGTCCAACGACCACGAAGGGTCGGCCACGCATAGCATAAAGCAATAAAAGATATAAAGCATGAAATGCAATACATAAAGACTAGAGCGAGAATACTATCATAATCAATGGAATGGTAAAGCAAGAGGGTAGCGAGTGAGAACACTCGCCTGAGTCACCAATATACCGAAATATCCGTAATCCACTGAAGTTCGGGATGCGCCATAACCTGTGATATAAATATGTAGAGTGAAGATGAGAGAGAGAAAGAATGGAAGATGATGTGTGTCTAGAGACAAGTCAAGTAATACCTATAGGTGATGTAAGTCTAGAGGGTAAGGTTCATGTTCAAGAAAGGAATCAACTAAGATGGCTAGGCAAAGTTAGTCGACTAGGATGGAAGAGTAGTCGACTAATAGTGGAGTTAGTCGACTAACAGTCTGGTATAGTCGACTAGAACTGGTTTCCAGAGAGTTGGGTTTGGTTTCAGGGAATAGTTAGTCGACTAGGTAGGAGGGGTAGTCGACTAATAATGATCTTAAGTCGACTAACAGATACTTAAGTCGACTAAGTCTGTGATACAGAAAGTTGGGGTTTCTGTCTCAGGATAAATTAGTCGACTAGGGAAGAATGGGTAGTCGACTAATAGTCTATAGTCGACTAATAATATAGTCAAGTCGACTAGGGCCGAGAGTTAAGGTTTCTGGTTTCAAGCAAGGTTAGTCGACTAGGGTCAAGAGTGTAGTCGACTAAGGGTCTCTAGTCGACTAGGAAAATAGGTAAGTCGACTAATACTGTGTTTCCAGAAAAGGTTTAAGTTTCAGCTAAGGGTTTCTAGTCGACTAGGTTCTAGGTCAAGTCGACTAATCGACTGGAAACAGCATACAGAACAGGTTTCTAGGGTTGGTTTGATGACTAAATAATCAAGGATTTAAAGACATAATTGAACATGATATGTGAACTTAAGCATGCTAAGAAATAACCAAGTCTTGGTGATTGAAATTACTCACCAAAAGGCACCAAGTGATGGAGGTTGATGATGAAAGGAAAGGTGGAGTCTTTTGGTGTTGTTGACCTTGTGGTGGTGGTTTCCATGGTGATGAAGGAAGAAGAAGATGAAGCTAGGTTGGAGGAGTGGTGGTAGTTGCCTTGGTGGAGATGAAGGAGATGGAGGTGGGGAAAGCTAGGGTTGGCTTTTGGTGAAGAGAAATGAAAGAAAGGGATTGAAATGAAAAGGAAATGTATATATGGGATTTGGATTTTGTAAAGGTGTTGCAATTAAATGGAAGGGGAGGGCTTAATTGCAAAGTGGAGGTGAGGTGAGTGTCCCTCTCTTGGCCACTTGGCCGGCCATGGGATGAGGGAGAGAGAAGTGCATTTAATGGGGTAGGTGGGAGTTGGTGGAATAAGAAAAGGAATTTGGAATTTGGAAAATAGGAAAAGTGTGTGGTGGAAGTTAAAGGAAAGGAAAGAAAGAAAATAGGAAATGGGAAAGAAAATGGAAAAGGGAAGAAATTCTCTTGGAATAGAAAATGAAAATAATGGAAGTGGCGGCTTCCGGGATTCAGTAGTAGATACAGAAATCTTTCGGGAAAATACCGGAATCGTCCGAAATTCAAGTATCTCGGAACGACCCGAAATAATTACCAAAAATCAATAATAAATATAAAGACCAATAGTGAAATCCGTTTGAAGAAATACTTTATAGTTTTAAAACTAAAAATCCTGGAATCAATAATTTACCGACTCCGTTGGAATTTTCATAAATTCATAAAATCCTCAGAAAAAGAATGTAGGTAGAAAATATGATTCTAAGGAATAATGTCTAAAGAACCATCGTGAAATTCTAAGCCGTTTGTAAAATAAAAATCCGGGAATCGGTCAGCGGTACTGGCCGACACCGGTTTTGGAGAAATTCCTTTTAATCCAAGATAATTCCAGAAAATCATATAAAATCTAAAATATTGGAAAATAATCTTTGGAACTGAAATCGGTCAAATCTAAACATCGGAAAGGCCAAATCGGGTAATATACTAGGATCGGGTCCTTCGGTTCAGACTAGGGCTGACTCCGTGTCCACGAATCCAAATCCAAAACAAAAACAATCATATAAGGAATTCATCATACAGAATAAATACAGGAAATAAATCGAAAAAATACGACTAAAAATCTGAATACGCAACTAAGTACGTATTCCGGAAACGGGGTATTACAGAAAACGAGACTATTCCCAAACTCCATTGCTATTGAGCTTAGTGGCGTCTCAATTGGTTACGTCATCGCGACCTCTGAACCAGTAGACAGCTAAGTCTCAATCTTGAGCCTGTTGACATTTACAAAAGACAGGCCTCGATACTTATTGACATTTACAAAAGATAAGTATCACCTATTTTGAGCTTGTTGACATTTACAAAAGACAAGTCTTAATCCCGAGTCCTGTTGACATTTACAAAAGACAGGTCTCGATACTCGTTGACATTTACAAAAGACGAGTATCACCTATTTTGAAGCTTGGTGGCTTCTCAACCAGTTATGTCATTGCGACCTCTGAACTGGCAGATAGCCAAGTTTCATCTACCATTGAACTTAGTGGCGTCTCAATTGGTTACGTCATTGCGACCTCTGAGCCAGCAGACAGCTAAGTCTCAATCCCGAGTCCTGTTGACATTTACAAAAGACAGGTCTCGATACTCGTTGACATTTACAAAAGACGAGTATCACTCATTGTTGAGCTTGGTGGCTTCTCAACCAGTTATGTCATTGCGACCTCTGAACCGGCAGATAGCCAAGTCTCATCTACCATTGAGCTTAGCGGCGTCTCAATTGGTACGTCATTGCGACCTCTGAACCAGCAGACAGCTAAGTCTCAATCTCGATGCTTGCTGACATTTACAAAAGGCAAGTATCTCCCCTTTTAGCCCCGCAATGGGCTAACCTCGAGACTGGCAACATCTCAATTGGTTATGTCATCGCGACCTCTGAACCAACAGACAGCCATGCCTCATTATCCAAACAAACAAAGACGACAAAAGAAAGAATTTTTATTAAATTCCAAAAGGATGGGATACATGGAGGAGCCTATAGGCGTACATGATAAGATCGGATCCGATCTCCAAGCGAAGCTAGCCTCGTCCTCCTGTCATCAGCAGCCTGGGCCAGCGCCTGTGATCTTAGCTCAGCCTCATCGAAGTCCACTGCCTGAGCCAGACGAGCCTCGACCTCCGCCAAAGTCGCCCTCTGTGACGACTTCTGCGCCGCCAGTTCCTCACTTCGAGCCCTGAGCTGCTTAAGCCCCGCAGACTCTTCATGACGCATCTGTGTAGCCTTAGATAAGAGGAGATTTGCCTTTCGGATCATCTCTTCAGCCCTCTTAACCTTATCTTCAGCATCAAGAAGAGCACTGTTGGAACCGTCAATTGCACTCCCAACCTCTGCTTCCTCTGTCTCCAAGGACCTCAAGTCAGAGGAGATAGCCTCAGCAGCCTCTGAGCGGCGAGCTGAGCCTCGCGCCTCTGGGCGACAAGACGTGTGAGCCGTTCATCAGCCAAAGACGCTGTGTCAGAACGATGGAAATGGCGCCATTCCTCCACGTCCTTCTCAAGGTCGTCTACCAGGAGCTCTAAAGCAGCAGCTTGATGGTATCCCTCAAAGTCCCGGATACACTCAATGCCACGGGAAAGGACCATCTTCAGCTTCGAGAACGGCACAGGCGAGCCCTTCAAGACGAGACCGATAGTCTGCTCCAAGCTGTTATAGAAGCTGTCGACCAGATTACCGATGAAGTCATTCTCAGCTTCATCAACCCTTGAGACAACCTCGGAGCAATCTACCATCCCAGTCGACACCGCCGCAGAAGAAGAAGCGGGAACATCGACAGCAGCAGGGCAAGCCAAAGGCGACCTCGGCGGAGTCCTCAGCGACACCAGCACGCCAGCCACCGTGGAAGAAGGACTGGCAACCACCTCCTGAGCAACAGGCTCAACCACCAGCGTTGGAGAGGTAGGGCTCACAATCACCCTCAATGCCGTATTCGGCAAAACAGCCGGCACCTCACTCGTTGATGTAACTGGAAGTGAGGATACCTCCGGACTGCCGCCCCTTCAGCCTCTCGCCTTTCCGCTGATTTGGGCTGATAAGAAGGCAGGTCGCCATACAGCGCGTCCAACACAGCAGCGTCTGCCCCGGTCGAAGTGCTCATATCGCCCCTTGACCCTTCAGGGAAACCCGCCGCTTCTTTCGAAGCTGATGCACCTTGGGGACGAATACCTGCAACAAAACCAAGGTCAAAAAGGAGACGCAGCAAACAGGCGAGGACCAAGAGATCTTAGTCTTACCGAAGGCCGATGTCACCTCGTCAGCCGCATCAGAATCCAGGGGTCCCATCGGAAAGTTCTTACCAGACTCAACGCGGATAGCCGGCCCGCTCGCCGATTCCTCCGCAGACCACCCGATAGAGCTGGAGGCCATAGGACTTCCTTTAGAAGTCCCAGCGCCCGACGGGCCAATGTCGGCCGCATCACCTCCAGATTCCTTCGAGCGAGTAAAGGAACCAGCAGCAGCTCCATAAGCAAATAGAGGATCATACTGGTCCCCTTGCTCCCCATGCTCCTCAGCTCCTGCAACAAAAAGCAAATGATGAGTTATTTAAAGTGCGCTGAAGGCATATTATATGGAGGCCAATCTTACCAGTAGTCGGTTCAGCAACCGACGGCTCAGCCACTAATGGAGCAGCAGAAGGAGGCACAGCAGAGGGCTCACCCTCTACCACGAGGGTAGGAGTCTGGCGACGGGGCCTCTTCGCCGACGACTTCCTACGGGATCCACTCCCACGCTTCCTTTTGAAGTGGACATCAGAGTCCTCTTCCTCTACTTCCTCCACATGTTGTGAGGGAGCTGTCCCCACTACACCAGATCCGGCTTCACGAGCATCAGCTTCATGGGCATCAACCCTCATCCCCGCCTCGAAGCAAGGGCTCCCCGCATCAGAAGCCCCGCTGTCATCTGCAGCGATGAACTCCTCTATGCCAGGAACACGGACCCGTTTGCCCTCCATCTTATCAGAAGCCTTCTGCCTCATCCGATGAGAAATTAACCTCACACCCGAACGGTTGACATTAAACCTAGCAGGTGTAGAGTTCGAAGCCGCATACCATTGGCAGAAACACAGGGTCGTCCAAAGGCCGGGATCCCTCAGCGGCGTGCGTAGCCACGCTCCAGTATCATCCGCGGTAAAGAACCGCCAAGCACGAGCCCCATCAATGAGGCTCCCCATGAAAGCCAGGTCCGGATTGGGGTTGCCCACATACAACTGGTCATACCCAAATTGGCGGGCAAACGGCTCGGGACGTAGGGCTCCAGGTAGCAGGTATCCCCACTCCTGTACAGCAAATGCGAGGGCCGGATACAGACCAGCCACTCGAAAACACCCCGACTCATGGGAGACCGACCTGATTCCACATCACGGAATTCCTCGTTGTATCATGCACCCCGCAGGCGAGGAAAACAACGGAACAGGCTATAAGCGTCATAACGACGCACTAACTTACGGGCCTCAGCCACATAAGTTTTCTGCCACGAACGGCCTTCAAAGCGACGGAGAAGCGCCGTTTGAACACCCTGCGGAGGGTCTTCCCCAGCTCCAATCAAACTGGACAGTGCAAGGCGAACCACGCCATCAAGTAGGTGTACGGTAAACCTACCCTAGGATTGGGTCCGTCACAAGGCAGGACGGCACCCTCCCTCGCCTTGACGCCATTGGCCTGCAGAAAGCCTCCGTCAGTGCACGAAGGCCCCTCTGAATACAACACACCATGGCCGGGAGAAGACCCAGACGGTGGCCATGAACCAAGCGGACGGCAGGCAGCAGCACAGTCGGGTGGACGATGTCACCCGAAGAAGAAGGCACGACACATTTCTTTAACCAGATGGTTAAGAAGCCGGCTAGCAACGCCTTGCGAGACATAGGCCGACGGGCCTGATGGTGAAAGCTCCGAAGAACATCACCCTTCTCAAGAGGACCATCATCTTCTGCCACGACGATGTCCTTTTCAGCATGCACCTCCATCCTTGCCAAGATGTCTTCTTCAGCAACTCCGCAATGAGCTGCCTCAGGTGCACTAGTCATATCCGGGAACAAGTAGTTCCCCCAGCTCTTCAAGCTCTTCGAGCTACCCTTGCCACCAGTATGGATGCTGGAACAAATGTGCAAGTGGCACATCAATTCCCGATATGTCTCAAGCAAAGCA
Source organism: Agave tequilana (assembly GCA_038442645.1). Classification (NCBI taxonomy): domain Eukaryota; kingdom Viridiplantae; phylum Streptophyta; class Magnoliopsida; order Asparagales; family Asparagaceae; genus Agave; species Agave tequilana. Next base: position 102,769 of record JAVJIF010000242.1, on the reverse strand, counting down.
GGCTCTTGCTTCTCCAGGAGAGCCAACTCCGCCTCACAGGGAAAGTACTCTTCGTATGGAAGAGACCCGAAGGGCAAAGCAGAGATCTCCCGCATCTCATGCAGGGCCATGCCCAACTCACCAACTGGGGTGAAGAAAGTCCCCGAGGCGGGCAATACAACTCGAGGATGGCGTAGAAGCACGCCACCTTCATCTCAATGCCGTAGCAGGTCGCCCTGACGGCCTCATGGAGGTTTAACCTCTCTAAGTCCCCCTCAAAGTGGGTGAGGATATAGTTGGTCAACTCCGCCCACCACGATCTAGGAGGGTGGACCCAACCAGGAGTCCTGAAATCGGTGGCGGGGTAGTTCCCGTCAACTTCGCAGAACTGAGTGCCAAAGGTCGGCGCCGCAGCTGGGTTCCTCCTACTGGAAGGTCCCGCGATACCTTCCCAGGGTATAGCCCATTATGCTACGAGGAGGACCAGCCCTCGAATAGCCGGACTGGAATGTCAACCTCCCGACACTCACGGACTCGGCGTTTAGGCTCACGCCCCACGCCATCTTCCGAGCCTGAGTTGCGCTCGCGAAGGAAGACAAAGCAAAATGCCGCTTAGTGGACGGGAGATAGAATCTCTCGCCGTCCAACTGGAAGATCCACTGGCCTTCACCGGCCTGCAGCTGGCGATCGGGATCAGGTGCAGCATCCCCGAACATGAAGTCAGGCTTTCTGTAAGCCTGACGGTCGATATCTTCAAGCGGAGCCGTAGTCAAGATGCTCCGCATGGCCTGCGGACGACCCTCCTGGATGAGCGTATCCCGTACAAGAGAGCTCGGCTCACTGAACAATGAAGCCTGCCCATAGAACTGCAAGCTGATGCTTCCGCCTGCTCGACTGGCTACACCGAACAGACTGTTCTGGAGGCCGGAGGCGTAATGTACTGCAAAAACAGAAATGAGCTATGATTAGTTCACCAATTAAGTGGATGCGAAAGCATAAAAATTCACTAAGGCATAGCCTCGCCCAGCAAACAGGGCCTGTAAGGCGATAGCTTTGAAAAAGCTTCACTTCATGGATAAGACTGCATCTTTGCAGAAAATATCCAAAGCGCCAGCTTCGCTTAAAGCAGGAAGTGACATAGCCCTAAGGGCTGACGTCATCAAAGGGGCATTATGGTCAAAAGTCATCATGACTGAGAGGACTTATTCAAGTCCTTCTCCTCAAACAGTACGGAGATGGCCTAAGTTATGGCTTCGTGCGAAAGCCCAAAGAAGAACTGTTCAGTTCTTACTTCCTGGTGCAAGCAAAATAGGGAAGTTGAAGGGAAACGAGTTCCCTGATAAGGACAGATCATATTTGATCGTCCTAATGGCCGAGTATCGGCTCCAAAAGATGGAGACCACTCTCTAATCAGACAGGAAAATTCCTTACCGGTGATCGGTCGCTCGATGACCAGAGGAGGAACGCCCTCCGCCGCAGAAGTCACCACTTCTTTTCCCGCTCGTCTCTTGGGCGCCATTGAAGGAATGCAAGAGTGCTCAAAGTACTCTGAAGCAAAGGAGGAAGAAGAAGAGGAAGAGATAGAAAGTTCTCTAAAATAAAGGGAGATCTTCCCATATTCAGCCCAATCGGGCTTTTATAGGCCAATCAGCGCCTGAAACGAGGCCTCGAAAAAAGGCCCATGCCGCCATTTCGAATTAATTCGAAACAGCGCCCGAAGCGCCTTCCCGAGAAGCGCGGTTCAACTCTACTAAGAGTTAACTTCGCACTAGTGCAAAAGTGCGGACTTCGCACAATCCTTCAAGGGCTTCGCTGAAAGGCCTACCTTAGCCCTCTAAAAAGCGTGCTGCTCGCGAGACATGCCAGTCTCGCGAAGATCATTCGAAGAAAGGACTATGTCCTTAGCTCCGCACACAGTTTAGCCCAGCAATGGCCAAACTCTCAGTGAAAGCAAGCAAAAATCAGATGATCAGACCATGAACTTTCATTGATTCAAAAGCAAGGGTACATTGATATTACATCAAAGTTGTGTTTCATACAAACACATTCAGTTGCCCAACAAGATCATTTGAGGCATACAAGCGGTTTTATCTGCTCCAGGCCAGACCAACGGGACAGGAAGGGCCTTCCTCCTGCATAAGGCTGTAATCAGTGGTGCCACAAGGACACGGTCATTTTTCTCCACAAAATGGCAGGTCTTGCCAGGCCATTTTGTTGAAGCCTGGCAATAAAGCTTATCGCCGCCAACGCGTCAGATCACCTATAATGGGAACTAGTTTTGATGCCACGGATCTGACGGGTGTGAGGCCGCTCCCCTGAAGTGGATCGTCTCCGACAAAGGCCACCAAAGTTGAAAGTCGGCAACGATGTCAGTGATCTCACTGATCACCTCCGACGAAGCGGCGACCAGCCTCACCTCAGAACGAATCATCTCGGATAAGAGGCTGCCAACAGCCCCTGGGACGCGCATTCGCTGCCCCGAATTGTTCCTCCTGCTTAAAAGTAAAGCTTCAACCGGGGAAGCATAAGGCAATTTTATGGCTTCTTCCATCAAGTCACCAGACTGGCAAGCATAGCTCGCTGCAAGGCAAATTGGAGCAGGTTAACGGTCAAGCACAAAAAGAGCTGCAAAAATACTAAGTCAGATTCTTCGGCGGCAAGGTAATCCAACTTCAGTCAAGGCAGAGGATAAGCCTCGCCTGCACGGCAACCATGGGCTGGTTCAGCAAACGCCAAGTCCTAGCCTCGCCTATACGGCAAAGTCAGACTGATCTTGTGAAGAACAGTCTCAACCTCACCAATATGGCAAGACTGGCTCAACTATTGAAGAAGCCAAGTCCCAAGTCCTGCCTGCGCAGCGGACTTAACAAGCAACGATCTTTCACTGATCAAGCCAAGATGATAGCTTCACAGAAAGCTATGATGAGATCCTTCTCTGCAGCAGCCAATTGCAAGATGAAAAACAAGGGAAGCTAATCCCTGAAGCGAGCTGCCAGAGTTAAATCAAGGGAGATGAGTTCCCTAAAAGCAGTGAAGTCTTTGAATGATCAAGACTTACTGGACCTTGGCCGGTTAGACAACCAGAGCGGGTTTTCCCACTAATTCAGAGATCTGAGTATCTCTCACAACCAAGAGAAGAGAAGAAAGGCAAGGCATTTCTCTTCGGAGGACCTCAAGTGTCCTATTTATAGGCCCCATGGCCTGAGTGCGATCACCTCAAGCGTGGAAGCACGAGCGCATTCAAGGCATTTACTGCGCCTTGATGGAAGGGACGGTTTTCCCTTGGAACCGTGCAAAGGGAGAAAACGTCTCCCTCATAAAAGGCACTTATGGCGCCTTGAATAAAGGGAATATCCTCCCTTGGAAACGTGCAAATCGGAGAACATCTCTCTCGATTGGCGCGAAAGAAGGAATGATCCTCCTCGTAACCGCCCCACGGCAGTTGGCTTTGAAAAGGCAACAGGAGTTCCAAAGCGAACTTATTTCTTGGAAGCCCAGATACTGAGCTACCCCGACGCGAAGCTACTCGCGAACCAGTGCAATTCTTCGGCGAATTCATCCCAAAGCAGGATTGAAGGCGAAGCTGAACTCAACCATCATGGCGACGTTCATACTCCACATACCATCACAGTAGTTCAAAGTGTTTCAAAGTCTGAGCTATTGCAGACTCTCGAAAACTTTGAAGGGGGTCTTGTTGACACTTAAAAAGACAAGATTCTCATTGGTCCGAACGATGTCTAAACTTGTTGACATTTACAAAAGACAAGGGACAGACGAGCTGAAGACCAGTTTTCACCCACCTCCAAGGGACAGGGAAGCGGTTTGGACTCCACTGATCCAGCAAGCAGAACAGTGAACCCGGATTGTTTCTAAACAGACCTCAGCAGGTCTAAGATGCTAGCATTTAGCATTACATTAGCCCAAGGAGATAGCCTCGTTTGAGAGGCTAGCATCATCCAGAGCATCGCCAGGAAGCTAACTGATAGCTTCGCCGAAAACCCTCTTTTCGGACCTCGCCAAAGATTGCCTCTAGCTCCGCTATGAGCTTCAAAGCGGGCAGCTCCGCTATCAGCCTGCTATGGTCAACCTTTGACCAATCAAAATCTCCTGATGAGATCGGATTCAATCTAATCAAATCCAATCAGGATTCAAATATGGCAGGTGATTGCCGCAATCTCTTGACTCTCTTGAAACGAGTAAGAGGATCAGGGAGAATCTCCTAACAATATGGAAAGGATCAAAACAGATCAACCGACTTGCCATTTTCTAGCTCCGCAGAAGCTATCCTAGCCTCACAGTAAGGCTACTTTCCAGATTCAAACAGATTCGGTTCAATCTGTTTCCATATCTTCAAAGGGGACGATTATACCCTTGCTCTCCCTATAAATAGCCCGTCAGGGGCACAAAGGAGAGGGATCGATCAAGGAGAGAGATCGATCAAAGGAGAGAGATCGACCAAAGGAGAGAGATCGATCAATCGATCAAAGGAGAGAGATCGATCAAAGGAGAGAGATCGATCAATCGATCAATCGAGAGAAATCAACAGAGAAGGAGAGATCGATCAACGGAGAGGAATCAAGGAGAGACGCATACATACGGGAGGACTCCACAAGCAGAGGCTTCTTCACAAGGCACCGCGTGCTCTCGAATTCAGAGACTTTTTAGAGAATTGCTTTCTCTATTCAGGGTGTTGATACCCTAACATCGTCCTTCTTCTCAAGGAATCTCCGGAACCAGGCGAGAAGGAATTCCTTATTGAAGGCGATTTTGAGAAGCAGCAAGAGGGTTCTACCCACCCTTCTATTCTCTGATTCCCCGAACCAGGCGAGAAGGGAATCTCATCGCTCGCATCGTCAAAGGGACAAAGTGGTCGCGCGCTGACCAGACTCCTATCGGCACATTTTCCCAGAATCTCTGAGGAGATCTACTTGTAATCTTTTGAGAATACTTGTAATTTAGCTCCTCAAACTTTTATTGTAAGTTTTCCCCTTTGCAAACATAATGGAAAACAGGCTAGCAATAATCATAGTCTATATGAGCTCCATAGCATCCCACTCGGCATCTTCAATCCACTCACAAAATCATCTTCATCATCAAACTCAAAATAACACCTACGACAACACATATATCTCCATACATACATAAAGATCAACTATCTAGCTCATAAGTCTCACACAAATTACATAGCATATATTAAGTTAAGTGTTTATATGTCCAAGCATGAAACTATTCATAGGTGACAAAGCATGAGTAAATTCCACAAGATTCGATTCTCCACGCAAATTCCAACAGAAGTGCCCACGAAGCCTTTGCCCTTTTGTGACCTGAAATTGTGGTTAATATAAAAGGATGAGCTCAACAGCCCAATGAGTAAAGTCCTGCAAGGAATCCATAAAGTGACATACATATAACAATATGAAACATAGTTTGTATGCCAAGTAATAAACATGAACTTAGATTGGACAAGATAAAGAGGAGCTCGATGATACAATAAAGATAAAGCAACTATAATAGGTATTTCAGTGATTTTTTTCGTTATTCAAAGAAGTTTAATTCACTCAACTATTTATTATATTGGTATTCGGTAATAATATCTCTTATTTAACCGGATGTTTGTATCACCCAGATTCATCTCAATACTTTGTACATAGAAGCTTAAGATATATTAAGTAGTCATTCCAGTATCTTTTTATCTTACTAAACTCATGATAGAGCATTTTTCATATCATTACATGTATATGTTGGCCCGAAGACCCATCACTCTAGTTTTGATGATGATCAACTCATGTAGTTATAGTACTAATGATCTTGTGTTTAATTAGTGACAGATTTATGATTAAGATCTTAGTAGGTGCATAGCTTCAACAAAGGACTTAAAGTCAAGTTTTGGAGCTAGCACGGTTTGATTCAAGAGCTTGTGTATCAAGATCACATCAAGTACTCAAGAGGAGTCTAGCTCTATGGATCGTGTTTGGACCAAGTCAAGAAGATGAGAAGGCTTCAAGTGAAGACTTCAAGAAGATGAAGACTTGAGTCTAGGTTTGTTTTTAGAAGATTTTGTTTTTAGATAAAATGTAAAGGATAGAATAGTTGGTGGATTGCTCAAGTATATCATATACACACACACACTCTTGATAGTTTATTTTTTACAAAAGATTTTTTATTTTAGAAAAATACATGTTTGGTTTTTGGTATTCAAAGTTTACATGTTTTTAACCAAAACATGTTTAGAGCTTAAATGACAAAAATATAGATATTTTACCTTGTTTGTGTAGTGAATCATATCCATACACCCTATGCTTTAAAAGAGTTTATAATATCTTGTTTTGTACTTTGGAGAAGTTTTGAAAAACATGTTTTGGAAAATACTGTTTTTCATTTGAGCTAATTTTTTCATATTACAAAAATAGTCCAAATCATTTGTAACATGCCTTGATTTTGTGCAAGCATGTTTGTTTATCAAAATATATTGGTAAAACTATTTTTGTAGATTTTTCAGTATTTTATGGGATTTTATTTCATTCAAAAAGACCAAGTTTTAAATCCCCTTAACTGTGCTGCCTGGCTTCAGCCGGTCGACCGAGCGGTCGACCGAAGCCTGAAGGCGGTCGACCGAGCAGTCGACTGACGTGCACAGACGTGCACGCCCAGTTCTGACAGGAGGGCCGGTCGACCGTCCAGAGTGAAGGTTCACCTAGAGGGGGGTGAATAGGTGATGGCTAATCTAAATGTCACTTAATGCCTAATAATGCAAATAATGCGGAAGTTAAAAACAATTATGACCTAATTAAAATTTTTACACTAAACACTATGTATAACACAAGAGTGTTGCCGAATTCCCCATGAAGGGCTCTGGACAAACTCCTCTAGATTCCCCTTGAATGGGTTGAGGTGCCGCGTTGGCTCTCTTGGTTGAATACAAGTGTTAGCAACAATCCCAAGCAAGTATATCAATATGAGCACAAGGAATATATCAAGCATATAAAGATAGACAATAAAGCATGCAAGATATAAAAGAGACAAAGAGAGAGAGTGAGTGAGCAATCGCAAACACAAGGGTATGTTTCGAGGTTCGATCACACTTGCTCTACATCCCCGCCTTCGACACACGAAGGATTTCCACTATGCAAGATCCCAATGGATCTCTCCTCGGTGCCGCAACACCTACAAGCCCTCGGACTCTCTAGTCCCGTACACACCACAAGCCCACCGGCTCGCTGAGGCCGCACCTCAAACAATGAGCTCGCACCCGAACTCAAAACACCGAGTCCACACTTGGACCCTAAACAAACACGAGCACACTTGCCCATCTCCTCAAAGAACAAGGAAGAGATCTTTGGTGATCACAACACTTTGATCACCTAAAGCACTCTCACTACAACACACCTATAGGATGAATAATCAATGGATAGCTCAAGTGTGGTGTGAGAAAAACAAGGATGTGAAAGGTGGAGGAAAACTCAAAGACTTTCTTTTAACACTCTTGATAAATCTCTCCTTTTGATTGGAAATATTTGCTCTAAATCAAGTGGAGAAAAACCTCTAAATAGTTCAGGAAAAACTGGTGAAAACCCACTTGAAAATCTTGGCTCAAAACAATGACAAAACCCCCAATTTATAGGCTGCCAGAAAACTAGCCGTTGGGGTCTGTCAGAACTGCCGGTCGACCGGTGCGGTCGACTTCCAACGGTCGGATTTCTGACCGTTGGAGCCACGGTCGACCGCCCGGGTCGACCGACCCACTGGAGCTGAGAGTCTAACTCTCTGTCGGTCGACCCGTACGGTCGCCGAACTTTCCAGAGAGCTTTTCTCTCTGGAGCGGTCGACCGGCACGGTCGGCCGTCCTCCAGTACACAAAGGCGTGAACGTTTGTGCACGTCGGTCGACCGGTCCGTCGGCCGACTCCTGTATTAGTCGACTATTAAAGGTCACTAGTCGACTTATACGAAGCCTGAAACAATTTTCTGGGATTTAAAACTTGGTCTTTTTGGTTCAAATAAAATCCCATAAAATACATAAAAATCTACAAAAATAGTTTAACCAATATACTTTGATAAACAAACATGCTTGCATAAAATCAAGGCATGTTATAAAAGATTGGACTATTTTTGTAATATGAAAATATTGGCTCATGATAAAAACTGTATTTTCCAAAACAATATTTTTCCAAAACATTTTTTTCAAATCTTCATCAAATACAAAAACAAGATATACTTTTGAAGCATAGTGTGTATGGATATGACCCACTACACAATCAAGATGAAATATCTATGTTTTTGGCATTAAGCTCTAAACTTGATTTTGGTTAAAAAGATATGTAAACATGAAAACAAAATCCAACTTGTATTTTTCAAAAATGAAAAATCTTTTGTAAAACAAAACTATCAAGAGTGTGTGTGTAAATGTACTTGAGCAATCTACCAACTATCTATCCTTTACATTTTTAACTAAAACAAAAACAAAATCTTATACCTAGACACAAGTCTTCATCTTCTTGAAGTCTTCACTTGAAGGCTTCTCATCTTCTTGACTTGGTCCAAACTCGATCCATAGAGCTAGACTCCTCTTGAGTACTTGATGTGATCTTGATGCACAACCTCTTGAATCAACCGGTGCTAGCTCCAAAACTTGACTTTAAATCCTTTATTGAAGCTCCACACCTACTAAGATCTTGATAACAAATCTGTCACTAATTAAACACAAGATCATTAGTAAACATAACTTCATGAGTTGATCATCATCAAAACTAGGGTGATAGGCCTTTGGGCCAACAATCTCCCCCTTTTTGATGATGACAAAACTCATGGAGTTATATATGCATGGATTAAAGTAAAGCTTCAAAGAAGCTCCCCCTTAACTCATGCATAACACAAAATAATAAATATATGCAATGAAGCTCATAAACATGTATGCAAGTGTGGAGATAAAACATGCAACAAGCATAAATCAAAATCTTTTTCTTTCTCCTATTTGCAATACAAAACATATATGCATAAACAACAAGGAAGACAAATACTTCTCCCTTTAATTAATGAAAACATGCATATAAACTCAAATACTTCTCCCCCTTTTTGTCAATCATCAACAAAGGGTTCAAAGTAAAAACAAATCAAACAAATTTTTCTCCCCCTTTTTGTCAAAAACAAAAAAGATCAAGAAGGGTTAAATCAATCAATAAGGATTTATATGCGATATACATTCATGAAGAGGAAGACGCTAAGTTAGCTAAACTACACATATGCATTACATGAAGAAGGGATGACAAGCCCTAACTCACATAACACATATTATGTAATGCATAAGAGGAGATGTGAAGCTCCCCCTACACTCGTATATCATATAAAGAAGAGTTGTCAAGCTCCTCAATTTATAATATACTCAACATGAATCTATATGTAGAAGAGATGTTAAGCTCTCCTTGCATATAGGAAATACATATCAAAACATTTTTTTTAATTTTTCAAAAAATTTTTAAAGGTATCAGAGCTCTTGTAAAACAAACAAAATTTTAAGATACCAAATTGAAAATAGTCATTATTATAAAACATATTGATACCAATTGAAATTTAACAAATATGAAGTTGAAGCATATTGATACCAATAGTAAACATAATGATAAAAAATTTTTATTTTTCATCATAAACTTTGTGCTTTTAAAAGTGTGAGCCAATTGAAAGTTAATGTAACGCCCCGATCCCGCTGGTACGGGGACGTCACTGCAACGTATATACGCAAGTCAGAAGTACCTTCACGTATATACGCTAAGCATCAGTACTGGCAAGAATCAGAGTACGGAAGCAAGTGGTACATTATACATTCCGATACATGAGTCCAATTACAGAGTCATCACCAGAGGTGATTAATATTACAATAATATTACATCACCTGATAGGCGCAAATGCGAGAATACAAGAAATATACATATATGAACAGTACAAGAGGGTGCTCACGAGATAGCTGGAGATATCGCGAGCCAACCAGGAGGTGCAAGGATGGGACTGGAGCTACAGCTGATCTGACCGCTCCACAGAAGTAAACTTGGTCCTCAGCAAGAAGAATCCTCTAGCTCCAAGCTCCAGGACCTGAACGTGAGAATCCAGGGGAGTCAGATGAAACTCCCCAGGCGAGTAGTAATACGAAAGCCAAATGGCGAGTATAGGTGAGCACATGCGTATCAGTAAATCTAGATTGTAAGCATGAATACCATATTGTAGACATAAGCATGCAGGAACAAAAGGAATACAGTATGTGACATCCATGGCATAACAAGATAAACAGTAAAGAAGATAGGGCAATACTAGTTATCTCCTAAGTTATCATAAAACCGATAAAACAGAATAAAAACCCATTACGAGGAAATCCAATTGTACAGGTTTAGGTCATGGCTCCATGAGGTTAGTACTTCGAAGGAATAATCCAAACAAGGAAACCCTCATCCATATACCTTTACCTCATATTACCGTGACCTGAACACGTACAGCTCGAAATACAAAACAATGCGCCGGAGACATATTAGAATTATTATTATGATTAGGCTGTCTAAGTTGTAGGTTTTAGTATGCGTCCCATTACACATACTTCTACTTACAACTTATAGAGCAAGTTATCTGGAAACTGATTAAGTGCGATGAATCATGTTCTGGATGGGCCCCGTACATGCCCGGGACAACGGTTCAGGAGTATCCGGTGCTGAGCCGGAACGTACCGCTAGGTACCGGGACTTATGGACGCCCGAACAGGAATAGAGTATCGCAGATCCCTTAGAAATAGGTCAAGGGCGTGTGCATACTCGGCATGAAAATCAGGAGTAGGGGTGCCAGTACACCCCACGGAATCCCTGGTGGCCGCCAGGTGATCCCCAAGTATTTGGCCACGCGTGACTCGATAGTACCACCATGAACATGATTAATCAGGGCCCATCAGTTTCCCCAAACCGGTGCAAGTTGTCTAATTATAATAGTATATCAAGTAAGCAGGACATGATCAGGAATGGGGATCATAACAGGAGTCATAACAGGAATCAGGTATAAACAAGAGATGGCCCTGCAGATTCAAGAGGTGGCCCCCACGGATTCAAGAGGTGGCCCCCACCGGGCATGGTGTGGCACTTTGTTCCATGTGGCACTTTGCTCTGAGGGGATGGATTCTAGAGGTGGCCCCCACAGATTCAAGAGGTGGCCCCCACCACGTGTGTGGCGTGGCACTTTGTTCCGTGTGGCACTTAGTTCCATTCAGGACTTGACAGGAACAGGTAGTACAACATGAGTCAGGATCAAGTAGTAGCATGACAGGGTCAGGTGATAACATATTGAACAGAGTGTAACAGATTGTATCTGGCAAATAGTTAAATAGAATCAAGAGAAGCTGAGCAACTGGAGGCACATGATAAATACAAGGTCAATGGGAAGGGTCTATTGTCAATAGGACGATCAAACATGGCAATTAGCCAAACTTAGTCGACTAGAGAAAATAGTAGTCGACTGGACAAAGAGTAAGTCGACTATGAAGGGAACCAAGTCGACTAGTAAAGTCTGCGTTTTGGAAGAGCTGCGTTTCAGAAGGAAAGTTAGTCGACTAGGGCGTTTGGGTTAGTCGACTGGTCAGGGCTGCGTCTCAAAGAGCCGCGTTTCAAGGGAGCTGCGTTAGTCGACTTGGAACAGTGGGTAGTCGACTAGCATGCTGCGCTTCGCAAAACTGCGTCTCACGAAGTCGCGTTCCACAAGCCCGCGTCTTGCCACAAGTCCGCGTCTCATGAATCCGCGTTTCACAAGTCCGCGTCTCACAAGAAAGAGTTAGTCAATAAGGGATGAAAGAGTAGGCAGCGTTCTAGGAAAAGGACGCGTTCCAGGAAAGGTTAGTCGACTGGCACAAAGGATTAGTCGACTAATAAGGTGCGTTCCAGAATAACCAGGCTGCGTTTCAAGGGTTTAGTCGACTTATGATTTGGGCAAGTCGACTAATACTGGAAACAGTGAGCAGTAACAGCTTTTAAGAGTTATAGTTTGTTGATAAAAATACAAGTTCTTGGCGAGGAAAAGCACTCGCCGAAATAGGAAAATCAAGCGAGAACACTCGCATAGTCAATAAAATACGAAGGCAAGCGGATAGCGAGATTACTCGCCTATCAATGATCTTTGCTGCGTCCAACAAAGGGAGTTCGGTCCCAATCTAAAAGGAGGGTACCAACCCTAAGTCTTGCCGCCGGAGAAGAAACACGGCCCCAATCCAAAAGGAGTGGCCGGTCTCACAAAGTGATGGAGAAGAAATGGTAGTGGAGTTGGTGAAGAAGTTGTGGAGAAGATGGAGTTTGGTGAACAAGGGAAGCAAGAGAAGGAGCTCTCCCTTGGTGGCTTCTCTGTTGGAGGCTGCAGGAAGCAAAGAAGAAGAAGAAGAAGTAAAATGAAGAGAAAGAGAAGGAGAGGGGGTATTTATAGGAGTTGAGTTTGTGAAGTGATGTAAATAAATAAAGGGAAGGGTGTTTTTGCAAAATTGAGGGGGATTTGATGTCTCTTGGCCACATGGCCGGTTGTGATGAAGAAAAAGGAGTGGGGGTATCTTGGAAATGATGTTTTGGAAGAGAAGCATTAAATGAAGAGAGAGAAAAGAATGTATCATGATGTTGTACTCCATATAAGACAAAAGAAGCAAAAGGTGAGACTTGCGTTTCACCCACACAAAACGCAGCCCTCACCTGCGTTTGGGCAAAAATGGTTTAAATGCATGGATTAAGCCGCGTTTAGGAAAAGCCAAAAGCTGCGTTTTCAACAGAGGAGAGAGAAAGTCATGATAATTGATGGGATTTGATCTGAAGTGCATTAAATGCGGAATGGGAAGGATCTTCACAATAAATGCGGAATCCCAGGTAGGTGAGATCCGTGTTTGAGGAAGGAGAGAGAAAATGGAAAAAGATAAAGTGGAATATATGGAACAATCTTCTCGGTATCTGGGAAAATACCGGAAAAGCCCAAAAATAAAGTAATCCGGAAAGCTTCCCAAAAATCCTCAAAAATCATAAATATTATAAAATGATTTTTGGTGAAATCGGTTTTCAGAAATTCAATCTCCTTTTCAAGATAAAAATCATAAGGTCAACCGTCAATCTCGGTATACGCGGATTGGCCGGGTTTTCAATAATTTCAGAAAATTCTTAGAAAAAGTATTTAGATGGGAAATGTGATTTTAAGAAATAATGTCTAAAGGCACTTTTGGTAATTCCAAACCGTTTATAATTAAAAATCCGGGAATCGGTCAACGATACTGGCCGATACCGGTTTTTGAAGATTTTCAACTTAATCCAGGAAAATTCCAGAAAATCATAGAAAATATATAATATTGGAAAATGATATTTAAAACTAAAATCGGTCAAATACAGAAGGTAAATCGAAAAATAAGATCGAAAATCTGAATACGCAACTAAGTACGTATTCCGGGAGCGGGGTGTTACAGTTAAGCACATGAAAATCATATATATGTATGAAATAAGTATACCAATTGACATTGATACATACATATATAAGAAAACAAAATATGAGTATATACAAAAATAAGTTCATATTGATACCAATTGAAACGATTCAATGAAACCAATTGACATAACAATAAGATCAAGTGTATATCTCATAACCTACCACCCTACATATGCTCAAGATAGAAGATTTTCAATGAAGTATACAAGGCATAATCGCCCATCCATCCTCCCATTGATGGTAGGGGTTTTCAAAATAGATTTGAAAAATAAGCTTGGATTGAAAAACTCTACCAAATGAAGAACAATTAACTAGTTAAAATAATTTTTGAAAAACTAGTTAAAGATCCTTCAAAACATGAAATCAAAGCTTATATATTTCATGAATCATACTAAATACATAAAAGCTCAAGCACTCATAGTCCATAAAGTTCAAAATTATCTTGAAATGTAAAAGATGAGTGTTCAAAGGTTATGTAAATAGCATTTTCATGAAAATAGACATTGAAGCTCAAAAAGATCATAAGTCACATTTTTAAATCATAAAAATTTTTATTTTTTTAAAAAAACAAAGCACACTTCTAGGTATATGTATGATTTATCCAATCCTAACAATACACATACATATCCCAAACATAAAAGAGTCTATTAATAATGTTTGCATGAAGGCAAGAGACTCACGGGTATACATGTATATTTATTAGATTTGAATTAAAATACATATACATGAAGTAAAACATGAAAATTGGCAAAGCATGTGTAAATGAGAATCATCAAAACTAGGCTATACATGTGCATATAGTGGGTACAAATGAGCATGAAGTGCAAACATATATAAATCACGTGTAACTCACTATTTGTACATGTATAATACAAGTTTTGATAAAAACTACATCTAAGCATGTTTTTACCACATGAAGCACAAAGATGCATAAAACATGAACATGCTACATGATAATCAAATGAAAGAAGCATGTACAAAAAAGTAGGAGTTTAGAGATTGTTACCAACTCCAAAACTCCAAATATGGTGGCCTTTCCACCAAAACATCCTTGATGGCGGTGCTCCAAAAATGTGTCCTTTTAGTTTAAGTGCACCCACCATCAAGGCACCAAATCTCTCACGTCTTGAGAGATCCCTCACCTACATTAAAATCATGGGGTGGGGGTTTGGTACCCATTTTTCTTGGGTCCACGGGGGTTAGCATTTAATGGAACCCAACAATTTTTCTTAGCAAAATTTAAAGCATATATCTTATCATAACAAAATTTTGCTAAATGGCCTTTGCGGCCACAATGTGTACATTTGTACACCTTAGTATGCTTATGTGTATGTGTATGATCGTGACGTGCAACATAAGTATATGCATGATGATGTTGTGCATGAATGTGTGGAGTTTGTTTCTTTGAAAACAAGGACTCCAATTTCTTATGATTAAATGCACAATTGCTCAAAGTTGAGCTCAAACAATTAATTTTATTTTTCAAAACATTTACTTCATTTTGATCAATAGAAGTGGTGGCATGTAAAGCATGATCAAAAGTCTTTTTCTTTTTAGAAACTTTTTCTTGTTCTTTTTCTTTTTCAAAAATTTTTCCTTTCAAACAAGAATTTTCTTGAAAAACAATTTCCTTTTATTTTTCCACCAAAGCAATTTTATCTTTCAAAATCATATTTCCTTCACATAAATCATTCAATTTAGACATCAAGGAAATATTCTCATTTTTCAAAGTTTCATTTTCTTTTTCTAAACATGCAATGTTACTTCTAAATGTATCATGTTCTACATGCATGCAATCAATGTTCTTTTTCAAATTTTTATTTTCTTTCTTAATTATGTCATACTTTTCAAGCAATAGATGACAAAAAGTAGATAGCTCATCATATGACATGTCTACATCCTCATCCTCGGATTCGGTAGTTACCTCAAGGGGGTCATCCCCTTGGACCATGTAGCACATGTTGGAGGTGTTGCTTCTAACATCCGAATCGCTCCCCGCATAGTATAGATCCTTTTCGCCAAGGGAGGTGAGGGTGTTCCATACTACAAAAGTCGAATCAAAGTTAGAAACTCTAAATAAATAATCATCATTTAGGGTTGACTTTAAAGCATGAAGGGCTTTGCATTAGCCTCAATATTCTTACCATCTAAACAATATGCATTATTAGTAGTGGCAAGATAAACATGATAACCTAAGGCTTTGAGGTACAAGGACATCTTCACCTTCCATATATGGATGTTAACAATGTCAAACATGGGTGGTGACATGAAGTCCATGGTGTGTGTACAAAAATATGTGATTAGCCTAAAAATAAGGATCTTTTACTCTAGGTTGTTAGACCCAAATCAGAGTACCAAGCTCTGATACCAATTGAAGGTTCACCTAGAGGGGGGGTGAATAGGTGATGGCTAATCTAAAGGTCACTTAATGCCTAATAGTGCAAATAATGCGGAAGCTAAAAACAATTATGACCTAATTAAAACTTTTACACTAAACACTATGTATAACACAAGAGTGTTGTCGAATTCCCCGTGAAGGGCTCTGGACAAACTCCTCTAGATTCCCCTTGAATGGGTTGAGGTGCCGCGTTGGCTCTCTTGGTTGAATACAAGTGTTAGCAACAATCCCAAGCAAGTATATCAATATGAGCACAAGGAATATATCAAGCATATAAAGATAGACAATAAAGCATGCAAGATATAAAAGAGACAAAGAGAGAGAGAGAGAGAGAGAGAGAGAGTGAGTGAGTGAGCAATCGCAAACACAAGGGTATGTTTCGAGGTTCGAGCACACTTGCTCTACATCCCCGCCTTCGACACACGAAGGATTCCACTATGCAAGATCCCAATGGATCTCTCCTCGGTGCCGCAACACCTACAAGCCCTCGGACTCTCTAGTCCCGTACACACCGCAAGCCCACCGGCTCGCCGAGGCCGCACCTCAAACAATGAGCTCGCACCCGAACTCAAAAACACGAGTCCACACTTGGACCCTAAACAAACACGAGCACACTTGCCCGTCTCCTCAAAGAACAAGGAAAAGATCTTTGGTGATCACAACACTTTGATCACCTAAAGCACTCTCACTACAACGCACCTATAGGATGAATAATCAATGGATAGCTCAAGTGTGGTGTGAGAAAAATAAGGATGTGAAAGGTGGAGGAAAACTCAAAGACTTTCTTTTAACACTCTTGATAAATCTCTCCTTTTGATTGAAAATTTTGCTCTAAATCAAGTGGAGGAAAACCTCTAAATAGTTCAGGAAAAACTGGTGAAAACCCACTTGAAAATCTTGGCTCAAAACAATGACAAAACCCCCAATTTATAGGCTGCCAGAAAACTAGCCGTTGGGGTCTGTCAGAACTGCCGGTCGACCGGTGCGGTCGACCGCCAACGGTCGGATTTCTGACCGTTGGAGCCACGGTCGACAGCCGGGTCGACCGACCCACTGGAGCTGAGAGTCTAACTCTCTGTCGGTCGACCCGTACGGTTGGCCGAACTTTCCAGAGAGCTCTGCTCTCTGGAGCGGTCGACCGGCACGGTCGGCCGTCCTCTAGTACACAAAGGCGTGCACGTTTGTGCACGTCGGTCGACCGGTCCGGTCGGCCGACTCCTGTATTAGTCGACTATTAAAGGTCACTAGTCGACTTATACGAAGCCTGAAACAATTTTCTGGGATTTAAAACTTGGTCTTTTTGGTTCAAATAAAATCCCATAAAATACATAAAAATCTACAAAATTAGTTTAACCAATATACTTTGATAAACAAACATGCTTGCATAAAATCAAGGCATGTTATAAAAGATTGGACTATTTTTGTAATATGGAAATATTTGGCTCATGATAAAAACTGTATTTTCCAAAACAATATTTTTCCAAAACATGTTTTTCCAAATCTTCATCAAATACAAAAACAAGATATACTTTTGAAGCATAGTGTGTATGGATATGATCCACTACACAATCAAGATGAAATATCTATGTTTTTGGCATTAAGCTCTAAACTTGATTTTAGTTAAAAAGATATGTAAACATGAAAACCAAAATCCAACTTGTATTTTTCAAAAATGAAAAATCTTTTGTAAAACAAAACTATCAAGAGTGTGTGTGTGTAAATGTACTTGAGCAATCCACCAACTATCTATCCTTTACATTTTTAACTAAAACAAAACAAAATCTTATACCTAGACACAAGTCTTCATCTTCTTGAAGTCTTCACTTGAAGGCTTCTCATCTTCTTGACTTGGTCCAAACTCGATCCATAGAGCTAGACTCCTCTTGAGTACTTGATGTGATCTTGATGCACAAGCTCTTGAATCAACCGGTGCTAGCTCCAAAACTTGACTTTAAATCCTTTATTGAAGCTCCACACCTACTAAGATCTTGATAACAAATCTGTCACTAATTAAACACAAGATCATTAGTAAACATAACTTCATGAGTTGATCATCATCAAAACTAGGGTGATAGGCCTTTGGGCCAACAATCTCCCCCTTTTTGATGATGACAAAACTCATGGAGTTATATATGCATGGATTAAAGTAAAGCTTCAAAGAAGCTCCCCCTTAACTCATGCATAACACAAAATAATAAATATATGCAATGAAGCTCATAAACATGTATGCAAGTGCGGAGATAAAACATGCAACAAGCATAAATCAAAATCTTTTTCTTTCTCCTATTTGCAATACAAAACATATATGCATAAACAACAAGGAAGACAAATACTTCTCCCCCTTAAGCAATGAAAACATGCATATAAACTCAAATACTTCTCCCCCTTTTTGTCAATCATCAATAAAGGGTTCAAAGTAAAAACAATCAAACAAATTTTTCTCCCCCTTTTTGTCAAAACAAAAAAGATCAAGAAGGGGTTAAATCAATCAATAAGGATTTATATGCGATATACATTCATGAAGAGGAAAACGCTAAGTTAGCTTCCCTACACATATGCATTACATGAAGAAGGGATGACAAGCCCTAACTCACATAACACATATTATGTAATGCATAAGAGGAGATGTGAAGCTCCCCCTACACACGTATATACATCGCTTTTCAAAAAAATACTGCGACCATGATAAAAAATAAAAGGAAATGTTTTTACATTAGGTAAAAAGTTGTGAGTGAGGGTATTTTCGGAAAATACAATGTTGAGGTGACTGACATTAAATTAGGCGGGATTGTTCAGGTTTTTGTCCGCTAAAATTTATGATAGATTTGTGGATCTGATGTTGCCACGTCTCGCCGGCTGAGAGAGTTCTCTCAGCCGCAGGCTGAGGTACAGTAACCCCATATATATATATATATATATATATATATATATATATATATATATATATATATATATATATATATATATATAGAGAGAGAGAGAGAGAGAGAGAGTTACAGCACACATAGGTGTAACTAAGCTAAGTTACACACCCCTATTTCCACCACACCAAAAATATTTTTTAAACACCTTGTAGGGGCCACTCACATTAATTTATGTTTGTATCTTACTAAGCAAAATTTTTGTGTGGTGAAAAGAGGTGTGTGTAAGTAAACTTAGTTACACCCAGATGTATTGTAACCTTATCATATGTGTGTGTGTGTGTATATGTACATATAATATGTATATATATGTATGTATGAGGTATATGTACCTCAGCCGTCAGCTAAGAGAACTCTCTCAGCTGACGCTTCAACATGATCACAGTGGAATGCGATATGGTCGCAGATGGTCGTAATACACTGCGACATGGTCGCAGTCCTAAAAAATCATATATTTTCAGTGTAATTAGGACCGCGATTATGGTCACAATCTTCACAAAAACACTGCGATCATGGTCACATTCTTCACTAAAACACTGCTACCATGTCGCATTTCTCACAAAAAACTGCGATCATGGTAGCGCTGCGTCAAGATTTGTGGCTGAGATTCAGGCATGTCGCGCTCTCTCAGCTGACAGTTGAGGTGCATTTCTCTCTCTCTCTCTCTCTCTCTCTATATATATATAAAGAGAGTTGTGTCCTTCCAAAATGATTTGAGTCTGAATCCTTCTCACTCAAATTCAACTCTTTGACATTCAAATATAAGATCTACTCTATTGAAGTTGATCTATATTATTTCAAGTATTTAGATACCAAAAATTAAGCGTTTTGAATACTTTTTGCCCACCCATCAAGCAGTGCAAAATAGACGGCCGAAAGTAGTGAGTGATTAGACCTATATTTTTAGATATACAAATTCTCTATCCGGTCATTTTACTATGACCTAAACATTTAAAAATCCCTATAAACTAATTTTTGTTAGGTTTCAAATGTTTTACACCATTGAACTAACCAACTCATTATCTAGCTCGTCCGTTTTTTTTCTACTTGATGCATGGGAAAAAGTATTTAAAAGACTAAATTTTTGGTTTATAAATGTAAACACCCATTCCCAGTATACGTGCACAGTTACGTATTCTGATTTTTAAGCATATTTTCTTCTATTATTATTATATTTATTTTCTACTATCCTTACTCATATAGCAGTACTGCATGATTTGACCTGTTCGGTATCCAGATTTGACTGATTTTAGTTTCAAATATTATCTTCTAATAATCTAGATTTTTCATGATTTTCTGGAATTTTTCGGAATTTAATTATAAATCTTCAAAACCGGTGTCGGCCAGTATCATTGGTTGATTCCAGGAATTTTAATTTGCAATTGGAATCAAATTTCTGGATTCCGCTTTCACATTCCATCTTAGAATTTTGTTTTCATCCTTCGGGCATTTTCTGGGAATTTTCTGATTTATCAAAAATTCAGCCTACCCGGTGTAGACACCGTTCTCAGTGTATTTCAGGATTTTTATTTTTATTTTAAAACTGAGATAGAATTTCTGAAAACCAATTTCACCAAAAGTCATTTTATAATATTTATGATTTTTGTGAATTTTTGGATAGCATTCCGAGATACTTCAAATTTAGTCATCCCTGGAGTTTTCGGGTTTTTTCCCAGATACCGAGAATTATCCAAGTATTCCACTTTTCTCTTTTTACCGTATTTCTCTCTCCTTCCTCAACCGCGAGTTTCGCCAGCTGGGTTCATCATTTAATGCAGCCACCCTCTCCATGCTGCATTAAATGCGTATGGGCTAATTTAACTCAAGTCCAAATCACCCATGCTTTGTCCTTTCCTTTTGAAACGCAGCTTTGCATTTTCTCATGGACGCCAGCTTGTTGCCTTGAAACGCCACTTTGAAAGGAAGAGGATTATTATATTATTTCTCTCTCCTATATATATATCCACACCCCTTTTTGTTTCTTCCTCTCCTTTGCACTTCTTCCTTCTCTTCTTGATTCCTGCAGCCTCCAACAGAGCAAGGAGAGAAACTCCTTTGGCCACCATCATCTCCACCATTCCTTCATCAAGCACCAGCAGCACCACCACTTCCCTCTTCCTCCATTTCAACTGCAGCTGCAACCAAGCATCGTCATCACCACCATCTTCTTCAGCCTCTCTCCATCACTTTGTGAAGACCGGCCTCTCCTTTGGGTTTGGGGCCGTGTTCTTCTCGGTTGACAGGACTCGAGGCCGGTGCCCTCCTTTTGGTTTGGGACCGAGCTTCATCACCGTAGATTTTCCGATAATCGTTCACGATTATTCCGGTGATCGTTTTGGTGATTGACTTGGCAAGGGATCATCTTTTTCACTTGGCACTCTTGCTGGTCATTGGACGCGTTCTAGGCGAGTAATTCTACTCGCCAAGACTTGGACATTAATTCTATACTTGTAATAATATCAACAAACTCAGCCCTCAAACATCAGGATCTGTTCTCTGTTCTGCACCCATATTAGTCGACTTGGCCAGCCCATTAGTCGACTAGCTCTCTTGCAAACGCAGCCTTGTTATTCTGAAACGCACCCTATTAGTCGACTAATTATTATCCCTAGTCGACTAACTTTCCTGAGACGCGATTCTTGGAAACGCGGCTCTGGGAAACGCGGCTCTTGGAAACGCGACCTTGAGAGACGCGCTCTTTCTTGAAACGCGGTCTACTCTTTCATCCCCTTACTGGCTAACTCCTTCTGGTGAGACGCGGACTTGTGAAACGCGGATTCATGAGACGCGGACTTGTGGAAAGACGCGGACCTGTGAAACGCGACTTCATGAGACGCCGTTTTGCGAAACGCAGCAGACTAGTCGACTATCCCAATACACTAGTCGACTAACCCTTTTTCTGAAAACGCTGATCTCCTGAAATGCCACCTTACTAGTCGACTTGCCTTTTCCTATAGTCGACTAACTCCCCCATTAGTCGACTAATCACCTTCCTTAGTCGACTAATCTTGACTGAATCACTTTGATTAACTATTTTCTTGGGAATAAGTCTTATACTTGGAACATGCATTATATATTGTTATTTCATGACATGTTACTTGATGAATATCACCTCTTATCATGCTATCCATTAACACAAGGCATGATACACCTGACTCTTATAATTATCACTGTAACGGGAATGATGACCGGACTTCATGATTTACCAACTTGATTACATGATAGTACGAACCAGTACTCCTGATATACCTGTATTCCTGTCATGCTCCTGCTCATTCCCGAAATTTGATAAATACCTAATATTCATAAAATAAGACAACTTGCATTGGGTCGGGGGAAACATGCAGCTGTCAATATGTGTTCGTGTTTACAGTGGTATTAGGTATGTTGTGCAACTAAATTTCCGGTCTGACCTGTGGGCCTCCAGGCGACCGAGGGGAGTGCTGGCTCCCTCCTTCCTGGTACCATCATGATAAGGGCATACAATAAGTCCCTCCTGTTAGCCTTGCGGCAGGTTCCGTCCACCAAGCAACGGAACATCCTGGGCCGTGGTCCCGGGTATGCACGGGACCCACTGTAAACATAGTTCGTTGATACCCCGCTGGTTTCCAATAACAACCTTGCTTTACTGGGATATGGATCTATGTGTGCTGGGACGCTAGTCCACATAGCTAGATATCAGGGTAAGGTGAGCTATAATAATAATAATGATAAAAGACGCTAATTGTGGATGTTGTATGCGCTTAGATTACGGTGACATGAGATAAAGGTATATAGATGAGGGTTTCCTTGTTTGGATTATTCCTCGAAGTACTATTCTCATGAGGCCGTAACTTAAGCTTATACAATGTCCTTTCGCTTATAACATGTCGTACTTCTTTTACTTGCTGGCTGATTTCTCATGATATTATACCAACTCTCATGCTCATGTTTTTATTGCCACTCGGCTGTAGCCCACTCTACTTGTTTGGGAGGTCCTGACTCCTTGAATTTGTATGTTCAGGTTCCGAACCTTGGATCGAGGTGGAGCCTTCTGTGGAAGATCAAGCTTTCCTTGCCGAGCAAGTTGACTAGTCTCGGTTTCTGTTGTACCTGACCTTCCTTTTGAGCTCGCGGGATCCCCTTTCAACTCGTGAGCATATTGTAATTATATTGTAAATCGTACTTTTGTGCTCGGCTGTGATATATGATGCATGTGATATGTAGGAGTATGTCACAACTTGTGATAACCTTGTATAATTGTATTTCTTGTGTTGGCATATGAATGGGCACTACGCTTGTCGTACTCTGATTCTTTCTTGTACTGATGCTTAACGTATATACGTGAGGGTATTTTCGACCCGCGTATGTACGTTGCAGTAACGTCCCCGTACCCTCCGGACCGGGGCGTTACAGGTTGGTATCAGAGTCTAGGCTCTCACACCTATAGTACAACCAAGCAGCAAATTAATGGAATTTGCCATTGCCAACTACAATGTACAAAGTTATCTAGTCCTTCTTGATTCCTTTCCTTGTGTCCTAAAATCCTTCCATCTTTCCAGTTTCCAGTCATCTTTTTACCAACATAGGTATGGATAGAAGGACGGGTCGTAGCAACTCCGGGCAAGCATCAAATGGACCTGTGGGAGAGAATGTTGAGATTCTAAGGGTTATCCAGACTATGATGGAAAATCAGCAACAGCAGACGGAACTCCTTCGGCAAGAGTTAGTGACCCTAAGGAACAAAGGCCGGGGAATGTATCAGACTTCAGGCGGTTACAACCGGCGATATTCACGGGAGAAGAGAAACCACTAGATGCTGAGCAATGGCTGATTGACACCACAGATCTGTTGAACGCAGCCCGGGTCCCAAAAGAAAATCAAGTGGAGGTCGCCAAGATTCAGCTAAAGGATGTAGCCAGGACCTGGTGGCTAGCTGAAGAAGCGAGATTGGAGAAACCTGTCTCGTGGGACCAGTTCTCCCAAAGCTTCTATAGTAGATTTTTCCCTGCCACCGCTCTGAAAGAAATGGAAGAACAGTTCATCCGACTTCAGCAGTGGAACCGGTCTGTGGACGAGTATGCCGCTGAGTTCTTGAGACTGAGCCGCTTCGCTCCATATATGGTGGCTGATGAAGAAAAGCGGGCGGGTAGGTTCCAACAGGTTTGCGAATGGACATTCAAATCCTCTTGATGCCCCAACAGCTAAAAACGTATTCCCAAGTCCTCACCATAGCTCGGGAGGTGGAGCGAGGTCTGGAGAAAGGGAAATCTAATATGATGAGGAACCAGGCCATGAAGAGGCCATTTCCACAAGCAGGGAGAGGAGGTCCATTCAGAACAGCGAGAGTCCCAGCCATGAGACGGCCATTCCGACCAGCCCCCTTCCAGACAACCCAACCATTCCCCGTTTGTAACTATTGCCAGAAACCGGGTCACACTCAGCAGAATTACCGAAGGGCAAATGGGTTATGCCTGGCATGTGGTTCCCGTGATCATTCAGTAGAAGTCTGCCCCCACAAGAGAATGGGAATAGCCAACCAAGTACTACCAGCACTTCCAGGACCAGATGGACAGAGGAACCAGGGACCGATGGTTAGGAGAGCTCTTCCCCCTCCCCTACAGCAAGTAAACCGCCCAGTCCAGAGGGGAGTTAGAGCTGCAGCAGGCCGTGGAAGAGGACGAGCTTACAACCTGACAGCGGAAGAGGCCGAAACTTCTGGAGAAGTGGTAACAGGTAAGATCAGGGTACACTCGAAGCCCGTTCTTGCCCTCTTTGATTCGGGTGCATCTCATTGTTACATATCTGATCGTTTTGTTGCCTTGCATTATATACCTGTTCGAACTTTAGACCACCAATGGGAGATTAGTACAGGGAATGGAGTAGTCGTATCTACTAAGGTTTGTATCGATTGCCCTGTAGAACTCTGTAACAGGACCTTAGCCATAGATATGCTCGTACTAGATACTAGAGGGTACGACATAATCTTAGGCATGACTTGGCTCAGCAAATACCATGCGGTCATGATTGTCGAAGCAAGAAAGTTATTTTCAGAATACCGCTTCAGCCTGAGTTCCAATTTGAAGGAGAACGCAAACCTGCCAAAGGAAAAGCACAGATGACTGCTGGTGAGATCCAGAAGAAGAGAGTGCCAGTTTGAAATGAGTTTCCAGAAGTATTTAAGGAGATCTCAGGACTTCCACCCGATAGGGTAATTGAGTTTTCCATTGATACCCTTCCAGGCACAGTTCCGATATCCAAAGCTCCATACAGAATGGCACCCACTGAGTTAGAAATTCTAAAGAAGCAGCTACAAGAATATTCTGACAAGGGATTGATTAGACCAAGTGCTTCACCATGGGGAGCTCCAGTGCTCTTAGCAAACAAAAGGACGGTGGTAAGCGGTTGTGTATAGACTACAGAGAGTTAAACAAGGTTACCATCAAGAACAAGTACCCCTTACCAAGAATTGATGATCTGTTTGATCAGCTTCATGGAGCTCGAGTATTTTCAAAATTGGATTTACAATCAGGCTACCATCAGCTAAAAGTAAGGAAAGAGGATATTCCCAAGACAGCATTCAGGACCCGTTATGGCCATTATGAGTTCCTAGTTATGCCCTTCGGAGTCACCAATGCCCCTGCAGTTTTCATGGATTTGATGAACATAGTGTTCTCATCATATTTGGATCAGTTTGTGGTTGTTTTTATAGATGACATCTTGATCTATTCGAAGAACGACAGAGAGCATGCAGACCACTTAAGAATAGTGTTGCAGACTCTCCAACAGGAACAACTTCATGCTAAGCAAAGCAAGTGTGAATTCTGGTTAAATAGTATGGCCTTCCTTGGGCACATAATTTCAGAAGAAGGAATTTCAATAGACCCCAGTAAAATTCAGGCAGTGAAGGACTGGCCAATTCCAAGGACAGTAACAGAAATTAAGAGTTTTATTGGATTAGCCGGATATTATAGGCGCTTTGTCCAGGATTTTTCTAAGATTGCAGCCCCGTTAACGAAGCTCACCCGGAAAGGAGAAAAATATATATGGACGGAGGAATGTACCGCAGCATTTGAACAATTAAAGGAAAGACTCATTACAGCTCCAATTTTGAGGACTCCCTCAGGAAGAGGAGGGATGGTTATATACAGTGATGCATCCGGGAAAGGCCTAGGGTGTGTATTAATGCAGCATGGTCATGTCATAGCTTATGCATCCAGGCAACTGAAACCACATGAGAGGAATTACCCAACTCATGACTTAGAGCTGGCGGCGGTAATATTCGCATTGAAAATCTGGAGACATTATCTTCTGGGAGACAAGGTGCTAATCTACACTGATCACAAAAGTCTTAAGTATATCTTCACGCAGAAAGAATTGAACATGAGACAGAGACGGTGGCTTGAATTAATGGCAGACTATGATATAGATTTACAGTATCATCCAGGCAGAGTCAATACAGTACCAGATGCATTGAGCAGGAAGCCAGAGAATAAAATGCTAGAACAACTTACGCAACAAAAGGAGTTGATTCAGGATATCATAAAATTGGACTTAATGATAGTACAAGAAATTGATAAAACGGGACAGTTGATGACCTTTCAGATTCAATCAACCCTGATGGATGAGATTAAAGAAGCTCAGAAAGAAGACCCCAGATTGCAGAAGTTCAGAGCTCAAATAGAAGCTGGATTGAGAACTGACCTCCGTATTCATTCAGACAACGCATTATATTTTGGTAACAGAATTTGTGTCCCCAAGGAGAAGTCCGACAGAAAATTTTGGCAGAGGCACATAGTTCAGCCTATTCCATACACCCGGAAGGAAATAAAATGTATCAAGACTTGAAACAGAAGTTCTGGTGGAATGCCATGAAAAGGGAGATAGCCCAGCATGTGGCCAAGTGCTTAGTTTGCCAGCAGGTAAAGATAGAACACCAGAGAACAGCTGGACTTCTTCAGCCCTTGCCAATACCCGAGTGGAAGTGGAACATATCACCATAGATTTTGTCACAGCACTACCTCGCAGTCCTAAGGGTAATAATGCAGTATGGGTAATCATTGACCGCCTCACAAAAGCAGCTCACTTCCTACCTTTCAGAGTAGGTCAGTCAACAGAAGTTCTTGCAGAAAATATATGAAAGAAATTGTTCGTCTACATGGAGTTCCAGTTAGTATGTGTCAGATAGAGACACGAGATTCCGATCACATTTTGGGAAAGTCTCTAAGAAAATTTAGGAACTCGTCTGAAATTCAGTACTTCATATCACCCCCAGACAGACGGACAATCTGAACGGACTATCCAGATCCTTGAAGACATGTTACGAGCCTGCATGATAGAATTTAGAGGGTCATGGGAAGACTATCTTCACTTGGTAGAATTCTCTTATAATAACAGCTATCAGGTTAGTATCAAAATGGCCCCATTTGAGGCATTGTATGGCAGGAAATGCAGGTCACCGATATGTGGGACGAAGTCGGCAAAAGAAGACTTATGGGACCAGACATTCTAGTTCAGACAACAGACAAAGTCCGAGTTATCAGAGATCACCTCCGGGTAGCACAGAGCCGACAAAAGAGTTGGGCAGACACAAACAGAAGGCCATGGAATTCAGAACCGGTGAGCATGTATTTTTAAAGATATCACCCACCAAAGGGGTAATCCGGTTCGGTACTCGTGGAAAACTTAGTCCGAGATACATCGGCCCATTCGAAATTTGGATCGGTGGGAGATATGTCTTATCGATTGGCACTACCGCCATCTTTGGAAGGAGTACACAATGTATTCCATGTATCACAGTTAAGGAAGTATGTCAAGGATGAGAGTCACATTCTGGATCACTCCGAACTGGAAACTACAGCCTGATCTGTCTTACGAAGAACAACCGATGGTCATCCTGGACAAAAGTGTTAAGACTCTGAAGAATAAGGCCATACCATTAGTATTGGTTCTTGGAATAGGCACGCACCAGGAGAGGCTACATGGGAACGGGAGGACGTTATTCGTGAGCGTTACCCTCAACTATTTTCAACTTAGTTGGTAAAACCCTTTCTTCCTATTCTTCTCTACCGTCATCTTCCCTTCCTGAAATTTCGAGGACAAAATTTTTTGTAAGGTGGATAGATTGTAACACCCCATTCCCAGTATACGTGCACAGTTACGTATTCTGATTTTTGAGCATATTTTCTTCTATTATTATTATATTATTTTCTACTATCCTTACTTCATATAGCAGTACTGCATGATTTGACCTGTTCGGTATCCAGATTTGACTGATTTTAGTTTCAAATATTATCTTCTAATAATCTAGATTTTTCATGATTTTCTGGAATTTTTCGGAATTTAATTATAAATCTTCAAAACCGGTGTCGGCCAGTATCATTGGTTGATTCCAGGAATTTTAATTTGCAATTGGAATCAAATTTCTGGATTCCGCTTTCACATTCCATCTTAGAATTTTGTTTTCATCCTTCGGGCATTTTCTGGGAATTTTCTGATTTTATCAAAAATTCAGCCTACCGGTGTAGACACCGTTCTCAGTGTATTTCAGGATTTTTATTTTTATTTTAAAACTGAGATAGAATTTCTGAAAACCAATTTCACCAAAAGTCATTTTATAATATTTATGATTTTGTGAATTTTTGGATAGCATTTCGAGATACTTCAAATTTTAGTCATCCCTGGAGTTTTCGGGTTTTTCCCAGATACGAGAATTATCCAAGTATTCCACTTTTCTCTTTTTACCGTATTTCTCTCTCCTTCCTCAAACGCGAGTTTCGCCAGCTGGGTCATCATTTAATGCAGCCACCCTCTCCATGCTGCATTAAATGCGTATGGGCTAATTTAACTCAAGTCCAAATCACCCATGCTTTGTCCTTTCCTTTGAAACGCAGCTTTGCGTTTTCTCATGGACGCCAGCTTGTTGCCTTGAAACGCCACTTTGAATGGAAGAGGATTATTATATTATTTCTCTCTCCTATATATATATCCACACCCCTTTTGTTTCTTCCTCTCCTTTGCACTTCTTCCTTCTCTTCTTGATTCCTGCAGCTCCAACAGAGCAAGGAGAGAAACTCCTTTGGCCACCATCATCTCCACCATTCCTTCATCAAGCACCAGCAGCACCACCACTTCCCTCTTCCTCCATTTCAACTGCAGCAGCAACCAAGCATCGTCATCACCACCATCTTCTTCAGCCTCTCTCCATCACTTTGTGAAGACCGGCCTCTCCTTTGGGTTTGGGGCCGTGTTCTTCTCGGTTGACAGGACTCGAGGCCGGTGCCCTCCTTTGGTTTGGGACCGAGCTTCATCACCGTAGATTTCCCGGTAATCGTTCACGATTATTCCGGTGATCGTTTTGGTGATTGACTTGGCAAGGATCATCTTTTTCACTTGGCACTCTTGCTGACATTGGACGCGTTCTAGGCGAGTAATTCTACTCACCAAGACTTGGACATTAATTCTATACTTGTAATAATATCAACAAACTCAGCCCTCAAACATCAGGATCTGTTCTCTGTTCTGCACCCATATTAGTCGACTTGGCCAACCATTAGTCGACTAGCTCTCTTGCAAACGCAGCCTTGTTATTCTGAAACGCACCCTATTAGTCGACTATTATTGTCCCTAGTCGACTAACTTTCCTGAGACGCGATTCTTGGAAACGCAGCTCTGGGAAACGCGGCTCTTGGAAACGCGACCTTGAGAGACGCGCTCTTTCTTGAAACGCGGTCTACTCTTCATCCCTTACTGGCTAACTCCTTCTGGTGAGACGCGGACTTGTGAAACGCGGATTCATGAGACGCGGACTTGTGGCAAGACGCGGACCTGTGAAACGCGACTTCGTGAGACGCCGTTTTGCGAAAACGCAGCAGACTAGTCGACTATCCCAATACTCTAGTCGACTAACCCTTTTTCTGAAAACGCTGATCTCCTGAAACGCCACCTTACTAGTCGACTTGCCTTTTCCTATAGTCGACTAACTCCCCCATTAGTCGACTAATCACCTTCCTTAGCGACTAATCTTGACTGAATCACTTTGATTAACTATTTTCTGGGAATAAGTCTTATACTTGGAACATGCATATATATTGTTATTTCATGACATGTTACTTGATGAAATCACCTCTTATCATGCTATCCATTAACACAAGGCATGATACACCTGACTCCTATAATTATCACTGTAACGGGAATGATGACCGGACTTCATGATTTACCAACTTGATTACATGATAGTACGAACCAGTACTCCTGATATACCTGTATTCCTGACATGCTCCTGCTCATTCCCGAAATTTGATAATTACCTAAATTCATAAAATAAGACAACTTGCATTGGGTCGGGGGGAAACATGCGGCTGTCAATATGTGTTCGTGTTTACAGTGGTATTAGGTATGTTGTGCAACTAAATTTCCGGTCTGACCTGTGGGCCTCCAGGCGACGAGGGGAGTGCTGGCTCCCTCCTTCCTGGTACCATCATGATAAGGGCATACAATAAGTCCCTCCTGTTAGCCTTGCGGCAGGTTCCGTCCACAAAGCAACGGAACATCCTGGGCCGTGGTCCCGGGTATGCACGGGACCCACTGTAAACATAGTTCGTGATACCCCCGCTGGTTTCCAATAACAATCTTGCTTTACTGGGATATGGATCTATGTGTGCTGGGACGCTAGTCCACATAGCTAGATATCAGGGTAAGTGAGCTATAATAATAATAATGATAAAAGACGCTAATTGTGGATGTTGTATGCGCTTAGATTACGGTGACATGAGATAAAGGTATATAGATGAGGGTTCCTTGTTTGGATTATTCCCTCGAAGTACTATTCTCATGAGGCCTAACTTAAGCTTATACAATGCCCTTTCGCTTATAACATGTCGTACTTCTTTTACTTGCTGGCGATTTCTCATGATATTATACCAACTCTCATGCTCATGTTTCTATTGCCACTCGGCTGTAGCCTACTCTACTTGTTTGGGAGGTCCTGACTCCCTTGAATTTGTATGTTCAGGTTCCGAACCTTGGATCGAGGTGGAGCCTTCTGTGGAAGATCAAGCTTTCCTTGCCGAGCAAGTTGACTAGTCTCGGTTTGTTGTACCTGACCTTCCTTTTGAGCTCGCGGGATCCCCTTTCAACTCGTGAGCATATTGTAATTATATTGTAAATCGTACTTTGTGCTCGGCTGTGATATATGATGCATGTGATATGTAAGAGTATGTCACAACTTGTGATAACCTTGTATAATTGTATTCTTGTGTTGGCATATGAATGGGCACTACGCTTGTCGTACTCTGATTCTTACTTGTACTGATGCTTAACGTATATACGTGAGGGTATTTCCGACCTGCGTATGTACGTTGCAGTAACGTCCCCGTACCCTCCGGACCGGGGCGTTACAATAGGATTGTATCGGAGCAATCGATGGGACACACATCCATGCTACCCTACCAGCTAATGAGGTTGGACCTTTCTATGGAAGGAAACCATATCCCACTCAAAATGTCTTGGCAGCTGTAGACTTCGATTTGAAGTTCACTTATGTCTTAGCGGGATGGGAAGGATCAGCTCATGACGCCACCGTACTACGTGATGCACTCACACACCCAAATGGTCTTAGAGTCCAGAAGGTAGTTCATTAACAATTACAACATTTACCGTATTGCAAATTTGTTATGTTCGTTTCTAAGTCTCCACCGTATCTAATGACTTAACATCTTTTAGGGAAATTTTATTTGTGTGATGCTTGTTACAATACCAGGCTGGGATTCTTAGCACCGTATCGTGGCACTCGGTACCATTTAAGTGATATCGTGTGATACAGCCGTCAAACTACAAGGAGCTTTACAATTACCGTCATTCTTCACTTCGGACAACTGTGGAGAGGGCATTTGGAGCCTTGAAAGGAAGGTTTAAGATTTTAGCATCAAGACCTTTCTTTCCTTTAGCACTCAAGTGGACATGTAATAGCATGCTGCATTCTTCACAATTACATCATTGGCCATGGGCCAGATGAGTTTGTCATAAGTGAGGAGGATTTCAATTTGCAAAATGCCTCCCAATCTGAACTATCTCGTAGAGAGATTAGAGAGGAGTCCAATAATTGGATTCAACTTAGGGAAGAAATTGCACTAAGAATGTGGCACGATAACGAGAATTGATGTAGTATGCGTGTTTGATTTCACATGTAATATTTTGAAGCTACCACTACATACCATGTACTTTGTATTATTTATCTTTAAATTTACTGTTTTATTATGCCTTTAGAATTTGACTAGACTCTATTGGTTTGCTAAGGAATCTCTTTGTTCTTCTCATTATTATTGGCAAACATCTAAAATATTGTTCGCAACAATATATAACGCTTTTGCTGTAGGGGAGTCGGAGAGACTCGTCTAGTGACACTGATATGGGCCCTCTGAAGAGGGAAGGAAGAGGAGGAAACAGGTCTCCCAAATTCAGGTGGTCAGAGGAGATGGGAGCCTTCCTGATTCAGGTTTATGGCAGACCAAATCACCTCAGGTCTAAGGGGCCATAATTATGCGGCCGCAGCTAAAGCGGTGAACGAAAAGTTTGAAGAGCACGTCTCTGAATCCCAAGTATACAATCATTTGCGAACATGGAGGGCCAAGTGGAACAGGATTTTAATGTTCGGAAATTGTCAGGATGTGTTGTTTGGGAGGCAGAGACCCGAACATTAAGGATGCCAGAAGAGGAATATAAAGTCTATATCAAGGTAACATCTTTTCCATAGAATATTCAATTCTTTATATCCCATGTCTGCTGTTTATTCATGTGTAATGCTTACCCCTTGTATGTAGGCTAATAGGCTTGATAAGCCGTATTTGAACAAGCCCATACATATGTATGATGAGATGGCTATTGTGTTTGGAGATGAGGTGGCTACTGGGAAGCATGCAAAGGATGGTGTTAGCCCTGTAGGTTTGGGAAATGAGGCAGATGTGGAGGAGTTTGAGGAAGCTGATGGTAATGATGTAGATTCAGTGGCCAAGGGAGGAGGTCGGAGACCAGGCCCAAAGCATGTCCATTTCCCAAGGATCAAGGGGGAGAGGGAAAAGGACAAACCCTCAATTGCAGATAATGGAGAACTTCGCCGGGTCATTGGGTAGTATCGCCAGTCACCTTAGGGAGGTTAAGGCGGACGAAGAAAAGCTTCTTGACAATTGCTTGGAAGCTCTACAAGGAATGATTGACACTGAATATGAGGGTGTCATATTTACTACCAAGGTGGTGGACGCCGCCTATGATTTCCTTGTGGAGCACCCAAATATAGCAAGAGGGTTTCTGAAGAGGAAGAACGATATGAGGGCCTGCTGGTTGTTACAATTGTGCAGAGAAAACAGATGGGCTGAAAAGTTTGAGTGCTAGCTATCTTTCTCGTCCAGAATAAGAACATTGCATTAATTTTATCGCTTTTATTTATTGATGGATACATTTATGGTCTGTAATATTAAGATTGCTACATGCAATCAGAATAGAATGGTGGACTTAAGTAGAAACTGGACTGTTAGGTTTGTTGTTGCTTTATAGTTGTATGAACTAACCTATTCTTAGTTGTAACTTGTTTTGTTCTAATCGATTTGTGATGAAGTTTGATTCAGGTAAGTGGTTAAGGTTGAAGCATTACTAGGTACACTTTTGTCACACTAATCTAATTTCATTATTTTTTGAATCAATCATTCAATAACCATGGGTTTTTTCCTCTTACTGTTACTGCAGGTAACAGCTGCAAGGGATAATACAAAGTGTCATGCAAAAACTTTGGTGGAGTAACAAGTTTTTTAACTTGGGGATGAGGTGGCGAACAAATCGCAGCTCTCCTTAAAGTTACAGTTAGAGTCATATCAGAAAAATGGACAGTACGACATGTATCAACCTTGCATTTTCAGCTTATAAACAGGTATTGGCATCTCTCCCTTCATACAATCATTGTTAGTACACTGTTTTCTTTGTGATATGATTGCTAACAGGGCTCATAACTAGGCTTGAATGTTGATTCTTGAGTATTATATAATATGGGATTACTAAAATTTTGTGGTAATAGGCTATAACCACAAACAGCTAATTTTTTGTTGGCTTCCTGACATTTCAGTTCTAGTTATTGAAACTATTGAATTCAAAATGCAATCTTTTCTATGGCCTGTGTATCTTCACAATTGGGTTAAATATGTCTACTTCACAGGATTTTCTGGAATTAGTATGAGCAAATAAGCAAAAACTTTTATCAATTTGAGATTAATAAATGGTTTGGTCCTAACACTATTAGTTGATGGCAAGTTATTTACCTGACCTTTTTTTGTAGGGATTGCATCCTTTACAGTTGGGCATTTAACATGTCTCAACCTTTTATTTTCAGGTAATACACATGTTTTGCCATATTCCCCTTCATACATATTGCTATGGTGTTCCAGGTTTTTGCTTGTTTTGTATGTTTACAGGTATGAATACTGGACATGTTTGCTGACCCTTAAGTTATATATATATATATATATATATATATATATATATGAGAATAGATAGAATTGAGCATATCAGTCTACTTCACAGGAATTTCTGTTTCCTGTTTATGTGGTGGAGTTTGTCTCTGAGTTTCAGTGGTGGAGTTTAATTTGGTGGAGTTTCTCTGGCCTGTTTTCAGTGTTGGAGATTTTGTCACCTGTTTTTTGACTTTTACTGAAAAACTGTCTGTTAGTTGTCACTTTTTTCTCCAATTCCCGGGCCTTTTGGTCTACTGAAAGTATATATAAATATGAGAATTTGGGTTACAGTTATCATACTACGGGATGAGGTGGCGATCAAATCGCAGCTCTCCTTCAAGCTTGAGCCATGATGATAAACTGAGCTCACTCCTTCCCCTTGCTGGGTTTGTAATGGCTGTGATGAACTCTGAGCCATCTTCTTCTTCTTTGCTTGGATTGTAACGGATCGGGTTTGGGTTAAGAGCTGTGATGAATCCTGAGCTCTTTCAATTTTTCTTTCATTGAATTGTAATGGCCGGGTTTGGGTTAAACATGTAATTGGACGCATCACACAGATGCAGCCCAAATCAAACCCAATTGTTTGGTCCATTATTTACGAATCAGGGCTTCTGCATCCCAAAATCGCAGCTCTCCTTCAAGCTACAAGTATTGAAACTTATCAATTCTTTGACATTAGCCTTCAATGTCCTACGTCTTTACAGTTCCTGTTTGGTTTCTGTAATTGGGCAGCAGTTCGTAACACACTGACACCCTCCTGAGCTCCCTGTTGTCTTTTGAGCTCCTGCTGCTTCCAGGTGAGTTGTCTGTTCTTTTGGTTTGCTTCCAGTTGAGTTGTCTGTTCTTCAGGCCTGCTTCCAGGTGAGTTGTCTGTTCTTCAGATCTCCCAGGTATTCAAAATTCTTTCTTCTTTGTGACACTGTGGGCTGGATTGGGATCAATATTGAGCCATGATGTTACCCTGTTTGGTTTGTATAATTGGGCTGTATTCGTAACCCAACTGCATCCCAATTACAACCCAATTGTTTGGTCCATTATTTACGAAGCAGAGAGTCTGCAGCCCACTTCGCTGGGTTGTGTTGCCCACTGCAAATGGAGTTGCGTGTGCGGAGAGGGGAATCTCGATGGGAGATGGGAACTTGCATTCGCTTTCTGCAGCTCCAACACCTGACACCCTCATCACTTTTTCTCTGCCGTGTCTCGAACACTCCATGAGCTCACTCCTTCCCCTTTGCTGGGTTTGTAATGGCTGTGATGAAACTCTGAGCTATCTTCTTCTTCTTTGCTTGGATTGTAACGGTTCGGGTTTGGGTTAAGAGCTGTGATGAATACTGAGCTCTTTCATTTTTTCTTTCATTGAATTGTAATGGCCCGGGTTTGGGTTTTTCCTCTTACTGGCTGCACTCAACATGGGGGTCAGCAAGATTGTGTTCACTGTCTACAGGAATGTCATTGCTCTTGCATTGTTGGCGCCTTCTGCCTACTTCCTTGAGAAGTAAGCAAGCTTCTAAACTCTGTATTCTCCTTTTGAATTCAAAATTTATGTATGAAGTAGTTTCTTTCTCTAAATTTGTTTTCTTGGTTCATTGTTTTCAGGAAGGACAGGCCACCTCTCACCTTCTCTTTTGCTGGTTCAGTTCTTTCTTCTCGCGTTGTGTGGGTAAGCCCCTCTTTTGTCTATAGTTTTCTTCCTGTCAGAAATTTTCAAAACTAAACCCCAACCAAATTTCATGATCACTGCAAACCAAGGATTCTACCTGTTGGGTTTGTATTACCTCTCCCCAACCTATGCATCTGCCATACAAAATTCAGTACCAGCCATCACTTTTGCATGGCAGCAGCTCTAAGGCTTGTGTTCTACACTTAAAAAAATTTCATATCATGCCTTCTTATATAGATCATTGATTGATCTCAGTAACATGTGTATGCATGTGTGCATGCAAATCTTCAGGTTTGAGCAAGTGAACATAAAGAAGAGGTATGGGGTGGCAAAGGTTATGGGGACTTTCAATCTGAGGTAATTGTTAAGTAGGAGAGCCCTTGAACAACAATGTGTGCTATTAGAAATTGTATTTCATCTGTATTAACTTGTATGCTGATCCATCAGTAAGTATGTGGGAATAATTCGAATTTGGTGGAATAAGTATGCGCATATCAGTCCTCTTTAGGGCTTTTCAAGGATCTTTGTGTTTTTCCCAGCCATGTGTTTTAATCGGTTGAGTTTATGTCTCTGCTGTATGAATTTTAATCAAATATATGATCTTTTATCTGTCAATTAATTTCTCCAATTTAGGTCTTTTTCGGCGGCTGAGATATATGCCATTTTGGTGGACATGAGCTGCCTAACACATCGCAGCTATCCTTCCAGTTATAGGTATTGAAACTGACCAATTTTCAATTATTACTTTCCTATGCATTATTATGTCTCATTATTTATATATTGGGTACATTACTCTCAGATGATAAGTGAGGAGATACTGTAAAATGAAGGTTTCTGATTGGAGATTCATGAATGGTGTAACGCCCCGATTCCACAGATACGGGACGTCACTGCGACGTATATACGTAGGCCAGGAATTGCCCCACACGTATATACGTTAAGCAAAAAGTACAACAAGAAACAGAGTACACGACAAAGCGTGGTATCTATACATATGCCAACACAAGAAGTACACATACAAAGTTATCACAGGATATTATAAAGTATTACACATTACATGTGTATTACATCATAACCAAGTCCAAAGGAATATATACAAATATGGTTACAAAAAGCTCACAAGTAGAAAGAGGATCTCGTGAGTCAAAGGAGAGAGTCTGGCACGAGGACCGGAGCTAATCTGCCTGCTCACTAAAGAAAGCCTGATCTTCAGTGGATGGCTCCACTTCGACCCAAGCCTCAGAATCTGAATATGCAAATCCAAGGGATCAAGACATATAACAATGAACAATATATATGGCCAAATGGCTAGGATACATGAATAAAGAAAACTGGAACGGTCTAATGAATATAAACCAACAGGTAAGGAAAGCATATATAACTGAAGTCAGAAAGGAATGAATGCATAGCTCTAGTCTATTATTATTATTACTTGCTTTACTGTGATATCTAGCTATGTGACCCAGCGTCCCAGCGCACATAGATCCATATCCTAGTAACTCAAGGTTGTTATTGGAAACAGCGGGGGTATCGACGAACTATGTTACAGTGGACCCCGTACATGCCCGGGATAACGGTCCAGGATTGTTCCGTTGCTTGGTGACGGAAGCCAGCCGCTAGGCTATTCAGGAGGGTCTTATGTATGCCCTTAGTCATGACTGATTCAGGAATAGGGAGCAAGCACTCCCCTCGGTCCCCTGGTGTACCGCAGGTTAGACCGGAATATGATTGTACAATATACCTACTACCACTGTAAACACGAACACGTATCGATATCCGCATATTTCCCCCGACCCATATGTAAGTTGGTGCTTTTTATGTAAAAGTCAAGTGTATCATGCTTAGTTTTAAGAGATGGCATGATAAGTGGTGATATTACTATTTAACATGTCATGAAACGAGTATATGCAATAATAAGTCATGAGATAACAAGAGATACATCCATCCAGTAATAGGTCATGTAGAGCCAGTATTGAAGCATGAACAAGCAAGATATAATACACATGTAACAAGTATAAGAACCAAATTTAGAACAGAAATTAACTATGACACACAGT
The DNA here is from genome assembly GCA_038442645.1 of Agave tequilana. Classification (NCBI taxonomy): domain Eukaryota; kingdom Viridiplantae; phylum Streptophyta; class Magnoliopsida; order Asparagales; family Asparagaceae; genus Agave; species Agave tequilana. The sequence continues at coordinate 64,812 of JAVJIF010000242.1, read as the reverse complement.
CAGAATTAGTCGACTAGGGGTAAGGGTTAGTCGACTAATAGGGGTCTCCAGTCGACTAACAGATATTTAAGTCGACTAAGTCTGTTGATACAGAAAGTTGGATTTCTGGTCCAGGAGGATTAGTCGACTAGGAGGATTCAGGAGTCGACTAATAGGGATTTCCAGAGAGTTGAGATTTATGTCCAGAAAAGATTAGTCGACTGATATTTGGGGTAAGTCGACTAATACTGTGTTTTCCAGAAAAGCTAAGTTTCAGCTAAGTGTTCTAGTCGACTAGCTCCTAGGGTAAGTCGACTAATACTGGGAAAAACAGTGACAGAACAGATTTTCTGGAAATTGTGTTTGATGGTTCAATTCATGGTTTTTGGTGACCTAGGTGTACAAGAGGTGTAGATACAAGTGTTCTAGGGCTAATTCAAGTCTTGGTGAGTGAAATACTCACTTGGAACCGTTTGATTCGAGTTAGTGAGCTCGAAAAGGTTGTTGACGACGAGTAGCTCCCAAATGATCCTTGGCGACGGAGAGAGCCACGATCCAAACTCCAAGGAAGAGGCTTGAGCTGGAGATGAAGAGTTTGGAGAGTTCTTGGAGCTAGGGTTTGGTTGAAGAAGGAGAGGATTTTTTGGAGAAGTTTCTCTTGTTGAAGTGAAAGAGGAGAAAAGAGTGATTTGCAAATGAAAATGTATTTATAAGGTTGGGATTTTGTAAAGGGGTTGGAATTTAGATGGATGAGAGGGGCTTTCTTGCAAAAAGGGAGGGGTGAGGTGTCCCTCACCTGGCCACTTGGCCGGCTGTGGGAGGGAGAGAGAATGAGTGGGGTTAGGTGGGAAGGTGAGTGGGAAATGAGGTGGAAATTGAGTGGGATTTTGCAATTATTTGAAAAAAGTCCGAAATTCGAATATCTCGGAATGATCTGAAAATTTTACCAAAAATCAAGAATAATATATGAAGACTAATAGTGAAATCCTTTTTAAGAAATACTTTATAGTTTTAAAACTAAAAATCCCGGAATCAGTTATCTACCGACTCCGTTGGAGTTTTCATAAATTTATAAAATTCTCAGAAAAAGTATTTAAGTAGGGAATATGATTCTAAGAAATAAAGTCTAAAGGACCATCTAGAAATTCCTAACTGTTTGAGAATTAAAATTCCAGGAATCGATCAGCGACACTGGTCGACACCGGTTTTGAAGAAATTCATTTTAATTCAAGAAAAATCCAGAAAATCCTAGAAAATCTAGTATATTGGAAAATGATATTTGAAAGTGAAATCGGTCAAATACAGGAAGTAAATCGAAAAATACGATCGAAAAGCTGAATACGCAACTAAGTACGTAGTCTGGAAACGGGGTATTACAAATGGTTTGGTCCATACACTTTACTTTGCACTTTAAATAATTTTCAGGCCTTTTTTTAAGCATCTCATCCTCTTTATCATATATATATATATATATATATATATATATATATATATATATATATATATATATATATATATATACACACACCTATTTGAGACGATTCTTAATTTTGACAGCTAGGTTCGGAGGATGAACGAGTTGGGATCATCGGGGGAAGAGAGACGGGCGTTACTGGGCCTAACATGGTCGTAGGCTAGGGTCAGATATGTGGATGGAGGTCGCACCGGCTTGCACTTTCTGCATGTCCGAGCAGATATTGTACATGAAGCAATAGGAGTTTTTTATAGATTTATTTAAGAAACAGAGAGTGTACTTTCTACTCATGTTAGCACATTTGAGTATGAGCTTATTGTTTGTCTGCCAAGTTTCTGAAATTAATAGATCGGATGTTCTGAATTGTGTTATGTATGTATTCTATTGTAAATTTCAATTCAGATATCTAGCTGCCTACTCATATTGCATATACGTTCTAACATATTTGACTTACAATTGGCCCATTTTAAGCTAAAATTTTTATGAATGCAGCACTGTTTTGCAGAGAATTATTTGACGCTAGATTCATTTTTCTAATAATTGATGTAATTAATTTATTCAACTAATCTTTTTTATACTTTATTTATTAAAAATTAACCTTTATTTTAAAATATAGATCCGTAGATCGTTTGAACTTTACTACAATTAATATTTAATATTTTCCAGTGGAACATTAGATTTCTAAATAATCGTTAATAAATTATTATACTAATTATTATATTGCATTTCGCAAGCTCTCTCTTTTTTTTTTGGTTTACTGTTTTCTGTCTTTTATACAATTTTATATTATAAATTAAATAGTATTTTACCTAATTTATCCGTTTGTTATTAACTATTATGGATTTGTTAATTATTTATTGTATTTATTGACTTATTATTAAAAAATCAAAAAATCAGCAAACAGTTATTTTTTGGGTCAACTGAGCCACTTACGACTTACGCACCGATAACCAAACACTGTAAAACACAATACTGTATCTCAATTACAATTTTAATTTACCAACCAAACACCGTAAAATACAATACACTTTCTTACATACAACTTTATTTTACCAACCAAACACCGTAAAACTATCATTGATGCAACTCATTTACAATTGTAAAAGACTTTACCAATTACAACTACGAATTACGGCCAATTACGCCAACCAAACAGACCCCACGTGTATAAGAAGAGAGTTGCAGATTTCAGTGAAAAAAATAGAAGAGAAAAATAAAGAAAAGATGGTTATGGTTTTGGCTCTTGCAAATCAAGAAGAGGGTTTTCCTGAATGCGATTTCTTCATAGATTCGATCTTTGTAACAGTCAATATCTTTTACAATGATCAGTGTTCTTCAATACAGTCGAAAGATGATTTAGATTGGAAATCTGGTTTCAAATATAACTTGTAATTTTCCTTCTTTGGAGATGATTCCTTAAATTTTTGGGTAATAAGTTAAGAAGATTATTGTACTCGTTTGTTTATTGAGCAGTAATGAATTTTAACTTGCCGCATATTTTTTCTCAAAAGGGTTTTTCACGTATATCTTGGTGTTTGCACTTGCTCCCATGTTGATTTATTTTGTTCATAATGTTTCCTATTCGGCCCAGTGGCGTAGCCAGGATTTCAAAGTTGGGGGCATAAAATAACATGCAATAATGTCAAAATTGTAAGGATATTTAATACTAAATAATAATGATTTTCTTTTTAAAATACTAGGAGAAAGAGAGGGATCTCAAACTTGAAATCTCTCAACCAATATTCTATTGCATAAAAGTGATTGTTACAGTATGAAATTGCACATCCAACTCCAAAAGTATAACTTGCAAAAGCCACGAGCGAGATCAGAAACCCTAGCCCTGGAGCCTGGATTTCAATTTTCAAGCGAGAACGAGCGGCGAGACTGGAGCCTGGATTTCAATTTTCAAGCGAGACGAGCGGCGAGAGCAAAAAATAGGAGAGGCTGTTAGGCTTCAGCTAAGGGAATTTTTTTTTTTGCATGGGCTAATAATAGTAGGGATTTTTTTTTTTTTGCGGGCCCGGGGGGCACGTGCCACCCTGTGCCACCCCCTGGTTCTGCTAGTGATTCGGCCGTATTTGACAAATAGAGTTAGGAGTTGGGATTTAATGTGTTGGGAGAAGAGAAAAAAAATATCTAGGAATTTGATTTTTTTTTTATTTGCTTGGAATTAAATTTAGCTAGGGTTAGGAGTTATGATAGAGAAAGAGAAGCTAATTCCAACTATTTTGATGGAATAATCAATTCTTGAGTTTCAGAGAATTGGGTGATTTTGAAGTGGCTTTGAGCTAAATCCGTTTTTATCATGACTTGCTAACTCGTCAAATTTTGATCGTCTGGCATGAATTAACTGGATAATTTCAATTAATGTGCTAACTCCACTTGACAAACAAGATCCTCCTGATATTATCATATGAGATAGACTTGTGTTCTTTCAAAATGATTTGAGCTCAAATTCTTAAAACTCAAATACAATCCTCCGACATTAGAATACAAGATTCAATTCGTTGAAGTTGATATATATTATTTTAAGTATCTATAAACTAAAATTCAAGTATTTTGAATACTTTTTGCCATCTATCAAGCGGCACAAAATGAACGGCCGAAAGTAGTGAGTTGGTTAGATCTATGTCTTTAGACGTACAAATTCTCCATCCGCCCATTTGATTATGATCTAAACATTTAAAAACCCATACAAACTAATTTTTGTTAGGTTTCAAATGTTTTACACCGTTAAACTAACCAACTCACTGTTTAGGCCGTCCGTTTTTTTCCCTACTTGATGCATGGGCAAAAAGTATTCTAAATACTTGATTTTTGGTTTATAGATAGTTGAAATAATATAGATTAACTTCAACATAATGGATCGTGTTTTCGAATGTCGGATATTAGTATTTGAGTTGAAAGGATTCGACCTCAAATCCTTTTGAAAGGACAAAAGTCTATGTCTTATCATATTGCTATTTAATATATCACATATTTGCTTAACATAAACATTACCCCAGTGATGAGTTCACCGTGTATATTTGATCAAATCCAAATATAAGCAGATACCATTGAATATGAAGTTTAGAAAGAAAATTAGTTTAATCACCTTACTATATGTGCGAGCAAAAAATCAGTCGATCAAAGCGCAACTGCAGTGATCTAAAACAGAGTTGTCTGGGAAACTTATAGCAAGCAAGCTTGTCACCTTGTCCAGAATTCGAGCAAGGGGGCATCTTCTTCAATCTTCCATTACATCGAAGTTTTTTGCAAACTAAGGAAAGACAAAGGCACCGAGGGCGACGGTGAGGGTACCCACGAATCCTGTTAGGATCCAATTTCACAATTGAATATGGGTTGTGGATTTAGAGCTGAATCGTCGCAGAATATATAGATATGGTGTTAGAGATATCAATGACAACGACTCATGTGATCCATGTAAAAGAAACCCCTCATGAAATCAATCAGATCCTAAAATCTTTCTATGATTATAAGAACACATAAGACTCATGACTATATCTTAAAATCTCTCCACGATTAAAATACATGGAGAGATTTTAGGATCTAGTCCTGAGTCTTATGTGTTCCTATAAATCTCTCCATGATTATAAGAACACCTGGTACATGAGTCTCATGAGTCCTAAGTGTTCTTATAATCATGGAGAGATTTTAGAATTTGGTTGATTTCATGAGGGGTTTCTTTCACATGAATCACATGTTTTACATGAGTCACGTGTTGTCATTGACTTATCTAACATATAGATCTTTTAAGATTCAAACCTGATAATTTGATAGCTCGTTAAATATTTGCATGATTCAGTTCACATAGTTCGAATTAAACTACATATTTTCCTACCAAACATAATTTACCCGGGATTAATCTGCAGCGAACAAAAAGTTTAGAGTTTGAATCTCGTTTAAGATAGAAAAAAAACCATATACACTGCCCAATGTGAAAACCATTGAGAATCAAAGATGGCCAACAACCACCACTTCATTAAAGATTACAAGATCTAATATCAACCACCCAAATCAAACTTAATCTATGCATACCTCACTCTTCACAGTACCAACCTCCACCCTGATTGCTCATAAAACCATCACCACCCATCTGCATCTCAACAGAAGAGACCAAAAGTTTTGACTTTTAAAAGTAAATATCATGTGCTAATTGTGATCATTATCCTACCTCTAAAGCTAATTAAAGACTCTTTATAAAGGCTAAGCACTGCAGCAGAAGGAGTGGCCCATTTTAATGAGAAAAAAGAAAGCCATCAAAGTTAATAAAAGTATAAACAGAAGACATCTTTTAAAGATAAAGGTCCAATTAGAATAACACAATTGTCTCAATGATTGTTTATCTCAAAAAAAGAAAAAGAAAAAAGAAAACTGTCTCAATGATTGCAATTTATAAGGGTTAATGTGACCAACCTTTACCTAACACCAAACACTCAACCCCCCAACAACTTAAAATATCTTCAATAGAATAAAAGTGAGTTGTTAACTCCAAATTTAGGATTATAGAAAACAGAAAGCATTTTTATAATTTTTTAATTAGAGATATGTTTTCTGAAAAAAAGAAAAAAGAAGTCCCCAATTCTAATGCCAACCTAGCTACTCTCATGTAATTTAGCAAGTGACAGTTTCTTTAAAATGTAACAAGATCGCGGGTTTATATGTAAGTGGAATCAAATAGTTTTAGATAGATTTTTTTTTTTTCGCATAAAAATTATAAAATAGATCGCCACATTGCATTGGAAAAATTTTAAACTATTTGAATCTAAATTTATAATTAATATTTTAAATAAAATAAAAAAGTACTGTGTTAAGATGGTACTTGTCATAAACCTGATGAGATACATTTTTTCCTTTTAGAACAAAATCCTAGGATACATGTGACAAAAACTTTCACGTTCAAAACATTGAGTTGTCAACTCCAGATTTGCATTTAGCATTACAAATTTAGAGAAAGCATTTATTTTTTCTTGACAATATATTTTTTTTAAATTTTTTGAGAAAGAGAATCACCCTCGAGTGTGTACACACGAAGATCGCCCATCACTAATTATTTAAATTGAATCCCCATTCGACAACTGCGTAGATTGATATCATTTGAGGCCTCTAACAGTGGCAGAGTCAAGATCTCAAAGATGAGGGGTCACAAAAGCCTCGATGAATGCCGGCGAGTCCGACCTTAGGTGCGAGGTCGACGACCTAATCGAGGGCAACCTCCCCGCGGCGTCGCCCACCACCGCACAATTTATCGCATTAAATAAACTAAATAAAGAATGCTACATTCGCCTGCCACCACCCGCCATCGCCACCGCGGATTCCAAATTTCTCATTAAAATACTAAGAACAAAACTAAACTTAACTACTAACATTTATCACATTGATGACGATTTCTGATGAGATTAAACTAATAAAGAACACTAAATAACTGATCTTTTGATCACATCAAACATGATACTGATCAATTAAGTCTAATTAATAACATTTTAATACATCAAACATGATCTTGATCAACTCAAAATAAACAAAGGCGTGGTGGTAAGCGCCGGAAATAATCCCAACAAACCTAGGTCTCAGGCTCTCTCCACTAACTGAAAGATGATGAAGAAGAAGAAGCATCACCAAATTTCACAAGAATTAGGAAGAGCTCGTCCTCGCCGTTCCCAGCCCCTGACGCCCAAACGTCCCCCTTCCCCGTGAGAACACGCTCCCATCTCCTACAATAAATTATCCAAAATTAAACCTAAAAAAAAAACCCACCAATAAAGAATCAAAATTCTAACCAGTGAGGAGCTTCAACGGCGGCGATCGCGGTGACCTTGTTCGACAGTTTTCCCATTTTTTTTGATAATTGAAGCTCGATCGAATCGAACAAGAAAAAAGATACGGTGATGATAGTGTACTCACTCACTCACACAGTGTCCTCAACACGCCTCGAGCTCCGCTGGGGAGGGGTTGTTTTTATTTTCTTTTCAAAACTATGCAAGTGGGCTTGAGTTGAATTTGCGGGCTTAGGTAAATTTATTTCAAAAAATTCACGTGGTCTGATAGCTTACGGGCCAAGCTCAAGAGAGGCCCAATCCAACAGGAGGCACAAATTATATGGGCAAAATCCTATTTGAGGTGGGGCCGGGGGTCACGTGACCCCCTGCACTCCATTCCCTCCGCCCCCGGCCTCTTGTACTTTAGAGAATACTTTTGTGACAGCCTTCTTATTTGTGACAGATTAGTAAACGTTAGCAATTATACCGCTTGATGAATGCGATCGATTTGGATCTAAAATGTAGTGTTGGGCCTCTTTGGTTCAGTTTCCAGGCTAAGCAATCCGGCCCATTTTCTCGATAAATAGCCAGTGGGAATTTTATTTTAAATTTTGCAAGAACGAGGGGCTTATATGTAAAATATTTAGTCGCTTCCACTGCCCTTGAAACTGCGAAAACTCGCGCCCTTTGCCCCTTCCAGGCTGCCGCCTTCTCCTCGGCCTCAGCCTCTCACCTCCGATCTCCTTTCACGGTAATTCCTCTTTATTTCCCATCCATTATCGCATTAAAATTTATTTTATTTTATCTAGATTTAATGCTTACTTTAGCGCCCTTGTTCTCATTCTAGGGTTTTTAAAACATCAACATTTCAATAGAGAAATGTAATCAGTGGTTTGATTCAGTAAATATCGTCTCTCTATTAATCGCCGTCGTCTTATTTCCTACGATTTGAGTTTGATCGTCTAAAAGTCATAGTTTTCATTTTTATTATTTCGCACATAGCATTTGAAAATTGCACATTTTTAAAATTCTGGGAATAAGTTTATTTATCGATTTGTCAGTTTATGTGAAATATCTGTTTGTAATCGGGTTGTGAGGTTTAGCCCTAAAACTTACAAGGAATCATTTGATACGACAACAAGAAAAATGAAGCCTTTTACCCTGAATCTTTGTGGTTAGCTACATAAGCCTTTTTTCGAGTTTGCGCAAGGGGATATGGTCATGGATGCATATGTCGAATCACTTTGGTAGATGTAAATCATAGGGAGCTCTTCCTAATGGTCGCCATGTGCTTCTACAAATTCAAAGTCCTACTTTGTCATTAAGGGTTGAAGAGATTATTGTACAGACCCTCACAACAATGAACTTTTACAATGGAGGAGTCGCTTGCAGCTATGGAGGCATCCAGTTCAAGCTTCAATTTTGACAATAGTGCCCTAGGTACTGCCTCTTACCATCCATAAGACAGTGAACACAAGTAGCAGGTTATAACCTCTCTAAAATCATACAACCACCTCATGAGTCATCTAAACTACCATCCTGTCTTTCCTTTGTAGTTCTTTGAGTCCATATGTTTTGATGCATGATTGTTCAACATCTTTTTAGTCGAAGATTTGTGAGTGACTGATTTAATTTGAATTGATTCAGTTCAAATCGTTTGATTTGGTACCCCCTCACAAACCTAATAAAAAAATTGGTTTATCAGTATATTTTCCTTTTATACCCCTTTTGTCATCTATTTGATAGTGAAAGAAGAAAAGGATGACCAGTATCCAGCCTCTCTCTTGGGCCATTTGAAGTTTTGGAAAAGCAAAATCATGATCTCATTTTCTTTCTTTTTGTCACAGATTTTTTATTTTCCTTTTTTTTCTTTCTAAAAAAGAATAAAAAGACCGGTCATTATGTAGTCTGGGTTAATATGCCCTCACAAATGTATGTAAGAGTTAATATCTGTGGGTGAGGGCTTTCGTGCATAGGGGTCATGGCTCTATCCCTAGCTGTATGAACATTTAAATTGTGCAACGATTTCTTGACCTTACATGCTTGCCTTGCCTTGTTTTCAATAACAAATGCCTTGAGTTGATCCATGCACTTACAGATCCATGTGCAAGAAAGTTGTTTTGACATTAGGTTGATCTAGTTCTGAGCAAGCGTCACGATTAAAGCTGGTGAATCACGATGTGTGCAGGCTGTTAAGCTTCATCATAGCCCATACCACTTTCTGAGCATAGCACTAGAATAAAGCATGCCTCACTGTGACACTTGCCTGCGTGATAAGGTTTGAAACCTTGTCACCACTCACATTTTTGATATGTTTGGCATCAGGATTGGGAGATTTGGCTATGTTGGCAATTTTGGATCTTAATAAGTGTCGATGATGACTTAAAAAACTAAAAACTATTTTTAAAATTCAAAAAGATAGTAAAGACAATTGACGTTGACATTTCTTTTTGAATAATTGCTAAAGGTTAAATTAGCTATTATTGAAATATTGTATAATGGATAGTTGATGCAAACAACAATTTCTAAATTGACATGTTATTGGAATTAATAGTCTAATAACCGGTATGGATAATTAGATAACTTAATGTTTTGAAGGGAAAAAATGTTAAAATTTCTTCCTATAATTATTAAATATATACATAACAAGTTTTAATCAAGGACAAAGCCACATATATAACTGGGAGGGCCATGCCCCTCCCCCGAAAGTAGGAAGTCAATTTCAATTTTCCTAGCATATTTTCTTTCTAAATTTGCTTCTTTCTACGAGTGGTCCTCTCAAGATTCAAGCTAATCTTCAGTTAACGATAACCTCACTTAGTATCTTACTAAATGTAGAACTAGCTTATGCACCCGGCTATAACAATTCCCAAATTTATGCCTCTCTCTGTTTAATTAAAATCATGCAATAACTAGTTCCGCATTTCTCTCCATTTCTATTTGGATGCATCTTACATTCTAGAGCTACTATAGGAAAAATATAAATTTATTTTTAAATATTCCACATTTTCTATTAGTCAAGGACAACAATTTGTTTTCACACTTTTTGTCACAGATTTTTTATTTTCCTTTTTTTTTCTTTCTAAAAAAGAATAAAAAGACCGGTCATTATGTAGTCTGGGTTAATATGCCCTCACAAATGTATGTAAGAGTTAATATCTGTGGGTGAGGGCTTTCGTGCATAGGGGTCATGGCTCTATCCCTAGCTGTATGAACATTTAAATTGTGCAACGATTTCTTGACCTTACATGCTTGCCTTGCCTTGTTTTCAATAACAAATGCCTTGAGTTGATCCATGCACTTACAGATCCATGTGCAAGAAAGTTGTTTTGACATTAGGTTGATCTAGTTCTGAGCAAGCGTCACGATTAAAGCTGGTGAATCACGATGTGTGCAGGCTGTTAAGCTTCATCATAGCCCATACCACTTTCTGAGCATAGCACTAGAATAAAGCACGCCTCACTGTGACACTTGCCTGCGTGATAAGGTTTGAAACCTTGTCACCACTCACATTTTTGATATGTTTGGCATCAGGATTGTGAGATTTGGCTATGTTAGCAATTTTGGATCTTAATAAGTGTCGATGATGACTTAAAAAACTAAAAACTATTTTTAAAATTCAAAAAGATAGTAAAGACAATTGACGTTGACATTTCTTTTTGAATAATTGCTAAAGGTTAAATTAGCTATTATTGAAATATTGTATAATGGATAGTTGATGCAAACAACAATTTCTAAATTGACATGTTATTGGAATTAATAGTCTAATAACCGGTATGGATAATTAGATAACTTAATGTTTTGAAGGGAAAAAATGTTAAAATTTCTTCCTATAATTATTAAATATATACATAACAAGTTTTAATCAAGGACAAAGCCACATATATAACTGGGAGGGCCATGCCCCTCCCCGAAAGTAGGAAGTCAATTTCAATTTTCCTAGCATATTTTCTTTCTAAATTTGCTTCTTTCTACGAGTGGTCCTCTCAAGATTCAAGCTAATCTTCAGTTAACGATAACCTCACTTAGTATCTTACTCAATGTAGAACTAGCTTATGCACCCGGCTATAACAATTCCCAAATTTATGCCTCTCTCTGTTTAATTAAAATCAAGCAATAACTAGTTTCGCATTTCTCTCCATTTCTATTTGGATGCATCTTACATTCTAGAGCTACTATAGGAAAAATATAAATTTATTTTTAAATATTCCACATTTTCTATTAGTCAAGGACAACAATTTTGTTTTCACACTTATGATACGGGCAGTCTAAAATTTTATACTTATCATCAAGGGAACATGTAAATTTTATATTTATATTAGTTCATGCACATTCTTCCTCTTATTGATGAAAGAGTTGGATCAAGTTGAAATGTATATTATTTTTGAAGTCGGCAACGAGATTCACTGATATGATGAAGACGGTAGTGAGGGTCGAAGATATTCAATGACGGCGAGGTGGAGATTTGCAAGGGCAGTGGCGAGGCGGAGATTTGTAAGGACGATGAGGGTGCTGTGAGTCAGCGACAGTTTGATCGGCATCGCTGGCGTGGTGGCGGGGTGGTGACGTCGATCTTGTGCCAAATCTGGTTGTTGTCGATGAGTTTGGAGGGGCTTCCAGGGCGGAGGACTGGTGACAGGTTGGGTTTCTTGATGAAGAAGATGAACAATACCTTGTGGTGAAGTTCATTTTTTTGTTTTTTCCTCTCTTTTTGATTCTTTTTTTTTTTCAAAACCTAAGAAAATCTAAACTTGGGAAAAGAGAAGATGGAGATCTAGATCTAGGGTTTTGATCTAGGATTTTGGAGGAGGGAGATGAAAATTTGAGGGGATTGAGAACCAAAACTCTGATGCCAAAATTGATATAAAATGAGATTAATTGCAATCACCTTCCTCAAAAGAAAAGAAGAACTAGGGTTTGAGAAAAACATATAGGAATTTGGATAGGTTTGAGAAAAGAAATAAGAAATTGATAGATTTGGGGAATACTAATTAATTCAGGGCTTCTCACCCAAGTGATCGCTCACCCACTCCATGCTTCACACACGAAGATTCAGATTCAGATTTTGCACTCACGAGAATCGCTTTTCCACTCTATGTTTCACGTAAGAAGATTCGAAAGAACTCAATTAGGATTCTAGAAGCAATGATTTTTGTAGCTATGAGCGCAGAAGTGACAAGGTTCGAGAGATTGAGAGAGGAATATGAATCATGTCCTGATTTAGAGAAATATAATGTCACGTTATGGGACGGTTCTGTTTGAGAGATAGACGTGTTTCTATTACAAGACGGATAATTATTCAGATTCCGTAAGTTATGTATTCCCCTTAAGTCCCTCAGGGATTTTCTCTTTGGGAAATGCATGTTGGAGGTCTGACTGAACACTTCGGCCAGAACAAGATGATTGAGAATGTTAAACATAGATTCTACTGGCCGAATTTGAAGAGAGATGTCGCTAAAACCGTTGGTCAGTGTCGCACTTGTCAACTGCCCAAATAACAAAAACAGATTGTCGGTCCTTACACTCCTCTCTTTGTACTCAGTTGCCCTTTACAAGACGTGAGCTTAGATTATATATTAGGATTACTAAAAACTCAAAAAGACATCACTCTATCCTAGTAATGGTTGACAGATTCTCCAAAATGGCTCACTTTATTCTATGTTTCAAAACTCAGACGCATCCATGTAGTTGTCCTTTTTTCTGATCATGTCGTCAAACTGCATGGGTTGCTTAAGACCATGGTGTCAGATAGAGATATTAAGTTTGTTAGCTATTCTGGCAAACACTGTGGCACAAGATGGGAACCAAACTGAAATTTTTAACGGTCTTTCACCCACAAACTGATGAACAAACTTAGGTATTCAGTAGAACTTTAGGAAATCTCCTTAAGTGTCTCGTTTGGAGAAACTTTAAAAACTTGGGATATAATCTTACCTATAGCTGAATTTGCATACAATAATTTGGCCACATATCTTAGTCCATTTGATATTGTAACGGGTTTTAAACTTAGACAACTAATTGATTTAGTTCTCATGGCTCATCATTATTCTAGGGCATCAGACACTGTATCTGCATTCACATCTCATATACGTGCATTACATGAGAAAATCAGAGAAAAGATAATGAAAAATTATGCTGATTATAAAGTTTTTGCTGATTTACACTGTAAATTAAGAACATTTAATGTCGGTTACTATGTGATGGTCTGCTTGATACCCAAACGATTTTTTTCGAAAATCGTGAAGAAATTGCACGCTGACCGTTTCAAATCCTCAGTAGGATCAATTCAAATGCCTACGTGGTGGATCTCCCACCGAATTTTGACATTGGTTGCACTTTTAATGTTGAGAATTTGGTTCCATCTAGAGGTACTTTGGATACCTCTTCTGATCCATTCATGATGAGTCTACTCAGGATCTTCTTTCTGAGAGCCCCTAACTACCTTCACTTTCTCCAAAATTATCATATGCAGCAGAAAATATAGATTCTATTTTGGATTATCAGATTGTCTCTACTAGATATAGAGGAATACGATGCTATCTTGTTAAGTGGAAATGAAGACTTAAATCAAAGAATTCTTGGATTACTGTGGAGGATTTTCGACAGTTTGATCCCGATCTACTGGAGCATTACCACAGTTAGCAACAGCTCCCTACTATACATTCGACAGGGTCAAATTTTTTCCACCTTGGGAGAAATGATGAGGGCATCACACCACTGAGACAACTGTTTTATCGAGTCTATTCTAGATCCAGAAAACGACGTGCTGTATTCTTTTGGTTTTAGCTATTTTTTATTCTAGTTTATTTGTTTTAGTGGTGTTATTATGTGAGCGTTTAGAACCACATTGTTATTTCCTAGAAGTGCTCGTGTAAAGCTCATAAAAAGCCCCAAGATTTCTCTTTGGATGATTATTGTATGATTAAAAATTTAAAAAATTATTCAGTTAAAATTCTTGAGATCTTGCTCTTGAGATTTAGGTGTGAAGCCCGTGCAAGGGGTGTGAAGCCTAAAATTTTATCCAGATTCTCAATTCAAATTTTAAACCCTAATTCCCAATATGAAGGTGATTGCGATCCAGATTGTTTTACATCAGTATCCAAACTGTCTTTCTAGCTATCTTATGCCTAATAAGAATTATTCTGCCACATGAAGAGCAAGATCATGCAAACACATTCATTTTAGGAAACATGTACTAAGATCATGTCTTGAATTGTCATGCTTATGGATTATTCTCTGTATGCAGCTCTTGACTTCATTCATTGGACTTCACATGTAGAGATCATTGGACTTCACATGTAGAGAAATCATCTGTATTTTTTGTCACTATTCTCTCTTCTCAGTATTTTTAAATTTCTGCTCTTCATGTTTATACAGTACTCTCTATCTTATCTTCTGGCATGTCTTGACTTCATTCTTTGAACTTTACATGTAGACATATCATCTGTATTTTTGCTACCACGCGCACTTCTAAGTATTGTTTGTTTCTGTTCAGCTGATTGCTGCTTCTTCATGTTCATACAGTACCCACTATCTTATCTTTCTTATTTGTTGTTTTTCCCTGTGGTATGTAAACGTCTTTGTTCCATGGTTTAAAATACCGGTATCACTACTAGTGTCTTCCAACGGTTTTTATTTTTAGTATCAATATTGTCCTTACCAGTCAAAAATACCGGAAGCGTCTCATGTTGGTAATATCATCCCGACATTAGCCTATGTTATAGGGTTAATATGGTACATGGTACCTCAAAACCCTATACGATATTTGCTAATATTTGTCGGAATCAGCTAATATTGGAAACCATGCCTTGTTATGTTTGCAGAAATCTCATGATACAATGCCTCTGTGTTCACTAGAAATAAACAAAGGATTTTCTCAAAAAGAAAAAAAAGGAGTTTCTGAAAAAGGACTTTTCTTTATTTAAAAAAAAGAATTACTCAAAAAGAACTTCCTCCAGCTTAATGGTCCTTATGACTTACCTACCTTTTGTTGCTTTCCCTGCAAAGACTTCAATTAAAGCATCAATATTTTTGTTCTTGGAGCTTATTTAATTTAGTGACCATAAATACAAATTAAGGTAGTGCTTATGTCCAAGAAAATTAAAAAAAGATCTGAATATTTTCTCTGTAAAAATGGTAAATATTCCTCAGAACCTGAAGAAAACATGGTGTTTTAGTATATAAGATATACTATATACCATGTATACATTAAAGAAGAACTATTTCAATCCCTAGAAACAATATTTTAATACAAAATTCTTAAGTTTTTTTTATTCATTCAGACAATAGCATTAGATAAGAATTATGAACGACCCTTTCTTTTCTCTCCTTTTGTTTGTAGAACCAAACTCTGTTATATCTGGCATATCCGTTGTAATTAAAACCTTCACTAACTATTTATTGATTTAAAAACGCTTTTCTGAGGAAAAGATGTAAAATAAACCAATCTGTGTAATCATTGAATTCATATGTACTAAGTGCTAAAACATTTTGCATGTCTGTTATACATAACAATGCACTTACTTTTTTTTCTATCTTAAACGTTCCTTTTTATTGATCTTCTCCAGATAAAATTTTCTTGTTTTAATTAATTTTAATTTAATTGTTGCAACTCCTTTTCTATTTCATTTTTAAAACAAGAACCAAGAAACAAAGTGATAGATTCTCTCAAATCTCTTGACAGTGCTGTATCACATGTTATGATCCTGAACTCAACTAGATTCAACAGAAGTGGATTTCCAGTTTCAATTCTAATTAGCGTCAAATCACCTTGACCCAAGTTGCAAGAATAAGTTTCACGAATTGGTATGTGCAACATAGAGGCATAGCAATTTGATTTCCAGGTATAAGTACATTCCATACTTCTATTTGGGCAAGTGCAACTAGCATTGTTGCACTAAGTTTAGTCGTCTAGTTTTAGGCCAGACTAGTTTGTGACATGCTTAAAAATACAAGTGTTATCTACTCAATCCTTCACAAGCTTTCGCCAAAACATCAAGGATAAGTCTGAACTATAAGAAATTTCGTTGGATTTTCTAGAATCATCTGTTGGAATTTTCTCCGTCAAAAATATTAATAAATATCGTGAGTGCTTCCGTTCATGATATCATGTTCCTCCAAGTCAAAGGTAAGGAACTGACAAGCTGGTCTGTTGATGAAATTTTACTCGGATATGTATGGGAAACTTTTAGGTTCATAATATTAATTTCTTTAGACTTAAATATCGCCTGCCTTGGCAGGATGGAAACAGGCCCATGTTTCTTTGTTCTACCCGTAATGTTGTTTCTACCCACTAATATACTATCAATATGTATAGGAAACCTCTGTTTGCGATGGTTCTAAAAAGAAGAAAATTATATAATGATGAAGCTTGTAAGTCAAGAAAGATTTTCCAGTGTATTGTACCTTGAATTTATATTTTGGGCCCTATATCCAAGGCGAACACTCAAACAGGTGTCCAAAGGGGCATCTTCTTCTGAGGTTGCATTTCCTGGATTTTGTTCTTATAGTGGAGAATGCAAATGAGTTCAAAGGATACTCTCTATCTGAGTCAAATTCAAGTTCACTAAAATTTCATGTTTTAAGGGGTTATATTCAAAGAGTGGAGGTCTGTCGAACATAAAGTTAAGATTATAGTTTGGTGGAGCAGATGCATTTCTTTCAACCTATAGTTGTGTACTCGATATGATATAAAAAGTGAAAATTAGTAGGCTCTTTCGCTGATGTGGTTCTAGAAATTATGTCTCTCTGAAATAAATTATCCTTTGGCATGGCAGAGCAGAAAGGGTGTTATTTGTATTTTGAACTAGTTGTTCGCAGTAACCCATTTCAGATTGGTATCAGATGCACTAAGCATTGAGCAATATCTTTCAGAAATATTCTGTTTGCCTCCCTCTGATTGGCTAAGTTATGGGATCAACAAAATCCAATCCTGACACACTGTGCACCTTTCTTTTGTACTTCAGATTGTCTTCTACAGTAGGTGAAGGGTTTTTATTTTTTATTTTTTCCTGCTTCTGAAGTTGGCAACTTGGTGGGTTGGACTCACTATCACTAGTCAGTTGTGATGTATGAACTGATTCAAGTTTCATTATCAATAATTCTCAGGCCATTTAGTGTTCCATGCACCTGTAGAAGTCATCCTTGTTTGGAAGTTGAGCTTGTCCTGCAGATAGTCATCCAAGGGGTCAGATTCAGGTAGGACATTATCTGAATCTTACCATATTAAGAAATGATTGGATCTAATTCTGGTTTGAACCTGATAGTGCAAGAGGAAAAACCAACCCATTCCCATAAGCAAGTAGTTTCCATGGACTATTAAGTTTAACTTGGCGATGCTTCTGATGCAGTGGTTTTTGCTTAGAACTTCTTCCCTTGTTGTTTCTCTCATTTTCAGCTTCTCATACTAATAATCATGAGGAGATTTTCCAATAATCTTATCTTTTCTATCTATTAAATTGTACCTTTGATTTTATAATACAGCAAACAGTATCTTATGCAAACTACCAGGATCATCTAGCTGCCGGTTGGAATTTAACGGCCTATTAAGCAGTTGGTTTTCCATGTGCAAAAGCCAGATTTCATCCAGTATGCATAAGCATACTGGTCCAATTTTCATGTGTAAAAGCAATTATTTTAATAATGACTGTATTGGGTCATCTGTAGTTTAATATGGGTATGGGCTTCTAGTTGAGGAACCTAGAAAGTTTGGTTGGTTCTGCATTAATACACCGAGCCCTTCACTTTCAGAGTAGCTACTTGTCGGTCGAATGCCCATTCTTTCTTTTGATGCATTCAACTCGGTCTTTTCGTCCAAAGAATAGAGGTTAACTAGTAATTCTTGTTTGACATAATTGATTCTTTCCACCGGAAATCAAAATCCGTCCTGTCTATTTCACACCTAATTCTCCTTAATTACTTGGCTGCCAAATGTTTAATTTTGACAGCAGCCTGTGTTATCTGCAGAGCTAGATAGACGGCAATAATGCCAGTTGTAATGATGTCAAGATCTCTTGTTACAGTCTGGGTTGGATAGTGTGATATAACATCATGCTTTATGTAAGGGTGGGGGTGGGGGCAGACAGTTGCAACCACTTGTGGGGAGAGGTTGTTTGTGCCAGCACTTAGACACTGAAAAATTCTTATTTTCCTTTGGGATGGATGTGAGTATTAATTCCCTGTGGGATTCTCTTTTTGGGTTAATAATTGATCTTATCACCAACAACTATTGCATGACACCCATACAAGCTCGAAATTTGTAAATTCTTCCTTGGGAGGAGGAACAAATTTTGGAATTTTCTCATAGAAGGGGAAGGACAAAGTGGGGTATGTTCTATCTGTGGTTGCGTACGCTTGAAGAAGTACCATGCTATAAGCTATTACCTTTGGTACTTAGCATGGAAAAGAAACATAGCACTTCTGAGTTGGGAATATGGGCCTAATTTCCTAAAGAGTTTATGTGATAGGATAAGTTTTAACTCCCTTAACCAGACTGTTGGTTGCAAGCCTGTGAGGCTGGGGGGAGAGAGAATATGTGTGGGCAAGTTAATATAAAAGAAGAAAGGCTCAGTGATCAAGTGCTTACCATTGCTGGTTCTTGTCTTTCCTTTGTTCATGAGGTATATTCAACTGAGATATTCATCATCATCATAATCATCTATGCCTTTTCCCATCATACACAACTGATGTATACATTTTCTAAATGCACCATATCTTAAACAGGCAGATGGCCGGCTGGGCTCAATTAGAAGAGAGGGAATTACTACCATGTGTGTGTGTGTGTGTGTGTGTTGAAACATGACCTAGTAAAGGTCGAATTGAATTCCAAAGTTCCTATTGTACCACAGACAGGTCCCATGTGGGTTGAGCTTGTGCATGATCTGGTCCCATATCTACCAAGCTATCCTCCTCCAACTTGTGATCATGTGCTTTATCTTTGTTTTTCTCTTTTTCGTGTAGAAATGTTTTTTTTTTTTTAACTCTTGTTTTGACTGCTTACAACATTGTTTTAATCACTGCTTATCCTTGCTGTTCTATTTATTGAATTCATTTATATGTAAATAAGAAACCTGTAATGATTATAGGTATTGGTTATTAAATGTATACGGAACCGTTTTCACATGATTTATGGCAAAGAAACTTATGCCGAGTTAGCATATTTCTACTCCAACTCTATTATTTTCTCCATCATTCAGAATAGGACATTTGTAATTAATCATGGAATGTGATTCTTGTTGCCAATGTCTTTGGATACTTTTACTTTTCCACCTCTTTCTATGTTTATCCTATTCCTCTTTGTAGGGCAGCACATTTTGATTGCACTGAATATGATCCAAAGCCTCATTAGGATCCTATGTTGAGTCTTTCAATGATACACAGAAACCTATTCTTTAACCATCCCCACCAAGGTCGATGAGTAAAATAAGTATCTGAAGCACAATTCTAAATGTTTTAACTCCAATGCGGCCACCCACATGTAGTTTATTTCTTCTGTTTGTAGTTATCAAACTGAATTGATGGCTGGGAAAGAAAGTGAATTACAGAATACTAAATTCTCGAATGCAAAGGCTCAACTTCTCTAATAAAAAGCTGAAGGCGACAATTTGAGAGTGATACTCCAAGCTCGACCACATTCGATTTCCGTGGCCTCTGTATGTGAAGTAAGAGAAGAATGCACTGTGGTCTGCAATTAATCATCCTGTTCAGCATCTGCATGGATTGAGAGGTACACAGTAATCCGATGCTACATGCTATATTTCTGTCCCATTGCTTGCACACCTGTTCTCTAATGGTTCTGCTAGATGCTTGCTTGCATTAGTTGTACAATGACTTGCATCCAATGGTGATATAACTCATTCTTTTGCATCTTGCGGAGTACACAGTATTAGTGATTGACCCAAGCTATATATATGAGCTAACGGCGTTTGCAATCTTGAAATATTAGGCAATATTTGTGAATTTTGTAGCGTAGAGCACATAATTGAGTCTCTTTTAGTTGGGGTAAAAAGATTTTGTTGTTGAACAATTGATGAGTAGGAAAGAGATGAGCTTAATTGTGTCCTTCAAGATTTGAATCATTTTACTGTAGGAATTTATTGAAGTTGGATGGCTGCATCGCACAGTGTATTCTGTCCACATGCAGCCAAATGTGCGATTAAGAGTATTTCGTTACTGCATGTGGCTGCAAGTCATAAGTCGTAAATGAGAAACTCTTTTATAACTGCAAGTGAATTTTACTAAAGTAAGTTTTCAAGTGTTTGGTTTAGGGTGAGTAAAGTTCGGTTATAACCGAAATAACCGACCGAAACCCGAACCCGAACCCGAACCGAATCGAACCGCTCTAGTTCGGTCGGGTTTCGGTTTTGAGTTTTGAAAGCCGAATCCGACCGAACCGAATCTCTCACCCTATATATTTCCCCACTCAAATTAGTTTTATCATATAGTTATAACAAAAACTGGTGGAGCCTTATCTCATTACTTTTAGTAATACCATTTTTTTAATGTTAAACATGTGAAACTATGTTAAGTACACCATCACAATTGAGAATAATATTTATATTAGTATAGTTCTTTCTTTTTCATTCTTGTCATTAGAAGTTAGTAGCTTTGAGCCTTTGATAATAAGAGCCCAAATACAGTGCAAAAGTTTTAGAGCATGAAATTTTCAATTTACATTGAGGTTAGGGTCTTTTTCTTATTTCTAATTTGGGCATTGAATATTTAAGATTAGGATATTAGAGGATGATAATATTATGGTGATAAAAAAATGCAAGAAATGATGAAAATATATGGGCCTAACCGAAAAAATCAAACCGAGCAGGGTCGGTTCGGTTCCCAAGTCTAATCGGTTAAGTTCGGTTTAGTTTGCAAAAATTAGTAAAAACCGAACTGAACCGACCAATGCTCACCCTTAATTTGGTTGGTACTCTAGAAGTATAAGTGAAAGTATATTGTCACTTATAGTGTTCGGTTGTGAGCTTACAAGTGAGATTTGCAAGTGGGTCTGCAAGTGGACCACAAAATAAAACTTTAATATAATAATTAAAAATATTAATCTAAAAATTAAAATATTAATGTAATATTAAATAATAAGTATATTAAATATTGTTAATCAAATATTAAATAATGAAAAATATGAAATATTGCAATCTAATATTTAAATATTATTAAATTAATGAAAAATATTAATCTAATAAAAACTTTAATCTAATAATTAAAAACATTAATTTAATAATAAAAATATTAATCTAATAATTTAAAAATATTAAATATTATTAGTTTTGTTTTCGCTGTCCACGACACCACCCGCTCCTCTCCTTCCTCCTCTTCGCTCTCTCAATCCTCCATCTCCTCATCAACATCATCTTCAACATCGCCATGATCCTCCTCCCCACTCTCTCCCTCCTCTCTCTTCTCTCCCCTTTATCGTCCTCCGATCGTCCGCCTCTTTCTCGTCGATCTTTCGCCTCCGGCGACACACTGGTCGCAGACGGAGACGGTAGGGCCCAGCCTGGGCCCGACGGCCTTCCATGGAGTCGCCACCTGGCAGCTCCTACAGAGAGGGAGAGGGAGAGGGAAATGATTACTTGCAGCCTACTTGCAAGTTGCAAAATGCATTTACAAGTGGAGAAAAGATTCCTGTGAGGCACACATCGGCTCAAGCGGGTTGAAATTGCAATTCACACCGTGGTTCAAAGTTGCGGTCTTGGCCGCCGACTCGGCGTGCACTGAGACGGATCGGTGTCGGCGTCTCGGATCAGACTTGGGCGATACGCGCAAAACATTACGTAGAAAGCTAAAAATTTTTTGAAAAAATTATGACAAATCTTAAAAAAATGTAGACATCAATATTCATATATCACATATCCAAAACTTATCACCTACACTCAACATAAAGCGAAAGTATAAATACACACATCGTCGGTATAAACATATCAAAATACATGCATAATATAGTAAATTACACTATACATTCATAAATACCTGCTAATGTAGTCATTTTCACACTGAATTTCGATGAGGCACAAACTCATCATTATCACAATCCCTGCGATAAGTATAATAATTAGGTGTATAGTTTCCATAAGGATAATAATATACTTGTGTGTGAGATCTAGTAGGTTGAGATGATTGGCTAGAGGATTCAACATCAGAGTAATATGACGGTGAGTGTTGTGTAATATCAGCTCCATGGTGATAATACCCAAAATCTCGATATTTAGCGCTGCTAGTAGAATATTCATCAGTGCTGAAATAATCAGTGCTAGAATGTTGGCCTGATGTCAAACTCAACCCCTTTAAATGACCTTCAAGACTATAATAACCATGCGAGTAGTTTTCATGTCCACTCGAATAATCATCGCTAGAAATCAAATCAACTAACCGATCCAAATGCCTAAGCTATTGCAAAATCCTCGCTCGATTTTCATGATCTGTATTTTGTGTGGTATAATACTCTGAATCTTATGTCATAGCACCACATCGTTGGCTTCTACCAACACTATGAGTCTCTTCATCATTACCGCCATCACCGCCATAACCGCTATCATCATCACCACCACCACCGTCACCGCCATCATCATCATCCCCATCACCGCCATCACCATCGTTGTTGTCATCACCGCCATCACCGTCACTTTCGTCACTACAACGAATACCTTCATCCAACCAACTTAAGTCATCTGGTGGTAACATCGGTTGTTCTCCCCTCAATTCCACTTATATAATATATCATCATCATTGAAAATATTATTCAGATCAATTGGGTTGTAATAATCATCAGTGTTGCTTTGGTATGTCAAGTTTCTTACTCGCAATCGTATATTGTAATGCACAAACACTAGTTTATATAACTTTTTCATTGCCAACCGGTTGCACAGTTTTACATGAATCAGCGATCACGTGTTCCAATTTCTTTCACAACCCGTGAAGAACATGTTGGCTTAAAACTTTGATGACAATTTTTTTAGATTAAGAGCTTCTTCGCTATAATTAATCCACTAATCAGCTGGAAGAGATTGTTGCACTGCTCTTCTAGTCAGTGAGCTTCCAAATTCTCCAACTCTATCTACAAATAATTTTATCTGTGAGAATTTACATCATAAGTGTTAATATTTACATAACATTATATTGATGAAATAAATAAATTATTATTATCTTATTAATAGCTCTTGCTTGTTTATTCAAATCCGATTCCAATCTTTTAATGACCTCCTTTAATCCATTTCTCACTTCTGGATGTGTAGAAATTTTTTTTGAATATTGGAGTGCTGGATTTAAAAAATATGCTGCAATAATGTAAACACATGATTGTTATGATATGACAGTTTCAATTTTTAGTCAACAAATATTATTTTTAGGCAAATGAATTACCAGCAACATGCAAGTGTCTATGCATTGTCCCTCTCATCTTTTATTAATGATATCTCAGTACTTTTTCTAATTCTTATTTGATGTCTTTATAGCAATTTTGCTCTACCCATAGCCTCATAGATAATAGATAATGTAGGTTTCTTGTCTGATCCACTATCTTCAACACTCTAACAAGAGGATCCATAATATTTTGAACCTCTCTTGCCTTCTTCCATTGGTCAGTCAGAATGAGATTAGAAACCTTATTTCTCACACTTCTTCTACTCATTTCCTTATTGAATTCATGTCATTCAGTTATTGTACACATTCTTTTCAAATCTTGCTCATAGCGAATAATGTTTTCAATAGAAATAAACTCGGTGACAAACCGTGTTATACCTGATCTCAACAAATCTCTATCTCTGGTAAATTGTTTCATTAAATTCACCACTTTGAGGCTATTGCAAATGAATGATGTAATCATCTTAGCATCATCTAATATCTCTTTCACTGAGTTCATCGAGCCAATATCTTCAAGCATCAAATCAATACAATGTGTTGCAAAATGAGACCAAAATAAATGCTTTCTCTTCAACAAGCGACCAACTGCTTTGAAACTTTCCTCATTGTCTGTTACAATCCGCAAGATATTTTTTCACCAACGTCATCAACAACTTTGTCCATTAGAGAAAATATATAATTAGCAGTCTTTGAGATATAATAGTATCAACAGAAATATTGTAGATAGTACTTCTATCACAATAAATCATGAAATTAATAATAGGCTTTCTATCCGGGAACTCCAGCCATCACAGATGATCGTGCAACCATACTGCAGCCATCTTGCCTTTGGGCGTGTTTGGTTGCAAGGAAGTGGGCGAAAGTAAAGAAATGGGGAAGTATAATTGCTCACTTCCCTATCTATCCAAACACCAGAAAAGAAAAATAAGAAAACCCCTTTTCCTTTTTTCTTCTCTCTTTTACACAATCATTTCCTCACTTCAGAGTGGTACAGTTAATTTTGTGGTCATGTAAATCTCATTTGTAATAAGTTGTAGCATAAAACAGTATTTTTTTGGTCATGTAAATCTCACTTGCATTCTAATTACAGTCCATTTTTTATTTTTCTTAATTAATTTTATTTTAATATTATTTTGCGGTCAACTTTTTCACTTTCACTTTTCATTACCATCCAAACACCGGAAAAGACATAACATTTTCCAAACCACACTTCCCAACAACATCCAAATACCGAAAAATTTACTAACGAATTCCCAAGTTTCAAAGGAAACTATTACCACTTCCTCACTTTCTTACTTCCTCACTTCCACCCTAAAGGAAACAGGCCCTTTATTGAAGCAATATATATTTCAGTTTCTTTCAATTCCTCCTCCAAATAAAGATTGCCAATTGGTACCCCGTAGGGTCTTTTACACCTAGGCCTGCCTCCGCAATAGTAATCATGGTCTGGTAATAAGGACCACTATCAGCTGCATTGAATGGATTGCATTGTAGTAGGTGAATTTTGCCATGACTTTTTCAACTTTTTTAACATTCTCAGTTTAGAACATACTTTTCATTGATTTTTGTTTCCATGGGAACATGTAAGGATCAATCCACGAGATGGAATTTCAGCGTCTCTAGTGGTAAAACTCCGACGCAATCCACGCTTGATCCCTGGTCCTGAAGACTGCGAACTACTGCCACTAACATCTCTTGTATGACCTTCTGCAGATTTCTAAGCCATCATGACTTTTTTTCATAACTTGCTTTAATTGTCTTCTTTTAACTTCTTCTAAACCACCAACTTTTTCAATTTTATTTTTAGAATCTTCATCAGTCACATCATAAAAATCTTTCTGATTTAAAGATTTCATAAACCCGATCTTTTTTAGATTTTATGGCTGCTTTTTTTTTCTACTTTCGAAAAGATGTTTCAATAATTGAGCCACTTTCTTAGTACTCGCAAGTATCCTTCTAGCTGACCGAATATATGTGCTATGTGTTGTTTCAATCGTGTGATACCATCTACTTGTTTCCCTAATAATTACACTTCACAAGTTTTCTACTTCCACCAAAAGGGGTATCATGTTCCCATCCAACATCGTGCTACTTTGGAGTCATACTGAAATATTAAAAATTATCTGTTAATTTAAATTAAATTAAAGATTAACATTAAAAGATTAAATTTACATTAAATTGAATGTACAGTAAATTAAAACATTTCTAATGAGTTAACATTAGATTAAATTAAGTAGATTAAATTAATTATATTAAATTTAGACTAACATTAGCTATATGTAATTAGATTAATATTGCTTATGTTAAATTAACTAGATTAATATTAGTTATATATTTTAAATTATCTAGATTAAATTAACAAGATTAAATTTAGACTAATATTACAAAATTATAGCGAGAATTTATCTAGATTAACAACATTAAAGTGAGATTAAATTAACAAGAGGGGGGGGGAGAGAGAGACAGAGGGAGGAAGAAGGAAAGAGACAGAGTCAGAGAGAAAGAGACGGTTGAGAGAGGGAGGGGGGAAGAGAGAGGCGGGAGAAGGAAAGAGAAAGGGTGAGAGGGGGGAGAAACAGACGGGAGAGAGAAACAGAGAGGGAGAGGGGGGAGAGAAAGAGAGAGACAGAGACCTGGAGGCGGAGAGAGAAACAGATCGGCGATCGGAGCGGCGTCGTCGGGCAGCGGAGCTGGATCGGCGATCGGAGCGGCGGACTGTCGGGCGGCACAGCCGGGAGCTGGAGCGGAGCGGCGGCAAAGCGAGATTTGAGGTAAGTTTTGGGTTTTTTCTTTTTCTTTTCCTTTTTTTTCTTTTACACCTGTATCGTCATGGTTTCACAGAAAATTCAGATCTACTCGGTTGAGGATCATATTCGACTCGGTCGACTCGGCCGAGTCAGACCGATTCGGCCGAGTCTCGCCCGAGTCGACTGAGTCGACTTTGATTCTCGGCCGAGTTGGTCAACCGGCACTGGGAAATGACGACTCGCGTATCGGAATCGTCTCGGCAATGGCCGAGACAGAGTCTAAGAACCATGATTCCCACTTGCAGCCCCAAACAACACTTGCAATTTTTTTGCTTCAGGTCAGCTTCCCACTTACAGCAACCAAACTTACCCTAAATCCAAACGGTTCTAATTGTACCTAAGTTTCGCTGATGCACCCAACTAACTGTTAGATGAAACTTGTTCATTATGAAATCTGAAGTGATTCTTGTTCAAGATTGATACTGTTTGAACTCTAATATGTACAACTTATAGCGTGTAGGAAATGCTAAATGTCAATGTTCTAACATAAATTTTCAAGTTTGTAGCGGGCAATTTCACAGGTGTTTGGAATTGTAGTGGATTCAAGATAGGGTTCATTCATCAAACGGCTGGAGCTTAAGATATGAGATACATCTTTACATGGTTCGAAATCAGACTATGTCGAGAACATCATTACAATGTCAAATTCCATGGCAAAATTCTCTCTAATTCTTCACTAGATCTAGTTTACTGAAGTCTGCAATCAGCTCAGATTTAGCAGCCAGTGCACTGTGAATGTCATATCGCAGTCACTACTAGGAGCGGTTTGACACCAACAACTTGATAACGAACAAGACTTGAGCTCTGAGTTCCAAATGGAGTAGGTTCCCCTAATTTTTGAGCTAAGAGATGGTCCTTGGGGGAGGTGAACTGAAATGAAAGTACAAGGGGGCACCTATCTTGAGGATACTTGGCCATAGATATGAACTCAACAATGCAGGAATTCTTTTTTGTTTTTGTTTTGTTTTGAGTATCTCCTTGTGGCAACTTATGATTGAAAACACCAGGATACTATAATAGGAATTAGTAAAGGCATACCTAATTGGCTTTAACCAATTGTTTAGCTTTTGTCCAGAATCTAGTAGGACCAAAACAACCTTTTTGCTTGCTATCCTCCATACGAGCAGACCCAATGCCTTAATTGGAGGGTGTCCCCTCCATCATCACTAGCTTTAACCAATGCAGTTCTTCACCTACTGTACTAGTTAGAAAGCAGTGAGAAATGTTAGCAATTGTACGTGATGGATTGAGAAGAACAAGCAAGGGCTTCATGTTAAATCCACTACAACGAAAGGAGATAGTTATATAAGACTATAACTACTTAGAATTGCATGCATGTTGACAGGCTTTGTTATAGATTATACTTCTTGAATTTTATTATAATTTAGTGAAATTGAGAGCTTTTATCTGGATATTCATCTGCAACTGTAAAGTGTTTAAAAGGTTAGCTATCTTAAGGGTATTTATGAATATGGGAGTTGTCTGTTTTCCAAAAAAAAAATTACGACTTGTTTGATGAATCTGTTTATTCTACTATATTATATCTTTGGTTGATGAATGATCACTAGTCTCTTACTGAGAAGTCAAGACATTGTATACCTAAATTTATGTTAATTTTCAAATAGTTTTTCTGATGAAATTTAAAAGACTAAAGTTTTGTCTGTCTTGTTTTTTCCGCCCCTTTTCATTTTCTGATTTCAACTGATGCCAAACTTCCCTATTAGCTCTGTGAATGAGAGGTTTGTCCATATATCTGATACTTCTTGCTTAAGCAGTATGATATCTTCCAATTTTGGAAGCATATCCATAAGAAGTACTATACTAATAGCTGGCCATTGCCCTGGTCTTTTTCAATAGGAACTAACTAACTGCATGAATCATCAACCAATTAGTTAATGAAATTATTATTTTTTAAAATTTCATTTGGTCAATAGTACACTATAACAGCTCTTATCTTTTTCTTATGCTTGTCAATTCATATATGGCTTTTGAAAATTAACAAAATTAACCATATAACTTTAATAATGTTACTTTCAATTACAAACTCGCATCAGTTTACTTCAATTAAAACTCTAATGTGTAATTGTTACATAAACAAGTTAAGCAAACTGCGTGCTCTCAGCTTACTTAAATTATCAAGCTCAGCATGAGAAAGAATGCCAATTCAATCAAAACCCTAACACAAGCTGAATACTATAGCCCCGATTCAACCTGAAGTTCGATTCACGACCCATCCTAATGAAATGGAGGATGAGGCCAGCTTTCTATAAGGGGATATGGGTCCATTTTTAAGTCATGCAGCGAGTGAAGTTATGAATAAAGTTAGAGCTAACTTAGCTTCAACAGTCACTTTCTTTCTCTCTTAGGCAAACAGAAAATGGCCTGAGAAGAATCAGAACAAACTTTGTCTGGTATCTAAGGGCAGACCCAACACTTGAGCTGCCAGCCATGTGCTAGAATATAGAACAATAGCAGAGATTAAGGAATGACAAGAACATAGAGAAACAAAGTGGGCAAGCTATAGGGAGAGGGTGAGGGACATCCAATTTCTTGTTTTGAGGATCTATGTAGCATTGGAGTTGAGAGGCTTCAGGAATCAAGTCGGTAAAGCTCAAGAGAATTGGTCTTTTCCAATTTGTGGGGGTTGCTGCTGTTGTGCGTGCGCTCCAATCCAATCACAACAACCAAACAATAGAGAATCCCAAGACCTCCAGCACAAGAACAAACCCAAAACAATCACACGAAGAACACACAAATCACAAAGACGAGATTTAACGAGGTTCGGCCTGAATGCCTACGTCCTCGGGGCAATCAACGGAGAGATTTCTATTAGGAAGATGATTACAATGGCTCTAAGTCTCTTTGAATGCAAGAGAACTTAGGGCTAATACTTTTTGGCAGAGATACAAAACCCTAGGATCAACATAGGCTTAAATACCTCATACAGCGGATCAGCAGATTTAACCCAGAACCCGACTGTCGGTCGACCGGGCCGGTCGACCGACTTCCTTATACCGGTCGACCGTGACGGTCGACCCAAGAAACCCGAGAGTTGGGGTTTGTCAGTCAGGGTTCTCCGGTCGACCGGGGCGGTCGACCCAGAAAACCCGAGACGTGGGGTCTGTCAGTCAGGGCACTGCGGTCGACCGGACCGGTCGACCGTTCCAACCTCTGTGCATGTTGTGCACGTCGGTCGACCGGGCCGGTCGACCGACCATCCTGTCTTCTGCTGCTGCTGCTATTTTCTGCTGCTGTTCACTTTGCCTTCCGTCGTCGACTTCCTCGGCGATCTCCTCGACGCGACCCATGGTAATCTAGCAATCCAGTCAGCTTCCTAGATAATAATCTCTCTCTTTCCAACAATTCTCCACCTCGGCGAAGATTTCCAAATCTGAGCCGAACTCCAACGAATCCCAGTCCATCACCTGGCGAAATCGACACACGATCTCGGCGAAATCGACACACGATCTCGGCTTGAAATCTTTAGCTCATCTATTCCTGGAAAACATCGCACATGCCTTCCCTGCACTTCACCTTAGGAGAATTTTCATACCTGCCGATCACTATCCGTGGCTCCCTTTCCGCAACTTCACGACCTCATGAAGACTTCCTTATGAGCCAACACTGACTTTCTAATGACCAGCTCTATCTAGTCTACCTGTCTTCCACTGACGGTCCAACCAAGTCTGCGTAGAACACACCAAACATCATCGGCTTCAACTGGATGCACACCACTCCTTATGCAAGCTCAACATCTTCTAACCGGAAGATAAACCTGTTCATCGAGATCACACCATCTTAGCACTACGTGAGATCCAACTGGCCACACCACTTCACCTCTACATGAAGTCTCTTCACCTCTACGTGAAGTCTCTCCATTTCTACTTGAAGCTTCAATAGGCCACAACTCTTCACCTCTACGTGAAGATCCAAAATAACCTCTCGAGAACCCAAACAGCTTCATAAGAGTTGCATCACCAAATGGCTGCGCCTTTACGGCTGCCTACGTACCTTTGCCCAAAAGGATCAAGCCAACCGTAGTTCATTAAAATGAGCTTCAACAAGCTCAAACAATGGTACCTCTATTTGCAGCAGCGAACCTGTCTGACTGAGTCATATGAACCTCTTCCCAACCATCATGGAGAGCAACGGCCTTCAACTTCAGCTTGTCACAACCACAAGCTTGAGATTCATGCTTCTTTCTCCACAAGCGTGGCTTCACCTTAGTTCCAATGGCTGCAAATAGCTCGACATCCTCAACAATGTCGTCAACCTGTTCAGCATCACCTTTGGTATCACGAACTCCACCCGGTGTCACCTCCGCTGAAGTATCCTTTGATGCCGAACCAACTGGAGATGATGGAGTAGCATCAACCTCCACCCGCTGCAATCCTTCCTTGGTCTCCGTCCTCTCCACCTGCTGAGAGACAGTGGACTTCAAAACTGAAGTCTCTCCAAATGTGACATGCCTGCTCATCACGATCTTCTTGTCTTCGGGGTCCCACAACCTGTAGCTGTTCCTTTTGACACCCAAGTAGACAAACCTCTTTGCCCGCGGATTCACCTTGCCACTCTTGGCACTGAAGTAGGCCGGACTTCCAAACTCCCGCAGCACACCATGACCTTGAGCAGCTTCTCCAGACCAAATATTCAGTGAAGCTCTACCTCCAATTGCAGTCGATCTGTTCATGAGATGGCTAGCATACTCAGTGGCCTCAGCCCAAAACGACCTGTCTAATCCTGCATTAGACAACAACCGCCGAACCTCCTCCAGTAAGGAACGGACTACATCTTTAGCCAACCCATCTGTATCTGTTGTAAAGTGAGTTGCAATCCCTGTGTTCTGGCCAAATTGTAGGAACTGGTACATGTCCTTTCCAACATTACCAATATGCAGCTCCTTTATCTTCCTACCTATCTGCCTCTCCATTCTTCCTCTCCACTTCATCAACACATTTAGGGCTTCTCCCCTTTGTCTCATCGGATATATCCAAACTTGCCTAGATGAACCATCAATCAACGAGACAAAATACCTGTGACCTCCAAGCGATGCCGTCTTAGCAGGTCCCCATACTCTCATGTGAACACAATCAAGAAGACCTTCATTTTGATGAGTACTGGTGCTGAATCTCACCTTCTTCTTGTCCAGAACGTTGTGTCCACCTTCCAACTTGCAGGTAGCAGCACCTTCCATTTCCTTCTTTGCAGGAGCTCGCAAAGACTTTTCTTCTTCCTGTCCGACCTTTCCCTGCCAAACTTCCGGGCCACCAACATCTGAAGAACTTGAAGTCTCCACCTGATCTGTCATCATACTACCTTTCAAGTAGTAAAGATTTCCTCGGCGGACGCCCTTCATCATCACCATCGAGCCCTTGATCATCCTGAGATCGCTATCTCGAACAGATATCACCATGCCCGATGCTTCCAAAGTGCCAACTGAGATAAGATTCCTTTTTAGATGAGGTACATACCTCACCTCCTTCAACTCTCGAACTATCCCATCATCCATCTTGATGCGAACTGTACCCATCCCTTCTATATTACACGGATGGTCATCTCCATGACCGTGTAACATCCATCCAGCTTCTCAAAGCTAGAAAACCAGGCCCTGTTCGGGCACACATGATAGGTGGCTCCGCTATCCAAGATCCACTCAGCACTATCTGAGTTACTAATATTAGGTGTAGTAACCGAGAGAGAGAACACTGAAGAGTCATCATCCGATCCATCCGCCTGTGCGAGATTCGCCTCGGTCTTTGACTCCACCTTCTTATCTTTGGCCTTAGGGCATTCTGCTTTCCAGTGTCCTAGTTCCTTACACAAGGCACACTGATTCCTCTTCAGATTTCTGAAACCCGGCCTGGATTTCGATCTTCCTCTAATCTCCTTTCCCTTCCTTGATGAACCTCTGCCTCTTACTTCCAATGCCTCCGCCGATGACCCTGACTGAGAAGGATGCCTCTCCTTCTTCCTTGTCTCATAACTCATCAGTGCAGACGACACCTCATCATAATCCAAGCTCTGCCTTCCATTAATGAAGGTCAGTGTGAATGTCTCGTGCTCCTCTGCAGGAAGTGAATTCAGAAAGATGACCGCCTTATCTTCCTCATCTACCGTGACATCCACATTCATCAGATCTGTAAGAAGCTTCGTATATCGGTTGATGTGCTCATTGACTGTGCTCCCCTTCTTCATCCTGAACTGATACAGCTTACTCTTAAGCTGCAACCTGAACTCTACACTCTTCTTCAGGTACTTCTTTTCAAGGGTTTCCCACAGTTTCTTCGCTGACGTCTCATGTTGCACAAGGTATTTTATGTCTTGTGACAAGCATGAACGTATCAAGCCACATGCCGATCTGTTCATCTTCGCCCAGTCTTCATTAGTGATAGTGTTCTTCTTCCTCTCCAATAGGAGAGTGTCTTCGAGGTTTGATGCATTCAACGCATCCATAACCTCACATCTCCACATGCCAAAATTGTTAGTCCCATTAAACTTAACAACTTCAATTCTTGGGTGATTGTTCATTGCCTTAACAGATGCAGTTTCTTCTGCCATTGAGATTTTCCTGATTCTCTATCTATGCGGAAGTAATCACCAACTTGAAATAGATCCCAACACAAATAAAAATCGGATTTTTACCAGTCCCTTGAAACCCTAGATCGAGTTTCTCCCCGGATCTACTTCACCACCGATTCAACGAGCCCTCCTTGAGTCCTTCTGAGATCGACACACGATCTCCACGAACCCCGTTACCTCTGATCTGAGATCGACACACGATCTCCACCGAATCAGATCTCGAGCCCTTCGAATCCTCAGAAATCCCAAGTGCAACCCGGAAGCTCTGATACCACTTGTTGTGCGTGCGCTCCAATCACAACAACCAAACAATAGAGAATCCCAAGACCTCCAGCACAAGAACAAACCCAAAACAATCACACGAAGAACACACAAATCACAAAGACGAGATTTAACGAGGTTCGGCCTGAATGCCTACGTCCTCGGGGCAATCAACGGAGAGATTTCTATTAGGAAGATGATTACAATGGCTCTAAGTCTCTTTGAATGCAAGAGAACTTAGGGCTAATATTTTTTCGCAGAGATACAAAACCCTAGGATCAACATAGGCTTAAATACCTCATACAGCGGATCAGCAGATTTAACCCAGAACCCGACTGTCGGTCGACCGGGCCGGTCGACTGACTTCCTTATACCGGTCGACCGTGACAGTCGACCCAAGAAACCCGAGAGTTGGGGTTTGTCAGTCAGGATTCTCCGGTGACCGGGGCGGTCGACCCAGAAAACCTGAGACTTGGGGTCTGTCAGTCAGGGCACTGCGGTCGACCGGACCGGTCGACCGTTCCAACCTCTGTGCATGTTGTGCACGTCGGTCGACCGGGACGGTCGACCGACCATCCTGTCTTCTGCTGCTGCTATTTTCTGCTGCTGTTCACTTTGCCTTCCGTCGTTGACTTCCTCGGCGATCTCCTCGACGCGACCCATGGCAATCCAGCAATCCAGTCAGCTTCCTAGGTAATAATCTCTCTCTTTCCAACAGCTGCTTCAAGTTTCATGCTTCTGGATTGGAAATTTTGGCTAGCTAGCAGTTAGGCACCGACCTCGTAAAAAGATTGCTTGCATGTAACATATATAGGGTAGCCAAGGGAACAACTGTATCTTGCCTGTTGTTATACAAAAGAAAACACAAGAATAGATGGGAACTGGCATGGTTGTTACAATGTTTTCTTGTGATCCAAAAAGATACAAGTTCTAGGCAAAACCAGCTCATTAGGAAAAATGATGAGAGTTATCCACCTTATTAATTTGGGGGAAAAATAACATAAAAAAGTAAAGAAAAGAAGTTATATACAAATTTATGCTTCATATGCTTCTTTTAATTTCTTATCTAGCATTTAGCTGACTGATTTTAGTTAATTGCGATAATTAATATAAACTTTTGCCTGCAGTCATTGGGAAGAACACTAGGAAAATATTATGTATTTAAACATATCAAGAATCTCAACTTTAGGATCTTCTTCTTTCTTTTCAAGCAAACAATCTCAGAGACCCACAATACTGTAACTGTGGGGATGATTGGATGCATATATTACTTTGTTTTTTTGGAATTATTAGAGAGATTGATTGAAGAATATATAATAAATATTTTAACAACAAGGTAAATTTCAAAAGAATCCATTCATAATAGTCAATACTTGGACATTATTCACCTACCAAACAGATTATATATTGATTATCAATCTAACAACTACCACATGTAATCAATAAAACTTGCATGCAAACCATGAGAAAATGACATTACCATGGCTATAAATTGTCTCATTTAATTTATATATGTGATGCTTTTAATTGCTGCTAACAGTTAGTAGGCCTTCAGAAGCAGGACTCATGCAGTGGGAGCCACACAAGAGTGGGAGCCATGCAGCAACAATAATGATTTGATAACACAAAGAATGTGGAAGGTGTCCAGTCAGAATATGTGATGTTTCAGAGACCTCCATACATGATTCTATACATCATTAGTCTTATGATTATTTGGTTGGTATAAGGTTTGATAGCTGCTGTTTTTTTTTTTTCCTTCCTCCTTTTAAATTACATTATCTCTTTATTAATGTGACAAGACGAAAGTTTTCCATTGCAGCAGAAGAAATACAAGATGGGGAGGAGGTAATTGTTAGGAGCTTAAATTTTAAAAAAAAGAAAAAAAAAAACCAGAGTATTTAAAGATTTTGGCAGCTATCTCTCAAGTCTGGACATCCAAATACCGTAACAAAAGTTTTTTAGATCCAGTACCTAACAATGCTCGCAATGATTGGGTTGGTTAGTTATGGAGTTTTTTTTTTTTTCCCCCCTTCTTTTTGAGACTTTACAGTTCTACTACTTCAACGACTCAGAGAGTACATAAGAATCAGTCACTTTCATTGATTTGTTTCATTCCCCTCCAATTGTAAAGGTGATGCCAACCATAATATTCTCTCTTGATAATAGTAATTCAGGATTTTGTGCCTTCCAAGGCTTTATTATCTTAGCCCCAGCCAACCAAAACAAAATCTCTCTCTCTCTCTCTCTCTCTCTCTCTCTCACACACACACACACACACGCACACACTCACACCCGCACGCACGCGCGCATCTGCCCTCTCGTGCGGTGAGACACACCCGCTCATGGTTGTAAACTGGTTGGATTTGGATCGGATCTATGCAAAATCCCTAAATCCAATAGATGTAATTGGATCTGAATCCTATCAGGCCGGGTTCAGATTTTTCTTTACACTGCATAGAAATCAATTTGACCGGAACCCGGTTCGGGTCTAATATTCTAGATCTAAATCCGATTCGGGTCCAAAAGTTTAAAATCCAAATCCTATCGGGTTATCAAATTTTCGGGCACCGTTTACCTCGCTACGCACAAAAGGGGAAGAGAGAAGGGAAGAGATACATGGTATGTCACTTGGAAGTTAGTTTGTATACACAAACTCTCTCTCTCTCTCTCTCTCTCTCTCTCTCTCTGACTTGCATACATAAGGGAAGAGAGAAGTGTCCTTTGGAAGTTAGTAAATGGTGTTGAGCTTTAACTCATATGGGCACATGTGAGCCGAGAAAAGTAGGTGTTGATGAGGACCACATGCGCCCGTCCCACTTTGGCTTGCCCATGTTACCATTTGCAAATGTCCACCATTTCCTCCTCCCTTCTCTTCTCCTCTTTAATGCACATTGGGGGACCCCCCCTGTGAAAACTTCTCTCTTCCCTTCCATTATTCTTTATTTCCCTCTCCTTTATGAGCGTTTTCTATATATATATATATATATATATATATATATATATATATATGGAGCTGATCCCCTAAGAACGGTTCTCACGGATTTCTGTGAGAATTTTCACGTGGGTCGTCGGATCTGATAGATCAAATCAAATAAAACTAGATCTCTATCAGATCCGACGGCCCACGCGAAAGTTCTCACATGAATTCGTGAGAACCGTTCTTAGGGGGATCAACTCACTATATATATATATATATATATATATATATATATATATATATATATATATATATATATATATATATATATATGTTTTTTTTAAAAAAAAATCTTCAACATTTTTGTTATGTATTTTCCAATTTCAATCCACTTAAAAAAGATGTATTCCTCTTTAACGCATCACGGCATCCTTTGGCCTCTCTCTCTTCCCTTGACTTTCTTCCTGCAACCCTTTCTTTCACGAGCCTCTCGCGGAAATATCCCTGTAATTTTATCTTTTGCAGCTTCCATCTGTTTCAAAAGTTCCTGCAAATTGTATGATCTAGACTGTTTTGAATCTCTGTGAGCTCTCTCATAACTGTCAAGGGCTCTATCAACAATCCAAGTTCCTCAGTCAATGTCAAATATCGTCTCAGAGACAAAACAAATTCGGTGTGAATCGTTCCAATTAAGAAGCTAGGGGATTTGGATAACCTAATGAGCTTTTTATGGAGGAGGGTATTCAACGAGCATTGATTCTTGTTGAGAGTGATTATACAACAACTGCCATTAGTCAGTAATCTACCTATATTCTTCAACCAAAATACTAGAATTCAAATATTTCTCTTCCTTTTTTGTGTATATTGGAATACTAAACTACAAAAGTTCGAACGAATTCAATTGTTTGGTGCATGTCTTGCATCCAAATATGTATCCAATATCTGAAAATGCTAGAAAATTTCAGAATTCTACAATTCTAAATACGAGTTCAGTTGTACGAAATTTCATCGGGGACTTTCAAATCGGCTGTCTATTTCATAATTGTTATTTGTTTCTGTTGCAAAATACAAAATTTTACAATTTTCCAATATCGCAGTGAAAATACGAAAAGAACTGGACTTTATTTGCAAAGCAGCAACTGTTGTATCAGTACAGTAACACAGGGTGCTGGGCCAAATTTCATCAGGGAACACAATTTGCTTATAGTCCTGATGGTCCCCTGTACTCTGAAATAATTAATGCAAGGCCCTTCGGGAGCCGCCCGATCAAGATCCAACGGTCGTAATTAAATCAATCACGGCCCCCTGATTGAACCAAAGGACTTGGTACAACAAAGGACAAGAAAGAAGACTTCACCGTGCACCGCACTGGCGAATCCAGCCGTTGTTTCCTCATCGACGGTCCTGATCTTGTTGGTCGAATGCGCGATCGTTAACCTAGCTGTTGTGGATGCATCTCGGCCGTCAATCTGATGGACCCTCTGATGAAAGCGAAAGAAGCACGGCTGCATTCTGTTGCATTGCATGGGATGAGAGTTGAGTGCCGTAGGCATCCAAGCACCCGGGAAGTATTGCGTGGTCTGACACAAATGCCCCTGAGAGGGTCCAGTGCTCTGAGAGGGGGATCTGGGGGCATTATTGACATTGCAGTGGTGCTTTCAAATCATTTGCATTCATTAGTTTTTTTTTTGTACCCCTTGGGAGATTAGTTTCCCCTTTTGAGAGTTTTTGTTCTTTGCGATAACTAGTTGTGAGATTAATTAATAATTAGGAGGGGAAATGGGAGCTTGGTGATGTTGAAGTTTTCATGAATATGTATAGATAATAAAAAGTCTAGGAACTTTTAAAATATTATAATGTAGTGGTCGGAGTTTGACCTTTGCGAGACCACAACACTTGAGAAATCACATATCATTGAGGTTTCAGATTCGATTTCATATAACTGATCTAACCTGACCACCTCACTAACATGATGGTTAAAA
The DNA here is from genome assembly GCA_038442645.1 of Agave tequilana. Classification (NCBI taxonomy): domain Eukaryota; kingdom Viridiplantae; phylum Streptophyta; class Magnoliopsida; order Asparagales; family Asparagaceae; genus Agave; species Agave tequilana. The sequence continues at coordinate 26,683 of JAVJIF010000242.1, read as the reverse complement.
CAACTTGACACGTGGTGGGTAATAATTGTGGATCTGAGTCGTTATCCTCACCAACTAGCACGATTCTCGAAGATCGTGTACCACTTTACCGATTGCAACTAGGGGTTACGAGCAATTACAATCGTGAGTTGATTCATAAGCGGAGATCTCAGCGATCATGACTCAACTCTTCAACCCTCAAGTATAAAATCCTATCTCTTTCTCATTTGTAGGGGATCGAACCACAGAGGATGAAACTTGTAATAGAGTATTGAGAATTCCTTATAATCTTTCTGATTAAGTGAAATCCCTCTCTCCCTCTTTGCCTTGTAGTTTTTACCTCTTTGGATTTCTCACGTATCTCTCTGGTATTTGCGTTTGATTTACATTCTCATTTACAATTTGAGTGTAGATAAATTCTCTCGAGAAATTTACTTCTCCAAATAACAATATTTATAAGAAAATAATTGCTTTTCTGCTTCGACAAAAAAAAAAAAAAAAAAGCCGTAGCCGTAATTTAAAAAATAAATTTCTAGTCTTATGTGATTGCAAGAGACTTCACCACTAACTAAAAATAGCCGAGAGTATGTCATATTATCTTTACGAAATAAGACAATTTAAGGTTGGGAGTTGACATCACTATTGTTAATTTTGGGATAATTATCATGTATCTCTCCCTATTTTATTATTTTGGCTTACAACAAAAGAATTTTGATGTTGATATGGATGATGTCAGACATTAGAGATTGCTAACAATTTAGCTGCTGAAAAAAAAAAATATATGATTATCTATGCAAATTTGAAGTTGTGACTGTTTCATTAAACTTTGTTTGAATCATTCAAATTGAGGAGCTAACAGTTGATTGTTGAACTGAAGTAATTTCTGTATTAAATCCATGACCAATTATTGCTCAGTTACTTACTTTAAGGCTTCGGTTTGCCGAATCTAAAACTGGTCCAGCAGCACCTTGTGATTCTGTGATCCCATATTTATTTTGTGTTGTTTCATTTTGCCGCCCTTATTTGATATTTGCATCATTCCCCCCAAAATTTGATATTTGCAACATTCTGTAGAAAAGTAGATCTAGTAAAGAAGATGGATATATAATATTATTACTATTATTGCAGTTAAATAATAATAATAAAAATAATAATAGAATTAAAATACTATTATAATTAGAATTTTCTTTGCTTAAGGCAAAAAAATAAAATAAAATTGGAGATATCATGGTTAAAATTTCAGTTACCATTGCATGACCCTTCAAACAATTTTTGTGTGAGGGAGAAGAAGAAGAGGATGAACTTAGTTTGTTGATGTAGCAATCATAATAAAAGGGTACAAATTAAAATTTAAAAGTAAATTTTTTTGAGAACCTTATTCATTCAGAAAACATGAGAAGCAACAAGTAGTAGCGCCCTGCAAAATTTCATGTCAATCCGTCACGCTATCTGTATGTAAATCAGGGACGTAAAAAAGGACTAGTACCTAATTTTCCCATGGTGGCTTGGCTGTATTTTTCATGCGGTTGAGTTGTTTTGCAACACAACCACAATAATTATATTTTCAATCAAACAATCAAAAGCCAGATGAAATTCTCCAACACTCAATACTGTAGTCTACATGCTCATAAATAGATACCTCAAGAAATTTCCAAGAGTATTCTACTATTAAAAGCCAAGATGCTCTCTTAACAAGCAACATGGTAACCCACACTCTTCCCTTAGTGGACCCCCTTTTAAAATTAACACAACCACAACTAAAACTCAAATTGCAAAATTGCAAAATTCCCTCCACCAACAAATCACAATAAACACCATACTAATAATAACATAACATCTCCAATAATTACATGGAGGTCCAAAATGCCCTCTTCCTCAAGCTCTCTCTCCTCTCTCTGATTGATCGATCGATCTTGGCCGGGGACATTTTCGACAATGCACGGCCCCCGACTAAGTTAAAACGGAGCCGTGATGCGCATGTAATACGAATACGAATATTATCAGAATAAATAATTGTTGCAATAATGCTAAGGTGAATAGTGCAGTGAAGGAAGAGGGATTGGGATTGGGGATTGGGATTGGGATTGGGATTGTGATGGGTCTCTCTATTATTAACTTTGGACCTCATCAAGGCAGCATGGATCCCACTGTAATAAAATCCAATCCCCATCCCTTCCCCATATGGAAATAAAAATTAAATTAGAAAAAGAAAGAGAGAGAAGGCAAAAAGTCCACATCCCTAACTACCATCTCGCCGATATATCGCGATACACGACAGCGGGGTTTAACTAATAAAATAGAAAGTAACAAAAGGAAGTGAGAAAAAGAAAAAAAAAAAAAAAAAAAGATTCTATCTACCAAAGCTTATACTAATGCTAATCCTCTCCTTTCACCGTCACTAGCTTAAAAAATATCGTATTCTGCAACTTGTTATTCTCACTCTCATTTTTTTCCACAAGATAGCTCACAATGAGCGCTGGCTCGCATGATATGCTCTTTCGAACCTATCGAGCTGAGATGAAAGAGTTTTTAAAATAATAATAAGCAGATAAATAAGAAAAATTATTGTAGTGAATTGAAATCTGAGGCTGGAACCTACGACCATTGGTTAAATGCACAGATTATGTATATAACTGTTTATGTTAATTTTTTAATATTTCTAAATGTCTCTCAAATAGTCAAATGTTACACGGTGTTTGAAATGTAGCGAAATTATAAAATTATTATGTTCATGTTAACAAAATACAATGTTTGGAACACTAATCAAAGCCTATAGTGGTTGGAGCTGCAACGATGAAAAACAAAATTTAGACCATCTTAAAATTATTTTCAAAAAAAAAAAAATTTTTTGTTGGGGGGTGTATGAAAAAATGGAGGTGAGAATATCAATTTAACTTGGAACTTTAAAATTGAAGTTAACAATACAGCCTTTGCGGCGGTGCAAACCTCATCATCGACCACAAATCATCCCCTGACAGGTCATCCATCAAGCCGGTGTGCGGCGGCGGAATTGTCTGCCACGTGGCCTCTCTCCCCTTGAGATTCCATTCTCCTCCCTTTTCCATTTTATTATTTACCAATTATTACAACCGCCCGCATACAGGTCTGTGCGGGCAGCCTTTGCACGCGGGCGGCCGCGATTAACCAAACCGCAAAACTAGAGATTCAGATTGAACAGTCTCATAGGTTTTCCTATGCGGGCACTCCTTCCTCTCTCTCTCTCTCTCGGGTTCCTTTTGCTTCTCACTTTCTCTCTCTAGAAAACTATCTTCTCCTTCATGATGTGGGGCCCGCACCACAGCTGTTATCAGTGTGTCATTGTCTGCCCTTCTTTCTCTCTCCTCTCTCCCCTCCACCATCCCTTGCCATTTCTTTATTTTGGGAGGTTACTTGTTACCCTAACCCTTCTCTTAGGGGAGGTGCTAACAAATAGATGTTCCTTGGCAATCTCATTACAGTATCTTGATTGAGATTTGGATCCAAGGAGTAAATCTAGAACCCCACACCTTCAATTTAATTGCAAAAAACACCTCCTACATAAATATATTCGATATTGTTCAGTTATATTCAGGTGACCACCGTAAGCAACAACAAAGTCTCTGTCTCAAATATTTTTATGATCAATTTCGCAGGGTGCCATTTCATTGATAAAATAAATCTTTGCAATATTCTTTACATTTGCTTTTCCGATTTGTTTACTCCAAAACTATATTTGTATCGTTTTTCTGACCGATGTGGTATATTGTTTGTTGTTTTTCTGCTTAACAGGAATCAATCTGACAACTATTCAAGATCACTGAAATATCAACAATCTAATTGGCCAGGTCGGCCAATATCAGGTGGGAGGTTTTCCGTTCAATAGAACGTTCCTTAATTTAAGAACCACCTTTCAATTTCCTTCCTTGGTTAAAACACCAATTAGACTGAATCTAAGTCAGTCTCGATATACTGTAAAGTATATCCCCTGTATAAAGAACTTAATTCACTTATACAGTATTTGGAGTGAGGTACGCTTAGAGCGAATCTCCTTAAGACAATTACGTCCCCCGCACCGGTGCTAACGGGATAATGGACGCTGGTCTCCCAAGATACAACACTCCTTCACGGTATTTGGATAGCACTATCAAATCACCGTATGGTCGAACCGTAGTCAACCAGTACCTTCACAGGATCGTTGAAGTAACGGGACAAGGACAAATTTCGAATGAATATTTGCCTTTACTTTGGAGTAGCACCCACTGTTGATGACGAAGGAAGGTTGAAGAATATTCTTCTTCAGAAGTCCCAGATTCAGACAACAATTCTATAAAAGAATCTGTTGAATTTTCTGAGCTCTCTTTCAGAACGAATTTTTGCAGAATCTTCTTTGGAAGTCGCTTCGGAAATCGAGTTACGGATTTCCCACTTCTCGCTGGAAGTAGCTTCAGAACTCCACTGCCAGTTCAGAACTTGCTTCAGAACTCTGAGAGAGAGAGATATATATTTCTCGCTTTTGTTGGTGTTGGTGTGTTTAGAATGAGAAACTGGAGCGCTATTTATAGCGCTCCAGGAGGGGCCAACGGGTCTGAACCCAATGAAAGGTTGCAACGGTTCGGTCTGAACCGTTGCAACCTTTCGACCCAACAGTCGCACCTGTTGGCTGTTCAACTGGAGCAGTTTGGATCCGGATAGCGGGGCGGGTATGCTCGCAACCCATACCGGTGATACCTGATTCAAAAAGAACCAGGCCAGGTAGGGAACCCGAACCCGGACCCAGACCCGGTCCCGAGCTCGGCCCGGCGCCGGCCGGCCGCCAGCGGCGGCGCGCGCACGCATGATAGGGCATGGTTCCCTCCCAATCGCGCGCGAAAACTCCAAGTACCCAAAGGGCACGCCCTTTGTTCTTAATTTTCTCTATTTAAACACCATGAACTTTCATCCCACGGCAAATGTGGGACTAAATACTTTTAGCTACCTTTAGTCCCAGTTTGGCTTTGAATTAGGCAATCTTTAGACTTGAATATCTCATTCATTCGAAGTCGGATTTGAACATGTGAATATACCACGTTCATCCCCAATGGAAGGAGAACACACTCCAACCATCATCCAATTGATTCGATCAACGGATCTCGCCATAATTCAACTCAAAGATTCACATTAATATTCTTCATATTCCAACAATCCCCCACAATGAATGGAGATTCAAGGAAATGACACACAAAGAGACTGACTTTATTGTAAAAGGTACTTTAGAAAAGAAACTGCATCAGGATAGGTGAATTAGGTCTTGAACCTTCCATAGCGAAAGGTTTATCAGACTTACTAGCTAATCAGTGAACTAGGTCTTGAACTGTTAGCCGTTAGTGTAAGCCAAGTCAAGAAGCTTCACACAGTGACTTCCAAATCAACTTTGGTTCTCGGTTGTGTCCGTTTTGGCCCTGGACATTCTTAGTTTCAGAGAGTATCTTTAGGGAATAACAGCCTCCATAGAAATTCCCAAAGAGCCGACCCAACTCTATACTCACATAGGTGATCGTCCTGTTAAGAGTAGTCTACTCTACTCCACTTGTTTAGTAACAAGATATAGGCATCATTAAAAGCGTTAAGCTTATCCTTAATCCACTTGTAGAAAAGCACTTATGTGCACCTTAGGAATGGATTAGAGTCAAGCTCCCAAGTGCTTACTTGCTGAGTCAGTTATAACTAGTTTTTCCTCTTGAACTTAGTCCGTGGGATCTCCAGTCGCTAAGTGAGGTTTCCATTAAGCTGACTCGGTAAGATTAGGCTTTTAGACCCATTCCCCTCGATGCGCAGTTTATACGCTCTCCACTTAAACCTTTAGTAAGCGGATCCGCTAAATTATCCTTTGACGATACAAAGTCAATAGAGATAATTCCATTTGAGAGCAACTGCTTCACGGTATTATGTCTACGACGAATATGTCTAGACTTACCGTTGTATATAACATTTTGTGTTCTAATTGTCTTAAGATAGTTGTTTTTCTGCTTAACAGGAATCAATCTAACAACTATTCAAGATCACTGAAATATCAACAATCTAATTAGCCAGGTAGGCAAATATCAGGTGGGAGGTTTTCCGTTCAATAGAACGTTCCTTATTTAAGAATCACCTTTCAATTTCCTTCCTTAGTTAAACACTAATTAGATTGAATCTAAATCAGTCTCGATATATTGTAAAGTATATCCCCTGTATAAAGAACTTAATTCACTTATACAGTATTTGGAGTGAGGTATGCTTAGAGCGAATCTCCTTAAGACAATTACGTCCCCCGCACCGGTGCTAACGGGATAATGGACGCTGGTCTCCCAAGATACAACACTCATTCACGGTATTTGGATAGCATTACCAAATCACCGCACGGTCGAACCGTAGTCAACCAGTACCTTCACAGGATCGTTGAAGCAGCGGGAGAAGGACAAATTTCGAATGAATATTTGCCACCCACTGTTAAGAATCTGTTGAATTTTCTGAGCTCTCTTTCAGAACGAATTTTTGCAGAATCTTCTTTGGAAGTCGCTTCAGAAACCGAGTTACGGATTTCCCACTTCTCGCTGGAAGTAGCTTCAGAACTCCACTGCCAGTTCAGAACTTGCTTCAGAACTCTAAGAGAGAGAGATATATATATTTCTCGCTTTTGTTGGTGTTGGTGTGTTTAGAATGAGAAACTGGAGCGCTATTTATAGCGCTCTAGGAGGGGCCAATGGGTCTGAACCCAACAAAAGGTTCCAACGGTTCGGTCTGAACCGTTGCAACCTTTCGACCCAACAGTCGCATCTGTTGGCTGTCCAACTGGAGCAGTTTGGATTCGGATAGCGGGACGGTTATGCTCGCAACCCATACCCGTGAGACTTGATTCAAAATGAACCAGGCTGGGTAGGGAACTCAGACTCGGTCCCGGTTTCGGTCCCGGCGTCGGCCGGCCGCCCGCCGCAAGCGGCGGCGTGCGCACGCATGATAGGGCATGGTTCCCTCCCAATTGCGCGCGAAAACTCTAAGTACCCAAAGGGCACGCTCTTTGTTCTCAATTTTCTCTATTTAAACACCATGAACTTCCATCTCACGGTCAATGTGGGACAAAATGCTTTTAGCTACCTTTAGTCCCATTTTTGCTTTGAATTAGGCAATCTTTAGACTTGAATATCTCATTCATTGGAAGTCGGAATTGAACATGTGAATATATCATGTTCATCCCCAATGGAAGGAGAACACACTCCAACCATCATCCAATTGATTCGATCAACGGATCTCGCCATAATTCAACTCAAAGATTCACATTAATATTCTTCATATTCCAACATTGTTAAGTTTCCTCAAATTGCACTTATTGGCTTCTATCACTCCTATCTCGCTTAAGGTGAAAAAATATTCTTTTTAATATACTAAATAACTGTTATGTGACTAACTGTTTGTTTAATGGACAAATAGGAAGATAAATTTTAGAAAATAAGTAACATATTGCTCTATCAAAACACATGTTAAGTGACACATCTCAGAAAATCTTTAAACAAACTAAATGAAAAAAATAATGGTTCCCTCATGAGATAATTATTTCTTATTTTATTATATTCTCATGCTGTACGCGTAGATCTCGACAAATCATTGCATATTTTATTGTAGTTGCAAGTGAGAAAATTTGAACCAACAATCTCTCACATAAGGTTTCGATAGTTTTTTTTTTTTTTTTGTCTTGACACCCTAAACGGGGTAGAACATGAGGGTCAAATATGTAATTTGTGTAGATTAAGGGTGTTATCGGAGAAAAATCCTATATACTGGGGATGCAATATGTAATTTTCCAATAATTAATTTATACAAGTATCAATCTCGTAATTGAGGTGTTCACATTGGTTTGGTTCCTCGCTTCTTCTTCTTGTAGATTCCAAAATGTTTTGTGGTACACTGTAATTTTTAATTCTATCTCTCTCTCCCCTTAGTGCTCAGGCTGCTGTATTAATACGAAGACTAAAAAAGTTTATGGACATTAAAAATATATATATAATAATATGATTTTATTTCTTTATTTAAAAAAAAAAACAATTGAAGTTTCTTCTTCAAGCAGTATTTCACCATTGTTTAAGCTCACAACGATAATGTGAAATTATAGGAATCCTATGTTTTATTCCGTAGCCCAATGGGCAGCTGAGATTTGAGAATTCTTTTGGAATTTTTTTTTCTTTTGTTTTTTTTCTAATAATTTTTTTTGCTTGTTTTTGTTTACTTGTGGCATGTGATCACCTTCTAACCTTGATTAAGAAATGGGCATGATTAATCATTGCAGAGCTTCCTCATGTTTTGTGAACCAAATTTCATTTGGGGGAGAGAGAGAGATTGGATCCAGAATGTGACGTGAGGATTGAGGGCATGTGAAAGCAAATGCTTCATATTCCTTGGGAATCAAGCTGTCAAAACTTGTATTATATTATAATCCCAGCTGTGTGACATTTGGTTGTAAAATTCGGACATTATTGACGTATACGTGTGCATCTTGTTTAAAAATGTAACCTTGTGTTTATGTGGATCTTTTTTTTCTCTTTCAATTGTCAATTTAATTTAATTAATTTTTTTTTTGAATACACACACATATCATTAGTTACCCAAATTAAATCTCTTTTTCGACAATTGTGAAGATCAAATCTGGAACCTCCCGTTTGAGAGAGAGCGAGGTATTACCAACAGGCTAACTGCCGATTTATATATTAGGGGTCAATCCCCTATGTATTTTACATATTGTTTTCAAAAGAGTCAAATATATTTTAACATTTTATAAGCTCATATTAGTTCTACAATAAGAAGAACGTTTTCTTTTTCCCTAAAGAAAATAAAGGTTCTCCTTTGAAGCATATAGTAGACTAATTAAGCATATATTATCCTTCCAATACAAAAAGTATTAACTAATTTGTAATCAAGAAGAAAAACACAGGATAATATTTATTCTTTATGTACAGTTGGTGCATTTTAAATTTCATTTCAGATCTCTCTTCATAAGATGTGTCATTACTCTATACAGAAAATTCTTAAACATTATTTTTCTAGTGCAAATAATGAAATAAAAAAAAAATACGTTGAATACAACTAACTATGAACAGAAAGGGTCTGCACCTCCTACGTGTACATTAATTACCAGATAACTTACCCTAAAGAAAATGCCTCTTCATTCTTATCCATTACTCCTTTACTTTAAAAATTGTATATATATATATATTATGTTTCTCGTTTTTCTGGGTAACTATCCCTTCTCCATCTTACTGGTAGACTGGTGATGGTGATGACGGAAACAATAATGATGAATAGGCAGAATAACACTAAATTCCATAAATTTTTTTTTTCTTCTCAAAATTATGAATTTTTCTTTTGTAAAGCGCCGAAGGCTAGTTATTGTAATTTTCTTTTTTTTTTTTTTCTGAGAAAGTTTTTTTTTAAAAAAAAATAGAAATTATGTGATAAAGAAGTATAGCTTTTTGGCCCCCGTAGGCCCATGGTATTTGGCTTTAGAAAACAGTCTGTAACCATGGTAGGGTTCAGATTTAACCCCAGAGACATCCCCACCAAAACCCCCATTTCCAGACGCAGAGACAAGCGTGTTCGAGATGTGCTTCTTGCTCTCTCTCTCTCTCTCCACCCTCTCTCTGTTACACCGTTTCTCTATTTCTCTCTCTCTCTCATCTTCTTACAACCCCCTCTCTCTCTCTCGCCCCTCCTCTCTGTCCTTTTGGCTTTAACTATTATTAGGCAGCAAAGTAAGCCCCGCTGACACCGCAGCATCTCGTTTGTTTTATCATTTCCCATCTCTCTTTCTCTCTCACATCATCATCATCATCACTCCCTGTTGCCTCCCCCCCTCTATCTCTCACTCCCCCCCCCTCTCTCTCTCTCTCTTCTTCGCCCTCTAGCCTACCGTCTCCTTTACTGTTCTCATAATTTATGTGGTATTTAACTCTCCCCCAATTTTCTAAGCTTTTTTTGCCAGCCTTGAAGCACTCTCTCTCTCCCCCCTCCCCTCCTCATCCTCCTCCCTTTTCCAGTTGTCTTTAGCCCCCTATCCCCACCCATTCATTCATTGTCCCCGCTCTCCAAATTACCCAAATCATTTTCCCAGTGTTAGATCAGCTCTCTCAGTCACCGGCGCCGCGGCAGCAGCGCGAAAGAGAGTGAGCGGATTTCGTGAGCTATGCAGCAGGGAGGGTCCCCGTACGGGGCTCCTCCGCAGCCGCAGCAGCAGTCGGCGGAGCTGTCCCCGTTCCATCACGTCCAGATGGCACCGGAGGCAGCTCCGCCGATCAGCACCCGTCCCCCGCCGCCGCCGCCGTCCGGAGGCCCCGCCGCCCCAGGTTACGAAGAGCTGGGGGCGGCGGGGGACGACCCGCTCGGGGGTGCCGGCGAGGCGGGAGGGAGCGGGGGCATGTCGGGGAACCGGTGGCCGAGGCAGGAGACGCTGGCGCTGCTCAAGATCCGGTCTGAAATGGACGCCGCCTTCAGAGACGCCACGCTCAAAGGACCTCTCTGGGAGGAGGTCTCCAGTAAAAAAAAAAAAAAAAAAAAAAAAAAATTGAGTGCAATTTTATTTATTTTCCCTATTTTCTTTGTTTTCTTTATTTTTTTTTTGCAGAGAGACTGAAATGTGCCATAATTGACATGTTTCTCCGTAGAGATCTGGGGGAGTTTTAACGGTTTCTTGGGATCCAATTCGGAGTCGTGAGTGAGAGTGAGAGAGAAGAGGGAGTTTGTATTGGGTTCGTACTACGGACTGCTGATTCCTCTGTGGGTTTTTGATTAGCTCTTTGCTCTGCTTTGGGAAAGAAGAAGCCATCAGGACTCTCTCAATTACCTCTCTCGCTGTGCTTCAGATCTCAACTCTCTCTCTCACACACATTCACGAGCTGAGCTGAGGCTGATGCTGAGGGCATCTTTTTTTTCTTTTTCTGTCCCTTTTTCTTTCTTTAATACTAAATTCTCTCCCTCTCTGATTTCTGGGTCACTTCCCGTCCCTGAATTCGATGACTACAGGTTCAGATCCAAGGCATCAATCCCAACCAATCCCCCAATTTTCTATAAATTCCTGCAGCCCGTTTAAAACTCCAATAAGGGGAAAAAAAATAATAATTAAAAGCACCAAAATCAACACCTTTTTACTAATTAATTACTCGAAACTGATTATTATATTGTAATTAGATCAGATAAACAGACAGATGGATGCCCAGGGTGCATGTTAAATATAGATGCAATCATCAACACCTTTCATTTTCCTTTCTTGTTTTGCACTCTCTATCTCTCTCTCTCTCTCTCATTTTTTTTTTCCTCTCTTTTTTCGGTAATAATTAATTAAAATTGAGTGCAAACAAATAAAGATAGATAGATAAATATTCATTCATTCACAGTGCTCATGAGATTGGGTTTGTTTGTTGGGTGGGCAGAAAGCTAGCGGAGCTTGGGTACGGGAGGAGCGCGAAGAAGTGCAAGGAGAAGTTTGAGAACGTCCACAAGTACTACAAGCGCACAAAAGAAGGCCGCGCCGGCCGCCAGGACGGCAAGAGCTACCGCTTCTTCACCCAGCTCGAGGCCCTCCACAACACCACCACCTCCACCTCTCCAACCTCATTAATGGCCACCAACACTCCGCCCTCGCCCGCCACCATCTTTCCCCACACCACTCCCCCAAGAGTCCAGCCTCCGATGCAGGTCTCCGCACCGACCCCGATCGCCACCGCACCGCCACAGCCTATGACGACGACGGTTCACGACAACCCCACCGTCGCTGCGGCCGCGCCCGCCGGAATCAGCTTCTCGTCGAACACGTCGTCGTCCTCCGGTTCGGACGACGATGAAGAGGATGACGAGGCGACGGAGGAGGGACCGAGCCGGGACAGCGGCGGCGGAGCGAGGAAGAGGAAGAGGGAGAGCGGCGGCGGGGCCGGGAGCCCGAAGATGATGGCCTTCTTTGAAGGGCTGATGAGGCAGGTGATGGAGAGGCAGGAGGCGATGCAGCAGAGGTTTCTTGAGGCGATCGAGAAGAGAGAGCAGGAGAGGATGATCAGGGAGGAGGCGTGGAGGAGGCAGGAGATGTCCAAGATGTCCCGCGAGCACGAACTCGCCGCTCAGGAGCGCGCCGCCGCGGCGTCCCGTGACGCCGCCATCATCTCCTTCTTGCAGAAACTCACCGGCCAGACCGTCCAGCTACCGCCGGTAGCCGCGGCCGCTATCCAAACCCCACCGCCACCGGCCCCACAACCACAAATTCACAATCAGCAGACTCCGCCGCCACCGCAACCGCAACAAGTGCAGCAGCAGCAGCAGCTTCAACAGAATACCGAGATCATCCGGCAACACCATCAGACTCCACCGCCTCCCGCTGCCTCCACCGATTGGTGCCCGTGGGATCTTCCGAGCAGCAAGAAGGTCCGGTGGTGAGCGTGAGCCTAGATCCGGCATCGTCACGGTGGCCGAAATCGGAAGTGCACGCTCTGATCAAGCTGCGGAGTGGGCTGGACCCGAGGTACCAGGAGTCCGGGCCCAAAGGGCCGCTGTGGGAGGAGATCTCGGCCGGGATGCAGCGTCTCGGGTACAACCGGAGCGCGAAGAGGTGTAAAGAAAAGTGGGAGAACATCAACAAGTACTTCAAGAAGGTGAAGGAGAGCAACAAGAAGAGGCCTGAGGACGCTAAGACCTGCCCTTATTTCCATCAATTGGACGCCTTGTATCGCACCAAGCTACTCGGAACCAGCGGAAGCGGCAGCCTGCCTGCATTGACTCAGCGTCCGCCGGAGCACGACACTCATCAGAATCCGAATCCGACCCCGATTTCTATGATACCACCACCACCTCAGCAGCAGCAGCAGCAGCAGCGACAAGGGGAGGACAATAAGAACGGCAATGGCGGAACCGCTGAGGCCGCAGGCGGCGGCGGTGGGCCAAGCAACCGAGGAATCGCGGCATCGTGCTTTTTCGGCGAAGGGACCAGCGCTAACGCTGGCGCTGGCGGGGGAGGGGGAGGAGGAGACAACAGTGGCATAATTAAGAAGGTAAGAGGAAAAAAATCAAAAATTGTATTCTACCAAAAATTTTATCTTCCAAATTATACTATTGTATCATGTTCAATTCCATTGGGTTTTTTCCCTGAAGCCAGAAGGCATTGTGAAGAAGCTGATGGGGCAGTCGTCGAACAACAACAACAACAACTACAACGACGACTACGGCAAGCTGGGCGAGGCCGTCGACAGCGACAACATGGAGGAGGACGATGATGATGACGAGGACGGTGACGATGACGATGACGAGGACGGGAAGGGACAGTACAGGATCCAGTTCCAGAGGCCGAACAACGTGAGCAGCAACGGCGGCGGCGGATCCGCCGCCGCCGCCCCCAGTACAGGCGGGAAGGCGTCGTCCGGCTCCTTCCTGGCGATGGTCCGATAATGGCGCCACATTGCGCTCATTTTCATTTCAATCGTGGATCTAGCATGTTCCGCTCACCATCGATCTATCCGTATCCATCATCTTCTTCTTCGTTCTTCGCCGTCGTTCCTGTTGATGTCATCATCATCATCTTCTTCTTCAATCTAAAATTAGGAGTGTCACAGTGTCGTAGTGTGAGATAAGGAGTTGTTAGAGTTGGTTCTAAGTGGTACCCATTTGCTATTTCATTGATTTGTTGTGTAATAAGGGGAGGTTCCGGCCAACACAAGGGGCAGCTAAAGAGATCAAGGAGAGTTCCAGAAAAAGGAGAGAATAAGCTCAACCACTGGTATAAACTTATACTTACAGAGAGAAAGGGGGGAATTAATAGAGAAAGAGAGAATCAAAATGAAGGGAAGATTTGTCATGTTTTGAGAACTAGAGCCATCTCTTCTCCAAAATGAGGTAAGAGGACAAAAATGAAGAACAGAGAAGGGAGAAGGTCAGGAACAGTGAAGCCAGTGGGGGCAGAGAGAGATAGAGGGAGAAGCTGGTGTTTGGTGCGGAGATTTTTTTTTTTTTTAATTATTTTCTTTTTTCTTTTTTGTTTTTTGTAATTTTTTTTTACTTTTTTTTCCCAAACAATTTGTTACTTATGATAAAATGGGGTCTTGATGTTGGTTTGTACACTGTTACAAGACAATGGACATTTTCTTATTCTTCACATTATTCTTGTTATAGTCACTTTGTACCTTGCTGTATTATCACCAAATTAATTATCAGTTCATGTATTTATTTAATAAGTTTTTTTTTTTTTTTTGGTTGCATGTGTGTACCCTCTTTTTATTTATTTTCCCCCCATTTAGAAAAATAAGCAAACATTTCCTCATTTTATATTTTGTTCTTGTGAATTTGTGTATCTTGTTCTTTTTCCCTCAAAAATAGAAAAATGTGGGGGGTTGGGTTAGAGACAGAGTAGTTATTAACCTTTTATGCATATTATTTTTTAGTTCATGCTTGATGTATTTGTAACAAATTAAGTGGCTACCATCACCTAAGATGATTTCAAGTACTTGTATCAACAACAATTCATGGAAAATAAACAAATATTTACAATTTCGTCAAAAAAAATATATCTTACAAAATGAAAATTTAGAAAATAATATCCAAAAATCATACATATTAGTAAATAGCTAAAGAAGTACAAAGAGAATTCTTTTCCATTTTTTTCTTTTACCATCCAAAAGTATTCAGTCTTTTGTGCTTAATTCGTTTGAAGTCTACTCAAGGGAGGAATTTGGCGTGTTGATAGAACGCTTGCTTGTGATGCAGATATCTTAAATTAAAGACAGAGCAATAAAATGTTCTGAGAAATTTTCTCATCCAAGACTGAGGTTTTGACCTTTCTTGTTAAGCAGAAATAAACTAAATAAAATGAATTTTTGCAGAGAGTCAAATATTAATGCTCAAATTTGAGTGCTTGGAATTCAATTCGTGAAGTTGAAAATTATGGAATTGCAAATACAATTTATCTATTTTGCTACTTGAAACTGAAATCCTTGGTTCCAATCAACTCAAATTGTTATTGTTTGGTTTCATATCTTTGAATATCAACCCAAACTATTTATGTCTACTTGAGGAAATCATGGAATTAGAATTTATACATTTTTTTTTTCACCTCTAAATTAGAATACAATATAAAAAATCTGAATTATGATTAAACTTTCTTGGTAGAGCTAATTTGAACATTTTGGCTCAAAGTGAACCAAAACCAAATTTTGTTAAAAATCTTGAACACATAAAATGATAGATTGTGAGAAATTTTAAAGATTATGCATTATATATATGCGCGCGCGCGCATCATTTTGGTTGAAGATATGTTTATTTTTTTTAATGTTCTTTTTCTTCTTCGTTTGGCTTCCATTTCCATTTTCAACAAATGTTCAACTAAATATTCATGATCCAAAAAATTAGTTTGCAAACTCTATTTGTGTTTCTCATCAATAAAAAAAAAAAAAAAAAAAAAAAAACTCTAATTGTGTTATTTGATTCCTTTTACCATTCCATTACCCACTTTGTGAATAAAACATGAAAAAGAAAAAAATGCATATAATAACACATTATTTTTTTATTCTAGAAGAATACCTTTTTTTTTAAAAGTCTTAATTTTAGTTACATTCTTATATCAACTCTATTTTTACGACTTACCAAAAGAACGAGAAAAAGATTTTGGGAGAATGGTTGAAATTTTCTGTTAATTCCTCAATTGGTTGCGGTTCTATGATTATTAAGTTGTGTTCACAAATTTTATTCAAAATTCAACCTATACTACTATGTTCCCAAAAAATTTAAAAAAAAAAAATATCAACCTTTTCTACTTATAATTTAAACATAAATGAAAGTTTTATATATTTAATTCATTTCAAGATTAGAGAATACTATAAAAAGAAGCTTGTTGTCCTAGAGATCAATTTCTTGTGGCTTCTAGGGATAATATATTTCAGATAACAAGGGGATTAAAATTAATGTTTAATTCCTAACTCAAATCTAACTCAATTTTCTAAGTAAACTAAGAGTACTGTTTTTCAAACTCAGATTTCCTAGTTCACATCTAAAGATTATAAATCATGGGACTCACACACATAATTATATACTATAATTAAGAGTAGAGTTTTCTAACTCAGATTTCCTAATTAATACGGGATTGGCCTTTTATAACATGTGTGGCTCACATATGAACCGAACCCCTTCTATTTTGGTTTTCTTTTTGCAAATTTATTCCTGATTCCGCTCCTGATTTAGTGGAGAGTATTGTTTATATTTTTGACAAATTTATATATTGCACAAGTATATGTTATAAAAGATTATAGCGCAAATTAAAATTTATTCCTGATTACGCTCTTGCTTTTGACTGATTTAGAAGCAAGTAAAGGAACTAATTCACTTATAACAGAAACAACAATAATTAAAACAACCTTGCCATATTTTTCTTGAGTTCAGTTGCAATAAGCAAAATTACAGTCTGTTTAATATTTTTCTTTTCTTACAATTAGAAAGAAAAAAAAAAAAGTGTAGAATAATATGCAATGCAAGAACTCTCCCCCCATCATATTCTGTTATGCATGATAGCCGACAGCATGGAAACTGGGGAAAAGATAACGTGTGCAGTTAAAAGAGTGAGAAGCAGGAATCAGCTGGGTTTTATATGAGAACATGGGGAGTTGCAGGAACTGATTCCTTTCTGCTCAGATCCCTTTTCTCACTTCAATTTAATTAAATAAATAATCAGAGAGAGAGAGAGAATGGGGGGTCTGCCCTCTGCTTTACTGCAACAGATGCTTTGCAGCTGATTGATTTATTAATAAAATAAAGCAAGTGTGTTTCAGGGAAGTGGACCGCCCTAACTTTCCTCCTTCCCGAAATGCCCCTGGATTTGTCCGCCTCTTCTGTCGTCCTGGGACCGACCCTGGCACCGCCTGCGCCGCCCTGTCTTTCCCATAATGCCCTCGGATTCCTTCGGGAAGTGGTTTTCATAGCCCATGCACACTTGAGATTAAATAAATTAAACTAAATCGAAGTATGGATCTCCGTTAATCTAATACATAAAAGTCCATAATGTTTGTATTTTCAAGTAGCCTGTATAGACTTTGTGTGATATTTCACACACGATCAATACAATGGGCAAATTTGGCAAAGAACAATGGTTGCTAGTGTCAAAATGGTGGAAAGAACACCTAAGGCATTTAATCTTAGTACAGGGATAAAATGGGAAAGTTAGCAAAGAAAAAAAATTTAAAGGAAAAAAAAAGATGAGGGAGAAAAAAGGTTGCAGTAGTTGGGGACAAACTGTAAGAAACCCGCGGGCATCGATCATGTGCGCCAACTCGACAATTCACGATAACAGCGCGAGGGGGTGACAATAAAAGCGCGGGATCGCGCCCAAAAGCACTCCCACGTGCCACTCACACCAGCCAACCTTCCTTCGCTCCTTGGATCGGTTCCGGTTCGAGCCGCCGGAACGAGCCGAAATCGAGTCTCATGAACCACAATCGAACCTGCCCGTAACGGTTCCGAACCGAACCAGAACCGGCCCAAAGCCGGTCCAGTTCCGGCCTCTTACTTTAAGAACCGAAACCACCGGTTCCGGTTCATGAACCGGCGGTTCCTGTTCTGAACCAGATTTTTTTTGACCCTTTTGGCCGGCTCATCTTGGGTCAGGAACCGAAACGGATTGGCCCCGCTCCGATTCTGATTCCTCATTCGGAGGAATCGGAAGCCGCCGATTTCAAAACAGGGGTCAGGTCTACCTAATTATAATTAGTTACTACAATATGCTACTATTTTACTGACAAAGTGGAGTTTAGTGGTAATTTATAGATGTGAGATCCACATGCTCTGGTTACAATATTTGTAGCACAATAAACATTTTCTCATATTCAAATTCTATAGTATACATTTTCGCTTATGCATGTTGATAGCCAGTTGTTTATATGTGTGTACTGCCTGTTATTATGACCTAGACTTCTTCACCAACTCTTCTACAGCTCGATTAAGTATTTCTATTAGAGATTTTGAGCGTTCAAGGGTGAGGACAAATGGTGTGTGTGTTCTCTGATTGAGAGGTTATTTGCTTTCGATACTACGAGAGGTACAAGCAAATTTGTCTCTCAAGATATTTCACCAGCAGAGAGAACCTAAGTTGAAGTAGAGAATTTTTGTTTTGAGAAAAGCATTGACTTGTTTATAGGTTTTGGACAAGTTTGAATTTGCTAGCATTGATCTTCAACTGAGCGGGGAGTTGAGCTTTAGCAATTAGCGTGAGATGTGTGAGTCTTTACTTTTTAAAAAATAAAATAAAATAAATAATATTTTAGTTTCAAAAGGGCATGACTTTTGGTTTTAACAGGAGTCTTTTTGTTATTCTCGTCTGTCAAAAACAGAAGAGTGAGTTAGGATGGTGAAGCATTGTACTTGAATACAGAGGATGATGGAATGGGTGGGATAACAATGACAATAAGGGATTCGGGCTCATGTGTGTGAGTCACACGCACACTTCTTATAAGACTGGACTTCTTATAATATTGTAAGAAGGCTAATTTCACGTGTCAACGCGAGATTGATCCTCTTATAATATATATGTGGGTCACGCACATGAACCGAACCTGACAATAAGAGGGTTCATTGTGGGAAAAGAAAATAAAAAAAAAGAAAAGAGAGCCAAGGAGATTCTAATTCTTCTTTATTCTATCCTCCGCATTAATTATTTCATTTTATAATTTTCTTTTTAATAAATCCGAGTGTTACATTTTGCCTTTCTGTAAAATCCTCGCAATAATATTAACAATACTGTATATATAGAAGAAACAGGAGATCAGTGATCATAGGAGGAAATTTCCTTTTATGGCCTATCTAAAATCTCATTTCTCTACTATAATTGTGATATTCGACTGTGCATCATGATCTTTTTTACTTAAAACATAAGTGTGTTAAAAATTATGTGTTTTAGATCTAGTGATCGCATGTGTTCTCTTGTAGAAAAAACCGTCAATTTTACAATAACTTGATATGAATAAAAATATTAAAAATTCGCTCGGCGTGTGTTTGTTCATATGCACTGAACCTAGCAATGAGGATCCAAATGTGGCAGTAGTTAATGTGGGGTTGCATGTTATCTGAGATATAAACATCTATAAATATATTTTGTACAAAAACTAAGTATATATCTTGATTTTTCTTTTGATAAATAAGTATATCTTGAGTCGATGGCCCATTAAGATCGGAACATTGGATTGTGTAACTAAATTTTTCATACATTTTTAAGTGGGGTCAAGTTCCGTTTGACCCCACAAGCAATGGACAATTTGGCTTTTGGATTGGGTTTCCTTGGTTGAGTTTGATTTGGTTATATCATTTCAAATTGAATGCAATTATATTATCGGGCTCAGGGTTAAAAGGGATTAGATTTGTTGCAAGAAGTCTCAGATTTAAGTCTTATATATAGTCTTTATTTCTAATAAATCAAAAAAAAAAAATGTAATTCTATCAATTGGGAGGGAAAACAATAGAATATGTTTTTATACATATATTTCCTTAAAAGGAATAATACAGTCGTATTTAAGTAAACTAAAGCATATGTGTGTATATATATGTATATGAGAAAAATGGGAATCAGCTGACACAGGAGGCAACTCCGTCTTATATCGCACTTAAAAATCATATCTTTTGAAATTTTTTTTCACGATCTAACTGCACATTATCATCTTTATGTTATAAGATGCACACATATAAAAAATCAAATGATCTAGAGTTCGTTTACACATTGATCTAATCGTTCCATTTTATTCTACTGTTAAAAAACCGTTGATGTTTGAACTTAAAGAAATGGAGTAAATAAAATTCAAATCAGGTAAATTTTTATATGTATTTATCTTAGGATATGAAGATCATAATGTGCGGTCAGATCTTGAAAATTCAATCGAAAACTTGAGTTTTAAGTGCGACATAGGACGGAGTTGCCTCATGTGTCAGCTGATTCCCATCTCTCTCTCTCTCCACAAGCGCTCGCACACACACAATTTGTTTTTTTTTTTTTTTACTTTTACTTCTACAAAAGTCGCCTGATCTTAGACTTGAAACTTGCGTTATCCAATTTGTATTTCTTACCACTAAGCGAGGTCTCAGTGACCGTATGTACCCATATTGGATAATTAGGCCCATTCCCATCTCTAGTTTAAAATATCTTTATAATTATTATTTTTGTAATATCCTAACCCAAGTTATTGCCTCATACCAGTCTAGATGGTGACTTTCAAAAGCTCGCCAACAAGTCCAACTCATTACTTGTTTGAAATATCCCAAGGGGTAAAGAATAAGAGGTAGCTTAACCCACCACAAGAAGAAAAGTTTAAAGGGAAAAACAAGTGGTTTCTTATGATTGTGTTAGTCCTCCAAGTGACCAATAGCTTCTTCCTTTATCTCAAGAGGGAGATGCTAATGTCACCATCATTAGAACTAGATTGATGTCATTAAGCCAAAAAAAAAAGAAAAAAAAGTTCTCTATCAAGCACAAAGCAAGCTCATTAACTTGGACTCCAATCATTTAACCTAGCTAGATTTTTATATTTTACATGCCACTCATTTGGTGCACACCCAATTGACTTTTGTTACAAGTTGGGAGGGAAATTTCGGTGACCTTGAAGAGGAAATCTATATACAGCTGTAACTTGCAAGTGGATTCTTTGTCGTTTCAAGCTTGCCTGCAGTCATTTTCTCTGAAATTACAAGTAGGGAAGTTTGAAATAGTCCTTGAAGGAAGCTATGGCTGCGATGTGCTTGTGAGTATTTGTCGTTGGTAAAAGAGAGGAAAGGAGAACAAATTGTTAGGCCCCAGTTGGAGCCAAATACAACAAACTTTGGGGTTTGCCATTGGACAGAAGGACGTTTAGCTAATGCTAGTTGTGTTTGTTTTGGCTTGGTTGGAGGTGTAGATTGTACCCATGTCTCATCTTGGCCTGCTCGCAGGACATTGTTGCCCACACGCACCATGTTCGGCTGTCCAGAATTCAGACTAGTCCTTTTTTCACTCTTAGGGTTTGCTTGTTTCAAAGCTCAAGATTCTAAAATTTACAGTTCAATCAGATCCGGTAGCCTTCACGCGTAATGATAACTCATTTCCAACAGTACTCAATCAAACACAACCTGTAAAATTGATGAGCTGGCAAGGAGTGCCATCGGATCGAATACGGATCGGATATTGTTTTTACCATATCTGTATCGCACCCAACCTTCAGATACGGATACGAATACGAATATTGACGGATGTAGTAAAATGATATCCGTCTCCGTCAAAATCAGATATTGGATACGGATCGGAATTTAGCAGATCAGATGTAAATACAAATCGGATATGGAAAAATGGATACGATTACGGATAAAATAAACGAATATACTTATATTACTTTTTATCTCATCTACAACAATATAAAATGTGATACATATTATAATATTATTGTGTACATATCAATGCTTTCACCATATTCATTGTCATTCGATTTGTATAGCACTGGATTACACGACCTCCGATGCTAATCGTCGTTCAGATGCCACGATTGATGTCAAAACACTCAAAA
This sequence comes from Agave tequilana, assembly GCA_038442645.1. Classification (NCBI taxonomy): domain Eukaryota; kingdom Viridiplantae; phylum Streptophyta; class Magnoliopsida; order Asparagales; family Asparagaceae; genus Agave; species Agave tequilana. The sequence goes on along the minus strand of JAVJIF010000242.1, from coordinate 5,186 downwards.
TATCTCGTGTTACTTTTGCAAAAATCGAATACTTTTGCTTTTTTACCAACTCAAATATCAAAATATATTGTCTCATTCCATTGAAAAATAGTTTTTTTTTCATGCGGATATCATTATCAAGCACCAAACCTTCGGATATCGGATCGGATACGGATTGAATATTGTGTTTATCATATCCGTATCTGTACTAATCTTTGGATACGGATACGGATATGAATATTGACAGATGTGAAAAAATAATATTCGGAAGCGGATCAGATGCGGATATTCGCGGATAATCCGCATCTGATGGCACCCCTAGCTAGCTGGCATGGCTGAACAGTATGTTTCTCACCCCAAAAGTGAGAAACAAACACGCCCGTAGTGTACTAATTTATTGTTACAATTAGGGATGATAATGAGCCGGACAGGATCGAACACACACATGATTGCAGTCCGTTTGTAAAATCTTTTAGGGCCTTAAACTTCGCCCCCAACCCCTTGCCTTGAGTTCATCAACACTATGCCCCCTAGCGATCTAAGAGGTTAACTCTCCAGTTATTGAGATGGGCTCATCTAGTGCTAAATCGACTCTAATGAACCTTTAAATATAATTAAAATATTAGTATAGCGATGAATGTATATGTTTTCCAAAACTAGCAGTCGAGGTTCAAATCTTCTTTGTTACAAATTTAAGTTGTAGTTTAGCTTTTTTAGGAAAATAGATTTGTTAAGAGTATTGGATTTAGGGTTTAAAACGGGACTAAATTTGACCTAGAGCGTTGAAAGGGAAAGATAAAATGATATGCTTTATATATCATGTGTATTATATTCCAACTTAGAATAAGCATGTGTTACATGAGTTAAGACCTGCGATTTGAGCTAAAACCTCTGGTTACGCCCGGTTTCATTCTGAGGCACGGATGTTGGTGGACAACGCCTCTCTCAACCCCTAGGGTCTGTTGGTTGAGAAAAGAATTTGACAAAATTAATAACGGAGCGCGCTCGATCAGTTTTTTTTTGAAAAGTTTGGTGGTGGCCCATGCCGTCAGATTTCCACCTGATTTTCCCTTTTATTATAGGGAAACAAAGTTGAAAAATCGGCGACGTTTTATCGATATTAACACCATTTTTCTGATTTTCTGAAAATTGTCAAACAAACGAATTTTGATGATTTGAAAGAAAAATGGCAACACGCCTCACAAAAATCGGTCGTTTTCAAGCAACATTTTGCGTTTCAAACTGGTCCTTAGAGGGCCAAAGAATTAAGAAGGGAGCCCTGAAACCTTTTGTAGCGAGCAATTGAACGAAGAAAGTAGGCATTGGAAGTTTTTCCACTTAAAACCTGTTTGGGTCAAAACACTTTGATTTTTCTCAAACTACCTTATAAAATACGCTATTGTCAACACTTTTAGGCGCACGCTCGACCATTGTTCACATTTGCTCTCAGATTAAGCTTCAGAGTAGCACGCTGACTTGGTCATTAGAGAGTTTCAATCAAGAGCCAACTGATTTCCTCTGATAAATCTCTCGTGGTGCAAGTCGAACTTTATCCAAGGCTTGGTCTCGTCCACTTCAAAAGTTCTTGTTAACCCCATAACTTTACCTCAAATCCGACGGAGCTCGTCGCCACTTCTTTTAAAGGGAATAGAGGGACTCTGCAAGAGATTTATCACTCTGTCGATGATGAGCAATCTCTGCTTGCTCAAAAACTAGCGCAATATTGTTTCGATTCTGAGTAATCTCCGCCACAGGGTCTAATATCTCCTTAACGGCAATTGCAAACAGTAGGCCATCACACGAGGGTAGGTTCTATAGAGTTGAGAAGTCAAGACGTCATTTTCCTACTTGCTCTATGTGGGGAAGAAGATAAAAGATGGAGTTTTTTTTAACTCATTGGAGATGATCAAGAGATAGAGGAGCATCGGAGGCGGTCTGGACGGGCAAGGGATGCAGCAGTAAGAAACATGGGCAGAGCGCGTATGGCATGCACAACAGGCACGAGGTGAAAATAAGCTGGGCGGTTGATCATATGTGGAGAGCGGTCGATCGACTGGCACTGAAGATTCAAGAGAGAGTTGCATTCGTTTTTGGTGCAGGAAATTGTGCTAGCGGTCGACTGGGCAGTCGACCGCATATGGAGCCGATCGATCGAGCTGTGGTTTTGGCAACTCGAATTGGTTTCAGAGTTCTGTTTTGATGCGGATTTCATATCTGATTTGGTTTCCTTCAATTGGCTCTCTCTTCTGGCTGTATAAGGAGGGTCTCTGTATCCCATATTGTCTCGATATGAGTATCGATTTGAAGATCGATTTTGAATCAATCGGTTGAATTGTATTGAATGTTATATTAGTTTGTTTGAGAGAATTCTATAGTTAATTTGTGTAGTTTCTCAGTTTGAATCTCCGGATCAATTTGTAACCTTTGTAACTCTATTTGTTTAAATAAGATCTTCTCCCTTCTGTCTCGAGGACATAGACAAGTTGTCGAACCACGTGAATCATTTGCTTCTTGATTTTTTTTATATTTGGTTCATGTCATATTATTTGAGATTGACTTGGAATTGGGAATCTCGGATTTTGGGTGATCGGTGCCGTTACAGTTTGTTCGGCAAATTCCTCCGGAGAGCGCAACACTCTAAACCGGACTTGCATCGAACTCCAACTCAACAGATTCAAGTCCCTACTATCACTCAAGGGAATCAAACAAAAGAGTAAAACAGAAAAGGAAAAGCACTGAGGCGCAAACTCGAACTCTGACTCTCCGCTCCTCACCCCCTATCCGAATTGAAATCTTACTAGTGAACTCAAACTCAAGCATCTTCTCTCTTTCGTTCGTTCCTCACTGGCTCCCACAAACAAGCGATCAAGCAAGGGCATGCCAACAACATTGCGACAACAAGGTGTGATCGAACCTCTTTTCTCGGCAAATTGCCAAGGCATTGGGGCGTTGGGCCAGTCTTGAGCTATTATGATTCCTAGTTAGACGTCCTTATAATTAATCTCTAGTATGATAATCTTAGATATAAAGCTCCTCCTCTTGCATCCAAACTGGCCCTGATTGTTCATAGAAGAGGTCACATGGATTCATGGATGCTCAAAGGGATTTGTGGTATACATTCTAGGTGTCAATCTAATCATGTGCATGTAACCATGGATTTGTGGTTAGATAAGACCGAAAGTGAAAGTGTTTAATTAGCTAGGGCATGCACATGATGTAGGTGGATTGTGAGTGTAACACTACTCTTTTATTATTAGCAACTGAAACTCTTGATGGAGATGGGTGTGGGAACAACTAGCTAGGAGAGTCATTTCTTGGTGGGAAATGATGATGGGAGAGGGGTGTTAGCTTGGAGTATGTTATTGTGGGGTCTGTGTTGAGAATTTTTTTTTTTTTGCTCACTGTGCTTTTTGTCACAGCCGTCATCACGCCTATCTGGGCCGTTGATTCCGGTGGGTCTCTAGGTGGGACCCAGTAGCCCCACCTGGCTAAATGGCTCCGATGACGTGATGACGCCTGTGAACGAGAGACGCGGTGAGCAAAATGATTCAGTGACAAGTGCTGATGGGACATCAAGATGATGCTCTTTTTCTTTTTCTTCTCCTCTTTTTTCGCGGGTGGTTCAAAGAAAGATATATATTGTTATATCCAACTCTTTCTATTTAGGACATGTTTGTTTTCCGGAAGAGAGAAGAAGAGAAAAGAAGTGAAGGGAATAGCGGTTGAAGAGAAGAAGAGATTTTCCCCTCTTCTTTATGATCTGTTTGATTTGGGAAAGAGAGGAAGGAGAAGGGGAAAATTCAAAAAAAACACCAAAAAGCCCCGGTTTCTATTTCTCTCTCTTCTCTCAATTGTCACTCTCGCTCAGATCGACAAGCTCGTCCTAAACTTCCGGCGAATTTTGAGGGGAAGAAATTCTTCCCCTCTTCCATCAGATCAGACACCAGTTAGAGGAAGAAGTTCTATTCCTCTAGCAAACAAATAGGAGAGAGCGAGGAAGAAACATCTCTTCCTCCCTCTTCCTTCCAAACATTACAAAACAAACAGGCCTAAGTGCCTGTTTGGCGAGAAAAAAATTCAAATCGTAAATTTGACAAAATAAGAAATTTTGGGCGAAAAAAAAAAGCTCATCCTCTTGTTGTCAATTTTCTAGGCATTGGAGAGGAAAACTGAAGCAACTTAGAGAGAGAAATTTTCCGGTCTATTTTCTGTCAAACAAGCACATCATGTTGGGAATAGACCAATGGGGAGCTCATTTTCTCTGACACAAAAAAAATGCCCTTAGACATGCTCTGATCTCATTAACAAGTTGGTGAAATATAGCTAACATATATACATTTGGAAAGATTCTTCATAGGAAAAAGTTGTCCCATGTTTTTTGTTGGTGCCGTCAACTCTCATCAAACTTCACTTTATTGTGAAGATTATGTAGGGTTTTCCTTTAAGAGCATTTCCATCATTCTCTTGTTTGATAATTGTCAAATGAGGTGTGTTGAGATATACTTAATTGAAATCATGATAGACTTTTTTTACTTTAATGAGAGAGAGAAATCATACATAAAAACCAACTAAATTATTCAAGCATCCTCAACCCTCTCTCATTCTCTTGTTGGTGTGGTGTGACGAGGAATTCGGATGGAGAAGAGAATGCAAGTTGAACAGTGTTTAGTGTTTCTAGATGGTCTCGTCCAGCAGAATGTTTTTAATTAACAGAAATTAGTTACAATTTTTTTTTTTTTTTTTTTTTTTTTTTAACAAAAGCTCTGGTGGTCGGGAGTCGAACATGAGACTCTTCACAACCTACTCCCACCTCTTACCAGTGAGCCAGACATCATTGGTAGAAGTTGGGCCTTAACCATTAAGGCCTATTAACGGTATTTGTTGTTTGGCCAAGCGCCTTTGACGCAGTTGCATCACCCCCCCACTTAGGACGTGTTTGGTTGCAAGGAAGTGGGCAGAAGTAAGAAAATAGGGAAGTATAATTGCTCACTTTCCTATCTATTCAAACACCGGAAAAGGAAATAAGAAAACTCTTTTTTCTTTTCTTTTTTTCTTTCTTTTCTCTTTTACACAACCATTTTCTTACTTTCAGAGTGCTACGGTTAATTTGTGGTCATGTAAATCTCGTTTATAATAAGTTGTAGCACAAAACAGTTAATTTTTTGACTATGTATATCTAACTTACATTCTAATTACAGTGTATTTTT